>OX454417.1:38703294-39303294 GCA_949715475.1 Microchrysa polita | reverse complement strand
GCAAAGGAAACTCAGCAATGACATTGACCTTATCAGGGTCGGTGCATATTGTACCATTCCCTATAATATGCCCTAAGTATGGGACTTGCTTCATTACAAATTTGCTCTTTTCAACATTAATGGTCAAGCCGGCCTTTCGGAAACATATAGCCACCTCATGTAAAAGCAACAGATGTTGTTCAAAGGTCTCAGTGACAAGCAGTAAGTCGTCAAGGTAGATAAAAACTTGATGACGAAGATGGGCTGGGATGACTCGGTCCATGAGACGCTGCATTGTTTGCGGCGCATTGCACAATCCGAACGGCATGGTTATGAATTGATACAATGGCCGACCCGGAACAGTAAATGCTGTCTTTTCCTTAGCTTCCTCATCGAGTGGTATTTGCCAAAAGGCATCTTTTAGGTCGAGGCTCGAAATGTATTCGGCTTTGGGGAGCCGACCTAGAATACCATCGATGAGGGGCAATGGATAAGCATCTTTGACGGTCACAGCGTTCACTTTCCGAGCATCCAAGCAAAGTCTTACCTTACCAGGCTTCACCACTAGTGTCACTGGAGACGACCAGGAACTCTGCGATTCTTCAATTACACCTAAGGCAAGCATCCGATCGATTTCCGCGAAGAGGAGCTTTTCGATGGCGGGAGAGACTGCAAAGTGTCTCTGCTTTATGGGTTTGCTACCTCCGACATCGATGGCGTGTTTTACAAGAGACGTACGCCCTAAGCCCTCCGAAGAAAAAGACGGATACATTGCGATAACTGCATTGAGACGGGATTGTTCTACTGAGGTAAGATAATGCTTGTTACAGTCTGGGGCTACAGTTTCCAAAGACAGGTTTGCTGAACACATCGATGAGCTAAACAAGTCTGAAGCAAGTCCAAACAGATGAATAAAGTCTACCCCTAGATAAAGATTTTGGGTCAAGGTAGGCATAATAAGCAAGGTCAGTTTCTCAGTTCGGCCACGGAAAGTAATATCAGCTGATACTCTTCCGACAGCTGAATGAGGCGTGCCATCAGCTGTTGTAAGGCGGAGGTAAAATTTTTCAAATGGATGTTTTTTGTCAGAAATGAATTTCCTTGCCAAATCAGCAGCTATACAGCTGACACTGGCTCCTGTGTCGACAAGTCCACAAACTTTTTCGCCGAAAAGTGTCACATCGGCATAAGGCCGCATGTCGTTTTTGGGAGCAGTTCCAAGAATAGCAGAGCAGTATCGTCGTCGATTCTGCCGGACTGTCTTCCAAAACTGTCTTTGACGAACCGTTGAATGTTTTGGGCGACGCTTTTTCAACTCGTCAATTTCAAAAATACGGCGACGTGCTGCCTGATATTCCAGGAACCTCTCGTGTAGTGGCCTAAAGCTATGGTGAATCAACCGATATTGGACAGTCGAATCCTTGGTGTGGGGATCAACAGACGCAGACTTTAAAGTGTTAACAGGTGGCAATTCAGGATCAAGGGAATATTTACCGTCCGGTTTTGAACGCAAGTTTGGGTCTTGGGATTGTAGAACTAAAGAACGTGTGTTAATAAGGGGATTATGGTTAGAAGTTTTGTAAGAAGTTTGAGCAGGTGTGGAATCGGGCAAGTTTATTTTTGTTTCGGTGGTATATACGTTTTCGCCTTTAAGTTTTTTGAGCAACGAGGACACTGAGGACGGTAGGTGTTTGGCTCTCCGCACCCAAAACAGAAAATAGTTCGTTCGGCCAAACAATCAGCGAACAAGTGACCACCCATGCGACAGTTCCAGCACTTGCTTTCTTTGGAAAGAGCAGCGATGGAGTCTGTTTCCAGAATCGGTACAGGCTGCTCTACTGCATCCTCCACCAATTCGGCAATCTCCCTCCGATACGAGAATTGATTTCCACGATTAATGCTCTTATTGTAGATGTTTTCTAAGTGCTCAGATCGATACACATAAGTTTTGAGCTCTTGAAGTGTTCTTATCGGGAAATGATTAAGTTCTTTCCGTAGTTCAATGCGAAGATTGCTCCTCAGGATCTCTACAAGCTGCCATTCCGATACCCCGTGCTCTAAACGATCGACTAGTTTTAGAGCACCATCGCAATATGAATCAAACGATTCTTTTGGCCCCTGTTTACGAAGTTTTAGCTGTTCCATGATTTCATAATCCGTGAGCCGTTCACGGAACTGTGCTCGTAGAGCTTCGCAAAAAGAGTACCACTCAACTTGAGTCACACCGCGATGGTATCTCCAAAACCAGTCAGCCGCTTTTCCAGTCAGAAGCCATGGGAGGTAGCTTGTTACAGCTTCCAAGTTATTATTCAAGGTACTAGCCGTAAAAGTGCGTACCTGGTAAAGAAACTTTTCTACCGGCATATTAGGGTCTTCACCCGAGAACTTTAAATTCCATGCCAAAATGGCCTTGCTGGTTCTTTCTGGGTTTAAATTGGTACGTGAACGATAATCTGGAGCAAACCTCCAAGATGGACCCAAGTTACCTGTGACCGGATTGTTACGAAGTAAATGATCCTGAGAAGGACCATGACCCCAAGGAACATTTTGTGATTGCGGATGTGAAGTAACTGCAGGGAATGATGTTGGTTGCGGCTGAGGTGGTGGAAGTACAAATGTGTGTTGATTTAAGCGTGGTGGATTATGCGGCAATGATTGATTTTGTAGATCCCCTGCCCTTAAGCTTGAACTTGTACTTGGAAGTGGCGGAAGCGATTGAGGCGGAGATGACGTAGAAGCTGTTTTAATAGCTTGCTGTTCACACGTTTGCCTTGGTGGTTGAGAAGGTGAGCATGAATGAAGATGCTGCTGTTGTGGTATGCTTTGAGCTGGTGCAAGTGATGGTTCATTCTGTTGTGATACACTAGGGAGCAGTTGCTGTTGTGACAACAAATGTTCTTGTGTCAACTGTTTAATTTCAGTGACAACCAATTCCCGCAGCTGCTTTTGCATCACCTCCTCTATGACACTTCGGATTTGTGCTACCATGTCCACTCCAATGTTTTCCTCAGCTGGTAGTTCAGCCGCTGATGTAATTTGATGCGAACTTGCAGAGGGCAATAAGCTAGTGCTTAGTGTTGGCCGATTTAGGAGTCTTTGGGTGGAAGGTGAAATTAAGTGACTGCTTAGTGTCTTGCTTTTGGAGCGGGTTATTCGTCCACTTACTTTGGGAGTGGCTCCAGTAGACGGTGCAGTATAACCAGTAGCACCCAAATCCTCTAATTGTTCCATTTGTTTTCTTCCAATATTAACGATCGTCAGTCCACTTGCATGGCATGGACGTTCACAGGCAGGACAAGTTTCGTTTTGTTGAAGCCAATTATCGATGCATAACCTGTGGAAAGAATGCGTACATTCGGCCAGAAGTACCTCATCCGTAAGCAAGAAATCTTTATGACACGACGAGCATTTGGTGGGATCTTCGTTATCAATCCCTAAAAGGTGTAGATCCTCAGTACTTCGTCTCACAAGAGGCATTTTAAATATTAATGAATACTACAAATAAGAATAATAAATATACGTATAACAAAACTACGTGAAAGTAGAAAAAATCGAAAAACAAATACTACTTATATCCACACGAATTAAACGTAATAAAGGAGCTGAATCAACCGCTGTCGAATTTGAATCGATATAGACACTTAAATCCAAATGTCAAAATTGTATTAAATAACACAAAAAAAATCGTTTTGTTTTCTCACGTTCGCGAAATTGTGAATCTTTTCCTCTCTAGAAATCCCTTCCCGACAGAGAATGAAGGCGAACCAGTAAATGTAGTTAGTATAACACCCGAAATTACTTATATTTAAAGAGTGTGCATGAAATCTTCGATGATAATCAAGGATAAAAGAAAAGAAAAAAAATAGTAGCAAAAATAATTACTAAGCTGCATTAGTAAATCAGGCCATGAGCTTCAGCGAAAAATATTGGACGCAAATGCGCAAAAAAAACTGCACTAAATTGACATAATTCACAATATTTTTCATTGAAACTCATGATCCAACCTAAAAATACAACTTGTAAGGTTGAACTTCATAATTAAGTGAAGGAAAAAAAAGAAGGACAGCTCTTTCAAACATAAAGGTATCAAAAGATACATCCAGGAAACTCGGATAGGGATCTCAAACTGAAATCAAAATCGCCAGTAAGTCTCGAGGTAACTGGATGTCATTTGATACGTGGCAAACCACTGGACAGCACAACGAAAGAGCTGTCCTGTAGGTATTGACTCTACAGGAAAAACTACTCTAAAAGGAGGGACACGAGGAAGGGATGCTGCAAAGGTAAACACTTAAATCATCAAGACGCACTGATTGACTTGGAGAAAATACTAGGTGAGACTTGTCAACACAACTCAACTGATGCGAACAGAAGCAGTAGGTCGAGTCAACTTATTGACGATCATTTGGAGAGCCCGGTTAATCAAAGCCAGATACGTAACGCATAGAATGAGGTAGCCGTCTGCGACGAAAATCATCAAACGAAAGTAACCGTTTTTGCGTATAATATTGCAGGGTTGAGAAATAAAACAATTTTCAACGACTTTTACACGTATATAATACTTTTGACATAATTATATTAAGTGAAACGTACATTATGAAGGAATTTGAATTATATGAGAGAAAATTACTGAACTATGAATTACGATGGATTCCTGCAGTAAGAAGGTTTGAAAGGGGTAGGCCGAGCGGAGGACTTCTTATAGGATATAAGAAAGAGCTGGAAAACTTTAATTGTATTTTCGTAGAGTATGACGATTGTATATACCTTACGATGAGAATTAAGAATAAGCTGTTGTACATTGTGCCTATTTATCTCAACTGCAACAACTGGATAAATGATTTTAATAAACTGAATGATCTCCTCTTACACATTAATAGCAGCGATATCTTAATTATTGGCGACACAAATGCGAGAGTCGGCTGTCAGCAGCCAATGGCAAATCAGATTATGAATGCAATGAGGAAGTCCAAAGATGACACACTAAATACCTGTGGTAAGAAAATGCTCGAGCTAACCGATTCCTATGGGCTTAAAATTCTTAATGGTTGTTCCGAAAGTGACGTTAATGGAGAGTGTACCTATATTGGGCAACAAGGGCACACAGTGATTGACTTATGCCTGGCCGGAGGGGACTGGCTTCCCCTCATTGCGGACTTCACGGTAGAACACAAGCAGTACTCCGATCATCTCCCAATATTTGCTACTATTGGGTTAGATTGCATCGGAGGAACTGAAACATCATCGCCTATGAAACTATTGCCCAAAATAGTATGGAGAAAAGCGAATGCAGAAATTTACGTTTCGAACCTGAACAGAAAGCTAGCCCAGAGGGCATCCACAAGTATTGAACAACTTAATCAACTCATCTCAGATACAGCGTGCATACCAAATAGAGTAACGACATTCAAACAGCCATGGTTCGATAATGAATGCGAAAGAAGTCGTAAAAAGTCATTCGCCTGGCTAAAATTATTTAAAAATAATTCAAACGAAGCTACGAGAGCAGCGTACATCAGTGCGAACCAAGCGTACAAATCCATATGTAAAGTTAAAAAGCGGCTTTTTTACCAGCATCAAGCTGAACTATTATGCGAATGCACTAACTCGAGAGACTTTTGGCAAATCGCAAACCGTATAAATAATACTGATACGTATAAGATGGGAAACCGACTTAATGCTGAGCAACTACGAGAACACTTTATGCGGATGTTACAATGTACAAACGTGAATGAGAGATTTCATTTTGCAAGACCGAACTGGAGTCATCCAATTCTCGATGCGACCATTACTATGGATGAGGTGCGTAAGGCCTTGCAACAGTGCAAGGATAATAAGGCGGCTGGGAGTAGCGGCATTCCCGTCGAATTTTTCAAGTATGCTGGGGAAAATGTGATAAACATCCTATGCAATGAATTTAATGAAATATTTGATGGTGGAAATATTCCAGATGAATTTAGAGACGCGATCATATTCCCAATTTTTAAGAAAGGCAATGTGAATGACCCAGGAAGCTACAGAGGTATATCTTTCTTGAATGCAACAGAAAAAACACTGGCCTCTATACTACAAGCGAGGTTCTCGAAGTGGTTAAATGATGAGCAGAAAATAATCGAAAACCAAGGTGGCTTTAGAAAGGGATACTCGACGAACGACCATATTTTTGTGCTCCAAAATCTGGCGAGACTTCACATCGATGAAGGCAGAAAGTTATACGCTTGTTTCGTCGACTTCAAGGCTGCATTCGATACTATCGATAGAAATGCTTTGTTTTACAAGCTATACAATGGCGGACTGTCTTCGAAATTCGGTAACTTATTGGAAAGATTGTACGAGAGAACGACGGCAAGGGTATGGAGTGGCAATCAGCTATCGAAATCTTTCGAAACGAACGTCGGCGTGCGACAAGGCTGTAAATTAAGCCCAGACCTTTTTGCAGTCTATATTAACGATATCCTTGACGATTGCCCTGGTGGAGTAGACGCTTTTGGGATGCGACTTAAAGGCTTGTTGTATGCGGACGATATTGCCCTGTTCGCAAAATCGCCGAATGACCTACAACAAATGATCAATCATCTTGATAGGTACTGCATGAAATGGAAATTGACGGTAAACTTGGATAAAACTAAAATAATGGTCTTTAAAAAAAGATTTCGTTTGGCTCGAAACGAGAACTGGACCTTCAGAGGCGATTCAATAGAAGTGGTGAAGCAATACACTTATCTCGGAATACAAATATCAAGCAATCTTAATATGGAGCTTCACCTAGAAGGTAAATTAAAGGAAGCAAAATGGGCAATTAGCTCAATCTGGAAAAACTGCCTAAGTAACAGGAACATAGCGCATACAGTGAAATACAAGATATATTTAGCAGTATCCCAATCGGTGCTTCTATATGGTGCCCAGGTATGGGGAGGAAGGGCGCACGAAGAAGTTGAAAAACTCCAACGTTATTTCCTGAAGCGAACTTTCCAATTACCTTCAAACACTCCAAACTATATGTTACTCCGTGAGACCGGTTTATCGCCACTATTTGTGGAGACACTTTCGACGCACACAAAGTACTTGGCAAAAGTATCCCGAATGAGTGAGGAGAGGCTCCCTAAGAAGGTGCTGACATATGCGGTAAATGAGGAAAGTCTTTTCTATGGCGATTTGCAAACACTTGCCAGAGAAACGGGAACTCAATTCGATTGGAACGGTACAAGCGGTAATTGTGACATCCTATTTCAAATGATTTCGGAAGTAAAGAACATGAGAAGGCGGGCGAATATAGAAGAAGCGAGAAGTTCACAGCATCGCGAAATCTATGTAAACCTGAACCATGATCTTGAGGCGAACACATATTTCCAGAATAGCTTTAGTATTCATAAAATTTCCCTTATTTTTAAAGCGAGAGGCGAACTATTGCCGCTGAATTATATTCCGCATCGGATCGATCTTCCAATAACATGCGATCTGTGTAACATGAGAGCGAGGGAAGACACCCGTCATTTCATCGGTAAGTGTCCTGTGCTTAAGGAGACCAGAAGGTCATGCTGGAGGAAGGACTATTTAAGCGAAGAAGAAGTGGATAATCTGTTGAACGGATCGAACTGGGACACTTTGTATGAGTACTGTCGCATAGCGTTGAAGTATCGTAGCCGAATTATAAGCGGTCAAATCTAATCGATAGCCTTAACTTAGTGACAGGGGGTTAGGGTCGATGAACACGCAGAATGTGGAGTTGTGTGAACTTCATCACCCTGCCCCCGTACGTCACCTAATAATCCATTATTTTAACCTGGCAATTAATAAATTACATATCAGCATGAAGCAAAAATAATAACATATAATAAGTAACGCATAATTCCAAATTCTACATAAAAACAACAGAAATGTAAAAAAATGAAAAGAAAACATTAATTCAATCAACTCAGGCAGACGGCAATACGCCATGCCTTATTCTGGTTTTGTAATCTGCATTGTAATCTTTTATATAATATGAATTTTTAAAATAAACCACTTTATCTATCTATCTATCTATCTATCTATCTATCTTAAATCATCAAAGACTCTACGTCAATGCATAGTATGCAGAGGACAAGTGTTGTGTTGGAACCCACTCGGTGTGAGAACTATAAAAGCCTACAATTGGACCTGAGTGAATTCCTGGTAAGAACCCAAAATAAATCTCCTGCAAAGACAAACTTGGGCCCCACGTTGGGCGCCATAAATGTAATGAAGAACAGCTGATGTGAAAGGCTGAGGAGGATCGCAACGGAACTGGCGGCGGCATACGATAGAAGTCAGCTCTGTCAGGTAGTGGGGTAGGTCCTTGCCGTCCATTGCCTCCAATTCATCACAAATAATTTCGTATGCCTGAAAACGCGGATCTGAAAATTGAAATGGCAAAGCGAACAAAAAGAAAAAGCGAAGAGTACCATCGATGACACCACGCACACTGAACCCAGCTGGTCGGGTCCTGGCCAAATTCCCACCACAACCGTTAGATCTCCGGGGCCAATATTCGGAGACCTCCCTGAAAAGCAAAAAAAAACGAAGTTCGACACAGGTGCACCTACATTACTTCTCTGAAATGGGTTAGGATTCCTTCGAGGAAAAGATTCACTTTAAAAAGATTTACATTTTATTTATAGCGAAAACCAAAAAGTTTAACAAAAATCTTCACATAACCTCAGTTTGAATCCTAAACTCTGTGCACTTTTCAATTAATTGGATATGTCACCGAAAATTTAAATAATCAAAAATGAAAGAGAAAAAAATATATATAAAAAAAAAGGACTTACCAACTCGCAGCTGCAACGGCCGTTAAAGGTGCGACGAGGCTAGATACACAATGATGAACAATTTTGTTTTATAGTGCACACAAAAAAATGACGAGAAAATAGCGTAGGGTTAAAACCAGGAATATGGAAATACTAAAGCCCAAAATGGCACACAAAAAAAAAATTAATTACGATAAGTGAACAAAACGTATGAACAAATTTCAAATTATTCGTTTTTGAAAAATTACTAAAAAATAAAAAAAATCGAGAAAAATTCCACGCCTTTGGTCGCTCCGAGATATGTACTGCCTCAAAAGGGTTATAGCGCAAATAGCTGTATGCACACTTTAATTACTGCTGGACGAACGATATGCACCGACATGGCTCCAAAAAACGCAACTGAGCACGGCTAGTGGTATGTTATGCACGCTTCCACGATCGCTGAATAATCGATTGCACACCACAATTGACTTCGAAAATGGACTTAAGCACAATATGCGATATGCGCAATTCCACGGCTTGATTACGGTATACGCCAATCCCTTGTCGAACAGTCGATTCGCACAAAAAAATCACTGCTCCTTGCGTGATGGGATCGCAGGAAATGTTAAAAAAAAATGTAGATTATAGGGTAATTGGCGATACGCTTAATTTCGCGCACAAGATCATCACTTCACGTGATTCAAACGAAGGAGTACACCGGAAAATTTAGATTTCCAGATTGCCGCATAAAGTGATTAATGTGGTATAGATCAGATGCACACTCCTTGATATCGCAAAGATCCACCATCGGATTGTAGGGGTTTCACAATTTCAGCACTACTCGATACGTATAATCAACACTCTTGGGACAATTTCTTTTCCTATTTTTTTTTTTTTAAACTATGGTTAAACTTAGTTTTGAGTAGACTAAATTATTCCGGACTTAATGTCAACTTAAACTACAATGAAGTCTATTCGCACGTCCGCGCTCGGCGCCAGCTAAAATTCAACTCCCTTAGAAACGCAAAAAAATCAACCTCGTCCCGTTTAAAAAAATTTGTCCAAGGACAAAGAACCGCAAAATCGGATGATCAAATCGGATGATCCAAAACTGTGCATATATCCTCCTATATAAAAGAGTTCATTGTCATCGACGCACAAAAAAAATCATCATCAAAAAAAAAAAATAGCTAATCCCACCCACATCAAAATTCCCACACCACACATAATATTCCCACATTGCACATCATACCGTGCTTGCATATCTATATTGCAATATGTGCATTGCATTGCAGTACATGCAGTGTAGCTGCGACACACCCTTTTCTGCATTTCTCATGTCATATTCTCTCTTCTAGCAACAGATCATATGATTGTATAGATCCGTTGGTGTGATAAGATCAAATATACCGTGTGCGTATTGATAACTACCAGCTGATCGGATCTGAATACTAGATAAGAGAATATGACAAGAGACTGTGCAGAAAGCTTGTGCAGCGCTTGCATGCAAATCGACGTGTTTTTTGAATTTGTGTCACTTGCATTTGTGCCGTCGGCAACGACACAGTAGCAAAATCAACAAATTGGTACACGATGTATAATGTGAAATATTACATGCTTGGGGATTTTATGATTGGGGATTTTGTATATGGGTATTATGATTATGGGGATTTTGTAAATGGGTATTATGATTATGGGGATTTTGTAAATGGGTATTATGATTATGGGGATTTTGAATATGGGGATTTTGATTTTGGGGATTTTTCTACGTTTGGGGATTTTGTGATTGGGGATTTCGTATGGTTCCCGAAATTGTGCTGTTCTGCCCCGTACTGGATAGGCAGAAAAACCGTGTCAAAGTCATGATTTTCGTGACTCTAAATTGTCACGAAGTATGCGTTTTTAGAGTTTAAAATAAATTAACGTTACGAATTTTGTGTGTATTAGTGTGTTAGGCAACCGTGTTTTAAAGTGCGCATTTTATTATTATTAATAATGCTATAAAAGCAACGATTTGGGTGTCTAAATATGGCTTGTACTGCTTTCCGTCTCATAAGGAAAACTGTTGTGGCTCCGTTATTGCCCGTTATATGGCGGATGGTAAGGTAAGTGTCGCTAGTGTCGATAAAAAAGGAATTCTTCTATCGAGAGCTGATAGCGTAACGTTCCCTGAATATTAGAGAGTTTTAGCATATCTTTTATCATATCGTTTGAAATAAAACGAAATAATTGGACATTCCATATAAAAATTCGCTTGCTTACCGTATACGAAACAATTGCATCTTAATTTTGTATGTCCCAAGTAGGAATGGGTGTATTTCCGTATTTTTGATGCTCTGGAAACAGGCGAAATTTGCGAAATAATTTGTCGTGATTTTACACCTATGCCTACTTGTTTCGTATACGGTAAGCAAGCGAATTTTTATATGGAATGTCAAATCATGTCGTTTTATTTCAAACGATATGCTTAAACTCTCTATTAAGTCGGTGTGATTCGTGAATACATTATTGGTCAAATAAAATAGGTCGAAATCCAGATGATCAATGGAGGCATGGTTCTTCTGAAAATTGCGAAAGGTTTCTTAAAGTCTCAAAAATTTTAAACCACGTTTTTTCTCTTAATAAATAAAGTGACTTTTCCTGTACGATCGGACAATACTATATCGTCTAGAATCAATACCAAAACTCTAATTTCAAAGAATGTCTTTACCTGGTATTGAGCGTTGGACCCCTCCCGAAACCAAATCCTGGCTACGTCTCTGCTGTGTATGCGTATCATCCGGAGTATCAGGTGTATGAAGTGGACCTGCTGCGGACTATGGTGTCACTTTTACTGCTCAGGTCTGAGGAAAATAGAGCAGTATGAAAAATTGTCTTTTCTTTGCTGCCAAGGTGTCTGAATGCGGGTCGCCTCGGCCATCCCTGGCCCTAGCTCACAAGCTATTATTCCACAACTGCCACTCGCTGCACCCTCCAACAATACAACAATACATGTCGCGCCAGCTTGCACTCAACTCACAATCTTGCAGTTAAACTGCAATGGCATTCACAAAAAGATCAGCGAGATCGTCGTCATGAGTTCAAACAGAATTCTGATCGGCAATAAATGATTATACAGGGTTATTGGTTAAGTCGACCTATTCCCTGCAACACGTTATAATAGGGTCAAAATGCAACAAAATGAGGCCATAAATGTTAGGCCGATTTTCAATGGTCACTGAGATATATGATTTTTTAGGTTATTTTGAAATAACCTAGAATTTTGGCATTTAAAGTAAGAATTAAAAAAAACTACTAAGTTAATGGGCTTAAACTTATTTTTGGATTTTAGTCAACACTATAGCAGACATTTCTTAATCATTTAAAATTTCAAAAACCCATCACAATTCGAAATTTTTAAATTTAAATAAAAATATAAATATTTTCTTAAATTTTTTTAAAGATATTTTTTAATGTAGTATTAGGAGGTTTTCACACTTACGTCTGATTACGTAATCTGCGACAAATTACGTAATCTGGGGCCTGATCAAGCTACAGATTACGTAATCTGACTACCGCAAATCAAGTACACAGAACGACTTTATTTTATTCACCATGCTACTGAGGTGAAATTTAATTTATTTTTTATGTCACAAATGACACTTTTAATGCCAAACGTGAAAATCAAATGAAATTTTTGACGTCAACGATTGGCAAAAAAATAAACCGCGTCAACTCTTGGAAGAAACGTACAGTCCAAAATTGAGGAGGAGAGCATAATGGTACGTAATTATGAATTTTTACGATGGAATAAATACACATTGTTTTAATTTTCTTTTATTATACTCCAGATTCACCGAACTTGGCAATTGTTCCAAAATTAAGCGCCACATTACATAATTGCATCTATACGGAATGCAATTATCTTGTTCCTCTATTTCAAGCTCAATCCAAAAGGATGTTGTTTTAAAATATAATACGATAATTTTTTATATAAACAAATAAAGGATCTTTATTTGATTGAGCTTTTGATTCTTATTGTGATTTCGAAATTTACAAACGGATATAATTCAGAGCCTCGGATGTTCATATTTACTTGTGACTTGCTTTTTGGTGGGAAAGGGATTCGATCCTTTGAAAACTCATTTCTGTGATGAGAAGTATCTTTAACGAGTTAACAGCAAGTTAAATCTATCCAGTTATGTTTGGCTTTTAGCTTTTTCAGATTTCACGAATTTCTTTGAGCGGCCATTTAACAAAAAGCTTAAATGAGAACGACTGGTGAAGGCGGACAATCTAGGATAGGGACATAAATGTGGCGAGCCGGGTCGCCGCGCTGCTGTAGGCTGTATCTCAACACTGCACACGACTGGTCGATACATACATATGTACGTTTTCAGTTTTTACTTTTGTTAGCATTGAATTGCTGTGTGCACTCCATTATCTAGTCAAGTGTGTATGTTGCGCTGTGGGTCTAAAATCTGTTTCTAAAACACCACCTCTAATTTGCGATTAAAAGATCTTCTTGGCCTATCAATATTGACAAAAAGTATATTTATTGTAAGCACATTACTTTATTTATTGGAAAACGAATATGTACATAGTTACAAAATTGATAAACCACACTTTTTTCAATATTACTGAAAGTGAATTAAAAAACTTAAATGTAATAAATTGTTCGCCGTTAAAACTGCATATGACGTTTGACAAATCACTAATTTAATATTTTTGAACGTCAAAATTACTAGATTAAGAAAAAGATAGTATGAACACCAAATTCACCACAGCTTGATTTGCCTGATTAGGTTCCGCAGATTACGTAATCTGGCGTAAGTGTGAAAACCTCCTTACTAAAAAAAATTATATGACATGGAGTCTGCAGACCACTGGAAAAACATACGCGTGTTGTCAGCTTTCCAAAAAGGTGTCAATGTCAATACAAATATTTGAAATAATTGAAACAGCTAGCTGCAACTTGTTCGGGGACCATCATTTCGTTTGATAAAAAATGAAATAAATGTCATTAAATTCAAAATGCATCGTACGAGTACGTATAATGTACTGCTTTATTTCATATTTTATCAAACGAAATGATGGTCCCCGAACAAGTTGCAGTTGCAGGGAATAGGTCGACTTAACCAATAACCCTGTATACATACTTCATCAACGAATGTTATGAAATGGCCACCATACTCCCAAGACCTAAATATCATCCAAAGTGTTTGGGGATGGATGATAAGGAAGATCTATACCGTTAAACGACAATTAAACTTCACTGACGAGCTTCTGCCAAGCGATTACGAAAGCTTGAGACGAGATTAACTTAAATTACTTTCAAAACCTATACACTTCTATCTCAGATTCACTTTTGAGCTCAAATCACTGAAAAGAAGTTCTGCTTCGCTAGCCACATTCTCCAGAATTAAATTATCTTTTTGTACCGTTACCTGGTGTTTTATATGACTTTCACGTTTGTAGTGTTTTTAAGAATTCTCGTAAGAAAATCCTTGCGGGACCGGGTTTGAGACCTTGTTATTAAAGGAACACGCAGGTTACTGAAAATATTGTCGCCAAGTTAGAAGATTTTTCAAATCGATCTATCCTATGGATTGAGAGTGTATCTAAGATATATTGGGTGAGGTTACGAAACAAAACAGTTGCGTATGTTCCGCAAACATGTTGGTCGTTTTATCCCCTAACTGCCATTTGGCGGATCAGAAATAATCTGTTCTTTTCGTTTGTCTCTCTTTTTGCGGAACATGTTAACGGAAAGAACCGGAGATTATTTCTGATCCGCAAAATTTAAGCTACAGAATCAGAACGGCGAACATGTTTGCGGAAGATACGCAGCTCTTTTGTTTCGTAACCTCCATCATTGTGTATTGTACGCTAAGAATAAAATTGTATAATATTTATATCTTATGAACGAATGTATACTGCTCAAAACAAAATAAGGGCCACTAATGTCCGTTGACTTTAACAACGTCTTTTGGCGAATTTTTAGTGTGATAATTAATTTCAAAAATGCCCTTCTGTACCTGAATGTGATGCGAGCTATCACAGTATGATTCGTCAATATTAGCTTTAACGGAACTGGCTTAAACAGTTCTTTTGGGGTCACGAGTCATACATTTACAATACACTATGCCACTTCCAGTAGTCTGGCTGGTCTAGCGGTTAGTGCGCGCACCTTCGGTGCACAGGCTCATGAGTTCGAATCTCACCGTGTTCCATGGTGTTTTTCGAACTCACGAGCTTGTGACGGACTATGATCTCACTCAGATGTTAAACGAGTACCCATTTATGGGGATAAATAACACTGCTGAGCGTGATGCTGATCTCATTACCTCAACAAAAAGCAGATAAGATCTTGGAAATAGGATGTCACTAACACATCCTGCGGCCTTAGTCCAATGCTGGATTGTCGCGCCTGTTATTTATTATTTATTTTATGCCACTTCCAAGCCGATCCAAACAGGTAGTTTTGTTTATATCTCATTTTGATTTGGAGTTAGTTTTCGCCAAGTTGTTTAACTGCAACATTAGATGTTGCACTTTTAAAGATAAGGAGAATCTGTAAAATACTAAATGCCAGCAATTCGGCGCCATTTAAATTTAAATGCTTCGTCCAGAGCCTTGGAAATGTTGGAGGAAGGTCGTTTGCAACGTTCTATGGCCCTGTAATTAGGGTGTTCGCGAAGAGTCATTCAAAATCTTTGGAACCGTTACCAGGAGACTTGAAGTGTCTTCCGGCATCATGGTTCAGGCCGAGTTCGAATAACCACCCCCGCAGAAGACCGATATGTGAGACTTTGTGCGCGGCGGGATCGTACCATTAGTGCTCGTGGACTACAAAGTAGGCTATTAAAGACAACTGGGATCATTGTTAACCCTCAAACAATCAGAAATCGTTTGGACGAAGAGCAACAACGGTCAAGGAGACGTGTTACCAGAACACAACTGACCAGGACGTTTAAGATTTGCTCGTCGACATACCCAATGGGACATGCAACAATGGCGCAAGGTGCTCTTCTCGGATGAGTGCAAAGTACTTTTTTTTAGTGACGACCGACGCATAAGAGTCTGGCGGAGAACCGGAGAAGCATTTTTGGATCCTTAATCAAATTGAGAGGCAAGGCGGTCGCATTGTGATGGTCTGGGCCGGGATTAGCTTGCAAGGCAAAACTGACCTTGTTATCCTAAATAACGGGACAATTACGTCCGAAAGTTATATTGAAAGGAATGTTAGGCCACATATCATTCCTTTTCCACAACAGGCGTTGGATGGTTTTATCCTCATCCAGGATAATGCACGACCGCATACTGCCAGGGTGACAATGTCTGTTTTCGAGGAGGCTAATATTGAGGTAATGGAGTGGCCTGCAACAATCCGGACCTAAATCCGATAGAACATATTTGGGATCAATTAAAACGCCGGATGCGGACCGCTGAAGAGGACATACACAATCAGCAACAGCTGATTCAAAAGCTAAAAATGTGTTGGGACGAGATAACAAAAGAAAGCGTCAATCGGCTTATTGAAAGCGTTCCGTACAGGCTTCGAGACTGCATATCAAAAAGTGGAGGCCATACTCGATACTAAAAAAAACAAAGAATCAATTTTTTTTTACAGATTAGACATACAAATTAATTGTTATTGTTACGATTACATGACCGCAAAAAGTAAGCAATCCGGAAAAATGCTAAAAAAAAGTGTAACTTTTGGTCAAAATTCAATAAAACTCATTATATTTAATGAGAAACATATTGTTTTATTAAATTAGACCAACAAAACTATGATTTTCCTTTTCCACAGAAAAATAATCAGAAAATTATTAGTGGCCCTTATTTTGTTTTGAGCAGTATACGTCCTTCGGATTTGAGTCCAACGAAACTTCATATAAAAAATGAAAACATGCTTAGAGGCGATTCACATTATGGAAAGGATTTACTAAAACCACTAAATTAATCGAGTCAATACCCGCCTACTAGATTAAATCGTGTGTCATTAAATTCAAAATGCATCGTAGAATGTACTTGCATTATTCAAATTGCAGTACAATATGGTACAATTGTCAACTAAATCTAGGATTTAGTAAATCCTGTCGATAGTCTGAATCGCCCCTAAGCTAATTTTTTTTATATGAACTTTCGAATTAATATGAATTTTCCTTAGAAAAAGCATAGTAACCCATGCCATGCGTTAGGGCTCCATTACACAGTCATATTTCTATTATAATATCTATTATGAAATAGAAATATTATCATATATATGACCGTGTAATGGCATTTCATAATAGATATTATCATATGTACTATAAATAGAACCTATCATCATATCTAAACGTCAAAATAAAAATTCGTCACAATTCCGTGTTCTTCGCGTCTGGCGACCCAGGGACGTACCCAAAGAGGCTTTTTATACCTGTTCTTCTTTCTTAGAATCAAATAGAAAGTAGTAAGCGACCCGAAAAACGCACAATTCGCCATTATTTGATGCATTTCCGCGACTAAAGGAATAGGCCAATCAAAGAAGACATTATGGAGAACATCGAAGGGGGTGACGATTTTTTTCTTCGGTATTTTGTTAGGAGTAGTTAGGAGGTACTAATTTTACTCGGAGCTGAGTGGTGCGCTAACGTGGGGAGTTAAAGCGTTAAAGGTGCAATTTTTTGTGTTTTGGGCTATATCTCGAAAACGGTGAGTCGCAGAGAAAAAAGTTGTGAGTAAGCATTTAAGCTTTGTAAATGTCCTATTTATTTGTCCGTACTTGCTAACGGTTCTTCCAATATTGTTTATTAAAAGTCGAACATTTTCAATTTTCTCTATTTACAAGGATAAAGACAAACGCTGTGATAGAGAGGGAGGGGAAGGGGGGGGGGGGGTGTGACTGTTTTTATTTCATGGATCCATAATGGATGGTTCGGAGTAAAACATACATAAACAATATCTGAAGAACCGTTAGGAGTTTTGCATATGTATGGGCAAATAAATAAGACATTTAGAAAGCTTTAATGTTTACTCAAAACTTTTTCTCTACGACTCACCGTTTTTGAGATATAGCCCAAAACACAAAAAATAGCACTAAATTGCACATTTAAACCCCCCTCCCCGCGTTAGCGCACCCCTCAGCTCCGAGTAAAATTAGTAGCCTTACCTCCTGTCAACTGCTAACAAAACACTGAAGAAAAAAATCGTCCTCCTTCGATGTTCTCTACACCCACTTTTAATGCGTTCATTGCTTGGCCTAGAAAACAAATTTTGTATTTGACACTTGAATAAACAATAGATATTATGATATAAATATGATGTAGTGTAATATGTAAAAATTTGATTTTCCATGATAGATATGATCATATCTATTATAATAGATATTATAATATAAATATGACTGTGTAATGGAGCGCTTAGTCCAGAGTGGCCATCAGAAAATAAAAATGGCACCGTTTTCACACTATTGCAGTTCATAGTATGCGCGAAAATTTTATTCAAACGTCAATTTTTTGTTTACAATTGAGAATATAAAATCCGCGTTATATTTATTACTCTCTTAAAATGCCAACGTGATATTTAACCCTTCTGTTGGCGTATAGATCCAGTATAGTACCAATGGTCTATATTTTGATGAAAAATATCGTTCAACAATATTTTCCACCCCTTTCCATATATATTTCAAAGGAACCGACGGCCACAAATGCGATCAAACGTTCGGCGAAATGTTAACTACATATGTCTAAAGAAACGAAAAAACGGCGCATCATCGTAAGACATATTATGTAAACTGTTTCAAGATCCAAAATGAAGCCTCTTCAAAAATTAAGATTGATTTCACAGAAAATTCAGCTACACCTTAGGCATAATAGCTCGTAGGGGACGACAGAAGGGTTAATAATTGCATCGACAATAATTTGACGTTTGAATTATTTCGTGGAGTGTAGTGTAATAAATTTGGAGTCACAACCAGGGCCGGATTTAGCCTCTATGGCGCCCCTGGGCAGTAGCCAAATAGCCGCCCTCCGCCACTGAAAAATTTGAAAGTAGTATTATACACATGCTAGGAAAAACGTTAGCTGTGCTGTGGTATGTGAGAAGAAAATTTCATATTTTTACGCGAGTGACCGATGGTATTTTGTTTGCCTGACAATATGGTGCTTCCGAAGAAAGGGGCCAGGTGAAGGTCCATGGGGTTCGGACCCTTCCCGAAATTGTTTAAAAAGGCATTGAAATTCAGCATCAATTACATCGAATGTAAATTTTCTTCAGAATGTGTTCAGAATGTTTGCTAAATACCTTTCCACTTTCGGAAATTTTTCTCATTTTTGGCAGTTTTAGAAGTTATAAACGAATAACCTAACCTCGAAAACTAAAATTGTTCATTAGTGTCATGTGGAATGTTTTTTATGTATCTTCCCCTTTTTTGTCTGAAGGAAAATTACATTTCTAAAATTTAAACTTACAAATTGTGTTTTTTTTAACCTGTTCACACGACAGAAACATATTGCTGAAAATGTTATAGCGAATGCATCATTTCTAATATCCCAAGTGCAGCGTCCGCTCTAAGGGGGGGGCAAGCCGGGCAGTCGCCTGGGGCGCCAAATTTTAGGGGCGGCTTTTTGGCCAGCACTCAAATAAAATCAAAAGATTAAAAAGCCGAAAGAAAAAAATCAATATCAACTTCGATTAAGTGCTGCATTTAGAATCCTAAAATGCTAAGTAAGCCGCGAAAATTTTACGTCTGTGATGCTAGCACCCTACTTTCGAAAAGCAAAGTGGGACTATTCGCTCAGTTATGCGCTGACTGAGTTATTCTTTGGAAACAAAAACATACTAACTGGAGAATTACTTGTATTTGCAAATTTCGTCCTCCGATTTAACATTCATTTGATCTTCATTTCACCAGAATTATGGACCTTATTAAAAACCCTAATTTTTGCCTAATTTTCAGAGGACGAAATTATAGCACGAAATTCATTATTGTTCCATTTGATATCCGCAAGATGATATCTAAAGTTTTTGTTTAGTATATTGAGTAACAGGAGTAACAAGTCCACTAAATAAATATTGAACTCCCGAAGAAATTCATATGAAATGAGAAATAGGGAGTCGAATAAACGCTGAAAACATTAAGGCGTTTAAAACAGACTTATCTGTGAAAAATGTTATTCACAATATTTTTTTGGAGTTGTTTTCCATAATTTCCATCGTCACTTCAACTTCAATTCGCATGAATCGTTTACTTAAATTGGTTCCCGTTGCATTGATTCATCTAGCATTGGAGGGCAAACTACGAACAAGGTGGTTTGAATTTTAGCAAGATGAGGGATCGAACCAGAGAACACATTACTAGAGCTCCCTAATTTGTATTTGGACATGCCATTATCGGAATTTGGCTATAGGCTCAGCCGATTTAACTAGCTCTGAGCTTATTCTCTTTAAAAATTCTCGAGATGACGCATTTATGAAAATCAGCCATGCACATTGAAAAGCCTAAAACAATCCGGCTAATTGAAGTTTTTAAGGAATTTATGGAAAACAACTGCAGAGCGTTAGTAATGAAAACCAGCACAATTTTTCCGCCCAAAATTTTTGAGGGCAGAGTTTTATTGAGTATTTTACTGGAAAACGGAATTTCGCATGCATTCTCGATTTTTTACATCAAGCTTTAACATTTTGAGACTCCAAACAAACTCTATAAGGACTTGCTGAACTGTGGTGCGTGGTGGTGCGCTTAAGAGTATGAATGATAGCTGAACGGTGGTTTGAATCCCAATGCGATAATGAATTTTTCTGTTGTCTTTTAACACAATGTTCTTAAGTTAGCTGGTTTCACTAAGTAAATTGTTTTAGAGCAACAACCATGAGTACAAGCACTTTCTTCAACAGGATAAACCTCTTTGTATCGATTCTACAACAACCATTCTATATCCAGATCAGTGATTCCCAAACGGGGGGCGCACTCCCTAAGGAGGCACGACGAGTGCGAGCTATCGTGCGAGTTGGCCTAGACAGCTACTGCAGAGTAGCTACTTGCACCATGTGACCGCATAACGTATGATGCACCATGTGACCGCATCATACGTGATGCGGTCACATGGTGCAAGTAGCTATACTCTGCAGTCGCTGTCTAGGCCAACTCGCACGATAGCTCGCACTGTGTAATCAAGGCATTAGGGAAGGGGGGTGCTAGCACAATTCTAAGGTTGGTGCCGTTTATGAATTATGGTTTCCTTCAACAACAACCATTCTAACTCGAACTTCTTCCGAAACTCACCAGGGGTAATCTGTTGCTGTAAAAGGTTGCAAATTGCCAACAATTTTATTTTCTTCGATTAAAAAAAATCGCTGCTACTAAATGCGTTTGATGATATGGCTGATTGAAATTGACAAAACTCGCGATTCTAAAAAGAACCGCACCAGTCAGCTAGTTTTTGTATGGATAGAATGAATCTTTGGTAAAAATCTTGCGGATTTTGGTCGCTCCGGGTGATTTCATTTTTCGTGCTCGACGTATCACTAAAGGTGACGGCCGAATTTACGACGAAATTCAGCATGCGGAGATCACGAAATTTAATTAATATACGTATGTACTTTTTAAAATTTCCAGTAGTTACAAAATATCGGCTGAACTAACAACTAAATTTTCAAACAATTTAAAATGCGAAAATAGACCCTGAAATATAAACCTATTTTCTTGGGTGGCGCGAGGATCAGTAGACCTCGCAAGGAGGCACGAACTGAAAAAGATTGGGAACCACTGATCTAGATAGTATCTACTATCAATCTGTTTGGTACAGTACCTGAGGGCGGCAATTTGTCCTCTTGCCCGGGGCGGCGTAAGTCCTAGAGCGGGCGCTGCCAAGTGTGGAGGTGTCCACCTGAAACCAAATTCTGGCTACATCCCAGTTGCTTCGCGGCTAATTTTAAGACAATAAATTAGTAATAGAAAGCTCGAAAATGTGTGCTTGCTTTTACTAACTAGGGACACTGGGCCAAACACGCAGAATGTGTGGGCGGCCTAGAGTTATTCAAAATAGGTTCAGGAATTCCTTGATTGTTACAGGGATCTGAAGCGGAGAAGGTCGAAGCGAAGCTAACTCCCGGAGCGAGGAGCGCTTTTTTGCTCGTCGAAGCGGAGTGGATCGACTTGTTTTTAAAATAACTCGGCCATCTCCGAAATATTTCAAAAAAAAAACTATTGAATGGACATTTTAGCCTGATTTATTCCACTTTTAATTACATGTAAGATTTCTACAATATTCAAACGTTTGCGCTAAATTTCGTTAGCCATAATTTTTATTCATATCGTACAAAAGGATACTGTCAGAAGGGAGACATATGGCAAATTTGTTCGAGTGGTAGCAGAGCGATAAAATTGGGCCGCTCCGGATCCCTGATTATTGCACCCAAAAACTCCCCAAGGCGTCCTATTAAAATGGACACTGAAGTACTTGCTAGAACCCTTCCCTTATTTAGGTTGACGCCAATGCTTTGCGAAAATACTTTCTACTTCTTGACTCACTGAACTACGCGCCACAAGGATGATACTCGGAATGAATGCTAAAAGAATTTTGCATGAAAGTTAAGTGCCAACTTTTGTAGATGACTAGAATTTTTTGTAGACTTAATTCAATTTCAGTTAAGTGTTCAATGGGATGCCCTGGAATATATCTAACTTGAGTAAATTGGAAAGATGAAATTAAAGTTTTTGTCTAATTATGTCAACTGCTCTAAGAGTTTCCAAAATGCTACTTTCACAAAGTTTAAAACAAAGGGATACTTTCGGAAATTGCCGCCCCTCAGAATCTGCCGCCCCGGGCAGTTGCCCAGGTTGCCCATATGGGAAATCCGGCCCTGGTCACAACACATATGGGTTGTGTGATCCCAGCAAACAATTTCTATCGTCCGCGATACAAATTCAATTCGCCTGCTCGAAAACATTTCTCGAATTTCATATCGAATTCTGATTAAAGTCGTCACTCCCTTCGGGAAGGAATAGTGACCGATATTAATTCGCCAGAATGATAATTTGGCGATAATAGACTAATACATAGAAAAAGTGAAAAATTTTTATTTATTTTTCCCAGCAAACAATTTCTATCGTCCGCGATACGAATTCAATTCGCCTGATAGAAAACATTTCTCGAATTTCATATCGTTTTCGGATTAAAGGCGTCACTCCCTTCGTGAAGGAATAGTGACCGATATTAATTCACCAGGATGATAATTTGGCGATAATCGACTAATACATAGAAAAAGTGAAAAAAATTTAATTTTTTTTTATTTTTCCCTTTTCTATAATTTCTATTTTATCCTTAACTTTTTTTTGCCATATTTTAACTTTACCTTTTTACACTTTGCTTCTACTGGGAATCGAACCGGGCACCTATCGTTTCGTAGTCCTACGTCCTACACCTGAGCTATCTAAGATTACAAATTATGGGAATAAATTAGTCGTTTTATTTTTTGACAATTTCATCATTCTCTCGTTGTGAGGGATTACTATTTTATCATCCTTGCAATAATAAGACGATATTTCGTTAATAGGAGTCGCATTCCTTACATACTGATGACAATAAAATGATTTTTCGTCGGGGAGACAAGTCTACGATAAATTTTTCATTTGAATAATATCGCTTTCGAATCATTTTTGTAATTTTTCGAAAAAATCGATAAAATTGTTTGCTGGGTTTATTTTCCCTTTTTTATTTTTTTTTCTCTATTTTATCTTTAACTTTTTTTTAACTTATTTTAATTTTACCTTTTTACACTTTGCTTCTACTGGGAATCGAACCTATCACCTATTGTTTCGTAGTCCTACGTCCTACACCTGAGCTATCTAAGATTACAAATTATGGGAATAAATTACTCGTTTTATTTTTTGACAATTTCATAATTCTCTCGTTGTGATGAATTACTATTTTATCATCTTTGCAATAATAATTAGATATTTCGTTAATAGGAGTCACATTCCTGTCATAGTGATGACGATAAAGCGATTTTTCTTCGAGGAGACAAGTTTACGATAAATTTTTCATTTGAATGATATCGTTTTCGTATCATTTTTGTGATTTTTCGAAAAAAAAACGATAAAATTGTTTGCTGGGATCACATAGCCATTCCCCAGATAGCATTTTGGAACTGATCCTGCGGCATCAAAAAGTCATCAATAATTTCCCCTCTATGAAATTGATTCTGCAAAGGAAATTTATTGATGCCTGCCATCAATAGTAAGTAATATGAAAAATATCAATGTATCATTAGTATAAAAGCGATCCGCTTTATCAGTAATCCATCTTGCCCCTTTATTCGAAAAATTTCGAATGTCAATTTTAATCAAGTTTGCCATTAAAACAATAATGAAGAAAAAATTCAATGCGGAATCAATTATGAAACGATCCGTTCAACAATTATAGAACCTGTCAATTATTGTGAAATTATTCGGAAGCTATCAAAGTGTACGAAACGAAGGAGCTGTTTCAGAAAACAATTTAATTTATTGCAGCCCGCTTTTGCCACTTTGTTTGGTAGGTGAAAACTTTTTATTGTAATATCTCCTATTAAGTGTATTTATTTTGATATTTCCATCTTCTTTTCAGGATCAGAGCAGAATTGAATATTGGATGTGGACATACATGTAAATGTAACATATGCAGCACTTGGCAAGGACGTGCGACGTTGAAGTACCTCACAAGAACAAGATGCAAGGACCAAGGCTGTTGCCTTGTAAAATAAAATGACAAATGTATCGCTTTTTTAAATGTTAATAAAATTTAAAAAACTAAAAATTTGTTTTCATGGATTTGGGGTTCAAAATTCACGTCAGCAATAAATATAGTATGAATGCCACAATTCAATATTATATCAATGATATATCGATCTAGTTTCTCTTTTTTTCATTCCGTTGGTTCGATATTATTTCGAAACAATATTGATGGCAATCATCACTAAAATTTCCCCTTTTCGAAAACGACAACCAATCAAATTGCTTTAAAAGCGGACATCGTCCATATAAAAGAATCAATAGTAGTATACTGAGAGGATCAATACATTGAATATAAGGTTCAGTACAGAATCAACAAAACATCAGTATTGTGCTATCTGGGTCTGGACTAACGCATGGCATGGGTTACTATGCTTTTTCTAAAGAATTTTCGTTCTGTCAAACAGAACAAATTCATTTGCATTACTAATTATAATTCGTGTCTGTATTTTAAGAACTGTCGTTGGGTGGAACATCGGTGCTACACAAAATATCGTGAAATTCCTGTGGCCAATGGCACCTTTTCTGAGGCAACGGCTGTTGAAGAGTGGCTTAATGAAGCATATTGTTTCAATCAGGATATGGAATACCTTTTAGGACTGCAACATTTCAGGTGAGCAAATTGTTATAACACTGAAATTTAGGGTTCACGTATATTATTTTATTATAGGTTTTGGTCTACTCTTTTATATGATCAGAAAAGTACAGATGCGTTAACCACGTTTTTGCAAGAATCTACACCGCATTATATTCCCATTTCAAGTGTTACTTCAGACGAGCGAGTGATAACAGTGTATTCAAAAATTCTCAACAACCTTTTGAAGATCGTTTGTCGTATGGTAACGAACAAAGAATCGGCAACTGAGTGGATCCGAATCGAAAATCTCAGAGAAATTATCTATTCAAAATTTCTTTTGTCTGTTCCTATGCTGTTCGATATGATTGTTACGTATGGTAGATCCAACAGTACAATCCTATCAAGAATCGTTCAAACTGTTTTCAAACTTGAGCCAAAATACAATGACGATCTAAAAGTTGGATTAAAGTTTTTGCAAAATGCATTCAGAGTTATACAAAGGAAAGCAGAAAATGATTGTATAGGCCAAGACAATGACCTGATGACTTCATTTGATGACTTAGCGCTGTATACACTCGACTGTGCTACATCGCTGGGCATCCTTTTAGAAGTTCATCCAGAAGCTAGGAATATCTGCAAAGAGTTAAATCTCGAAGCAAACATTGCGCAATTCTATGACACCGGTATTCCACTGCTATATAAAAATATTTTTACTATAGACGAAACATCTAAGAGCTTAGAAAGAATAAATTATGCAAGAATAGAATTACTGAAATCTTTCCGGTACATTGTCAGTACGCATATCGAGGAGATATTAAAAAATCCGTAATTATTTGTAGATTTAGTAATTTTATGTTTAAAGTTTAAACTTGGTTTTAATTTTTCTAGAACTGAGAGTTTGTTACCGGCTGAAAGCTTTATAGCAATACTAACAGAGTGTTTAGCAGAAAGAACGTTCGTTATCGACTACCAAAAGTATTTTCCAGTTGAAAATGATATAGACATATTAAAACAAGCGTGTACGCATTTGTATCCTTTACAAACATAAAAAAAAAAATAAAGCTGCGAACACAGAACACAGCTTACATATCGAAAAGAGACGCATTTACATCGAATCAAAATAACCTTTAAACGTTTCCTTACATAGGCGCTTTAGAGATTTATTTAAAACTGATTTTATTCTGCAGGCATATAGTTCTGAAAGTAACTCTTATATGATCGATTTCCTTGAGACAGAAGAATCTAATCAAGCAACCGAAGGAGGTAAATATATTATTTAGTGATAAAACCATATTTTTATTGATTTTGCTTTCATAGAAAATGACAAAGAACGTTTCCTAGATGATATCGAAGAAATAAATATAGTTGCAGCAAGCCAGCCCCGTAATATTGAGGATGAAGTGACACAAGTGTTAGAATTACTGCCACATCTAGGCGATGGATTTGTCAGGCGACTGTTGGAACGATATGATCGTCCAGAATCTGTAATAACAGCAATTTTAGAGGGAAATCTTCCACCTGATCTTCTTGATGCCGATAAAAATGAAGTTTATATTCCGCCAGACGTCCAAGACCAGATGTATTTGGAAACTGGTGTTTGCCGATTGAACATATATGATGGTGATAAATGTGACGTTATGATTAAAGCCAATCCCGACTGTATTATTAAGGTTGCCAAAGGTTTCCCCGGCCAACCAAAAAACGTTAAACAGATGCTTGATGATAAGAGTTTTGTTAAAGAGATGAAGAGCAGATATCAGGAATACAGTCTAGTAGAAGATAACGAATATGAAGATGAATACGACGATAGTTACGATGCTTTAGCCGACAGCGAAGCAAAGTCTAAAAGACTTGCGCCGGCCAGTAACATTGTTGCTGATGAGGTTGAGGATAATGATACCGATGAAGAACGGGATGAAAATAGTAATGGTTGTGATTTGACAACTATTCGTGATAAGGCTAAAGATTTTTGCGAGAACCCGGAGGACATACGTGCAAGATATGAAGCTCGACGAAACATGTTTCTACGAAAGAGGTCTGGTACTGCTAAAAGCGCAAATGTCACTGGGGCAGGAAAAGGAGACGGGCAAGATAAAAATGTGTTGTTGAATCGAAAGAAAAAGGAAGCAAATAAGTCATCCAGAGCCAACCATAATCGAAAATCTGGTGCTGCATGGAAAAAAAATAAAGGAATGATCCCATTTTAAGGAAATAACTTTTTTTTTTAGAAATTAACATTAGGTGTGTTTTTTTGGTTATCCCGTGCAGGTTTGGGTAACTAAACTTCATATAAAAAAAATGACAGGTGCGTCAGCTGTCATTTTTTTTATATGGAGTTTACCTATTAGGTACGTTTTATTGTGTTTATCCCGTGCAGGTTTGGGTAGAACTTCATATAAAAAAAATGACACTTACCCAGGTAAAGTTCACCCGTGCAACTACCCTACACGGGATAGAGCATAGATTAACCCAAAATATAGATGGCGGACGCATAGGGGAAATATGAGGGAATTTGTTTTTTCAAACCAAATGTGAGAGTTTTTCTACTCACGATAAAAGATTTTGCAAAGAAATAATCATCTTTTGTGATAAAATCCACCCCATTGAAAAAATAAGCCGACAAAGGTGAGTCAAAGATGCGCAAAAACTGTCAAATGTCAGCTGTTTGGTCTTAACCGGGATGTTACCCGCGATCGTTTTTTCGAGTCAGATTTACACGCGATACGAAAAAAACGTCGCTAGTGATGAATCGTTTAAATAAATTATTGAGTCTCGATTCTATGATGCTTGTAATGCGGTAGTTTACACTCCACTCACCATATTTTAGTTTAACTGCAATGGCATCCGTCAGAAGATCGGTGAGATCGTACATTTCATGAGTACACGCAGAATCCTGAAAGCGGCAATTCAGGAGACAAAGCTCCAACCAGCAACATCCCTCGATATCCGAGGTGATTATATACTTTTGAGGCGCGATAGAGTCGACAGGCAGGAGGATGGCTTGCATTCCTAATACTAATACACAAAACCGTGCAACGCAAGCTATTGCCGTTAAATTCGGCAATACCAATATGGAACTTATATTCATTTATATTCCAGAAGCATCCAGCTGTGGTTCTGGTTATAAGTTCAATATTGGGCCACTCCTCACAGGACAGCATAGGATCCTACTTGGCGCGTTCACGTGACATAACTATAGGGAGCGCCAGTTTGATAACTGAAACTTGCTGGGAGGCCATTATCCTAAATATTGATAAACCACCTGAAGTCGTCAGTTCGACTTCAGAACAGCGTACGTTTATCAATCACAACTAGGGGGCTTCGCCCCCTGCTCGCTACGCTCGCCGACCCCCGAGGGCGGGGCTAATTTCGGGCGCGGCCAAAATTTGGATACCCTTCGCTCTCCCTGGGTTAAAAGTTTTTTCGGGCGTACCTATGACTAGTATTTAATCCCCCTCATCATTATTTTTTTTGGTTGAAATAAGTGGGCAAATCAAAATATTTACTCAGAAAATTTTATTGGGGTTGCGGGAGCATGACCCCACAGTATGATTCCATTCGTTTTGAACTTTTTTCTTGCTTTGGTAAAGACACATTAATTCAAGGTTTTGTGAAATTGGTGCAAAAACTGTTTCTTAGAAGAACGAAAATGGGGGTTGGGTTTGTATGGGCACCCCATGATCAGATTTGATAAATTCTTAGATATGTTTTGTGTCATCAAGAGAAATACATTTGTGTGAAATTGGTGCACAAATAAAGAAGTTTTTCTTAAAAGAACCTGATTTGTGGTTGTTGGGTTTGTAATGGCAGCCCCATGACCCCATAGTCCGATTTGACCAATTCTTAGATATGTTTTGTGTCATCAAGAGAAACACATTTGTGTAAAATTTGGTTGAAATTTGTGTACAAATAAAAAAAATTTTCTTAGAATATGTAACCTAATTTGGGGGTTAGGTTTGTATGGCAGCCCCATGACCCCATTGTTCGATTTAATCCATTCTCACATATGTTTTGTGTCATCAATAGAAATACATTTGTGTGAAATTTCGTTGAAATTGGTGTACAAATATATTTTTCTTAGAAGAACCTAATTTGGGGGTTAGGTTTGTATGGCAGCCCCATGACCCCATGGTCCGATTTGATCCATTCTTACATATGTTTTGTGTTATTAATAGAAACTCATTTGTGCGAAATTTGGTTGAAATTGGTACACAAATAAAAACGTTTTTCATAGAAGAACCGAATTTCGGGAGTTGGGTTTGTATGGCAGCCCCATTACCCCATTGTCCGATTTTACCGATTCAAACATACAAAGTGCCTGCACCAAAAAGAAGATAGATAGATAGATAAGATAGATAGATAAAGTTTTATTTAAAATTCATTATATTACAAACTAGATTGATTTTCATAAAACAGGTGGTATGGCATGGCTATTTAGCCGTCTGCCCGAACTGCAAGTACATATATTATTTACTAATTATTCATTTAAAAGTTACATTACAATAAGATTTATTTCATTATTTATTTTAATATTATTTTTAAGTTTTTATATTTGCTGTATTAGACTATATTTTATGAATGTATTATTATGTTCCACTCGCGTATTTTTTCTTTATATTGTGTTTATTGGTGGATTATTATTGTGTTTGGTGAATACTGGGTGATAAAGTTCACACAACTCCAGATGCTGCAGGTTCATCTACCCAGCATTCACCATCACAGGTTATTTAGAAGCTTTCGTTGATAATTCTTTGGCGGTATCGTAGCGCTGTGCTGCAAAACTTATACAATTGATCCCAATCCGATCCATTTAAAATTTGTTCCACTTCCACAGAGCATAGAGTGTTTTTGTTGAAACATGCTTTTCTAATCCCCTTAAAAATTGGGCAAATACCGATGAAGTGCTGGCTATCCTCTCTCGTCCTCATGTTACATATACTGCATAGCACAGGCAAATCTTCCCTGTGCGGGATATAGTTTAGCGGAAGCAGTTCACCTCGTGCTCGAAATATTAAGGATATTTTGTGTGCCGTAAATTGATTTAGAAAATATGTATCAGTTTGCAGATTATGGGATAGCCGTGTGTATATTTCCCTGTATTGTGAGGATCTCGCTGCTTCCAGCGTCGCTTGAGTTGTGGCTTCGTTTACTTCGCTGACTAGCTGGTATAGCGCGTGGGCCGATTCGACTGTGCCATTCCAATTGATGACTGTCCCATTGTCGTTTGACAGTGTTTGTAGCTCACTATAAAATACCGTTCTCGAGGCGACTGCATGTAACATCACTTTTTTCGGTAATCGTTCGTCTCCCATATCCGCAATCCTTCGTAGATAGTTTACGTGAATTTGTAACGTTTCCAAAAACAGTGGAGTAAGGCCAGTTTCCTGTAATAACATGTAGTTAGGCGTTTTCATTGGCAGGTGGAAAACTCTCTTTAAATAAAAACGCTGTAGTTTTTCCACTTCTTCATATTGTTTTCCTCCCCACACCTGCGCTCCATACAGCATTATCGACCTGGACACCGCTGTAAATATTTTATATTTGGCAGTATGACACACATCCTGATTGGTGAAGATCTTTTGCCACACTGAGTTCAAAGCCCATTTTGCTTCTTTAAGTTTTTTTTGAAGATGAGGTTCCATTGAGAGGTTGCTCGCAATTAATATGCCAAGATATTTATAAGTTTTGACTACTTCAATCTCCTTTTGCTCATACGTCCATTTCTCTTCTCGCGCTAGTATGTGGCGTTTTTTAAAAATCATTATTTTTGACTTATTTAGATTTATAGTCAGCTTCCAAAGCCGACAATACTTTTCGAGGTGATCTATCATTTTTTGTAACTCTTGCGGTGTGCTGGCGAAGAGTACAATATCATCTGCGTATAACAGACCCTTGAGCAGAGTATCGAATGCATGAACACCACCAGGCATATCTTCCAGGATGTCGTTGATATAAACCGAAAAAGCATCTGGGCTGAGTTTGCACCCTTGACGAACGCCTATGTTTGTATCGAACGATTCTGATAGCTGATCACCAGTCCATATTCTCGCGTTAGTTTTGTTGTACAGGTTTTCGACGACCATTCCAAATTTTGCCGACATTCCATTGTTGTAGAGTTTAAAGAAAAGCGACCCGCGGTCCACAGTATCAAAAGCAGCTGCAAAATCGATAAAAAATGCGTACAGTTTTCGTCCTTCGTTTAAATGTAGTCGGGCCAGGTTGTGGAGAACAAAAATATTATCACTTGTGGAATATCCTTTTCGAAAACCAGCTTGACTTTCCAAAATTACATGTTCGCTGATTAACCATTTCCCGAATCTTTCCTGAAGAAGTGTCGTGAAGATTTTGCCCGATGCATTCAGGAAGGATATAGCACGGTAGCACGCCGGGTCGTTAGCATCTCCCTTTTTAAAAATGGGAAAGATTATCGCCTCTTGAAATTCACTAGGTACATCTCCAGTATTAAATATTCTGTTATACTCTTTTACTAGTATATCGACTAGGGCTTCTGTGCCGTACTTGTAGTATTCTATAGGTATACGGTCATATCCCGGAGCTTTACCGTCCTTACATAGTTTCAAAGCCTCGAGTACTTCGTCCTTGGTTATTATAGCGTCGAGTGTGGGATTACTCCAATTCGGCCTAGCATACTGCATCATGTCATCGTTGTTACGGTTTTGGAGAATTCCACAAAAGTGGGTTTGTAGCATGTTGACGTTGATACCACATCCAATTGTAAATGCCTCGATACCTTTGAGTTTTTTCGCCCGTTGCCAGAATTCCTTAGAGTTAGTGCAATTCTCCAATAGTTTGGCTTGTTGTTGATAAAAAAGACTCCTCTTTTCCTTGCACAACGCCTTAAATTGTTTGTTCGCTTGGACATACATTTTCCTCGTGGCGTCACTATTACATCTCTTAAACTGTTTGAGCCATGCGAATGAGCGACTTCTACTTCTTTCGCACTCATCATCAAACCAAGGGTTTTTAAAAGTTCTTTTGGCTGTTTTTTGTTTGGGAGCACTGTCTGCGATTATATTAGCCAAGTCTTCGATATTAACATTCGTATATTGTGCGATGAGTCGATCTACCTTAGTGTTGTACTGTTGGGCTAACTCCTTCCTCCATGCAATTTTCGGTAGTAACTGTAGTGTCGTCGCTCCTGTTCTGCCGATGCAATCTAAACCAATCGTTGAAATTATTGGTAGATGATCGGAGAACGTTTTATCTTCTACCATGAAATCCGAGATGAGGGGAATCCAGTCCCCTCCGGCCAGGCACATATCAATGACTGTATTACTATTATGAGCAATGTAGGTACATTCGCCCTCGCGATCACCATTAGTACAGCCATTCAATACTTTCAAACCAAATGAGTCTATTAGGTCAAGCAGTTTTCTTCCACAATTGTTCAGTGTTCTATCTTTAGATTGACGTATCGCTCCCTCATTACTATTTGATATAGGCATCTCTGTACCAATTCTTGCGTTGAAATCGCCCATTACGAGGACATCATCACTTTCTAGCTGCACCAGTATATCCTCTAATTGGTTAAAATCGGTACTCCAATTATTGCAGTTAAGGTACGTAGGGAGTATAATGTATTGCTTATTTTCAATTACAAGTGTTAAATATAACCATTTATTGTTAAATGAGTTAATCGAGCACACATTTCTATCAAAATTCAGTTCTTTCTTATAACCAACAAGAGATCCTCCACTAGCTCTCCCTCTGTCATGTCTTCTTTCCGCTGTAATCCATTTTACCTCAAAGTTTTTTAATTTTTTCTCATAAAATTCATAATGTTCCGTGACATAAGTTTCCAACAGTATAATTACATCAAAATCATCTAAGTATTCATAAAAATCGTTGAAAAGGCTCTTATTTTTTAAGCCAGCGATATTATAAGATAATATTTTCAGTTGTTTAGCTTCGGTGCAGACGGCAACACTATCCTATGCGATGTTTACGACGGATATCGCCGCATTGCTGTCACCTCGATTGTTTACGTTTGTATTTGTCAATGTCGAGTGTGCACGTATAATATTATTTATTTCAGTTTGTCCGTCGTTATTCTCGTATATTACTTTATTCGATTGAGAATCCCAGGTGAATGTTTTGTTTTGTATTATCATCGTATCATCTCTAACGAGGACTCTTATATTTTTGTTCCGTTGGGCGATTTCCTTCTTGATTTTCAGTAAGCTGTTTCGCTTTTGTCGCATCTCAAAAGGCAAATCCTTCTGGATGGATATCCCGGTGTTTCGGAGGTGTTTCGCATTTCGAAGAGCAGTAGATATTTGGTGCGAATGATGAAATGCTACGCGGTAGATGTTTTGCCCTCTCGTGCTGGCCAGTAGCTGGATTTGGTCGTCGTTCAGAGAGGTTCCGCATTTCAGGGTGCCCACACATACAGTTTTGACAGTGTCAGTGCCACCTTCATTTGTTAGTTTTGGCATCTTCATTATTAAGTTTTTCGCGGTTGAAAGTTTTTCGAGTTTTTGTATTTGCGCCGCCTGTTGAACGCAAACTTCGTTTAGCTTTTCAATATTGGTCACGAGTTCTTCATTGCGCTTTTCGAGATGTGCTATTTTACCAAATAGCTCCTGGAGATCGTTTATTTTCACTACGTCTTTGAGCTTCTCGTCCAGCTTCTCATCCAACTTCTCGCCTAGCTTCCTGTCCAGTTTTTCGTCCAGTTTTTCGTCCAGTTTATCGGAAAACATTTGCACAAGCTCAATTTTGTCTTCCGGGGTCATGTTTTTGAGAGTTTTCTTACTTTCGGAATAAGTGTCCGGTGAAGTTTCTGACAACAATCGTTTAGACACCAAAAAGAAGCATTTGTGCAAAATTTCAGCTTCATAGCTTTTAAGTTGGCCGAGTAAAACGCGTCGCAACAGACAGACTGACATCGCCCAATCGATTCCCCAAGTCATGCTAATCATATATGTATACTTTTTATATTGTCGGAGATGCTTCCTTCAATGCGTTACAAACTTCATGACAAAGTTAATATACCCTTTCACTCTATGAGCGAAGGTTATAAGGAACGTCAGAGCGGCAGCTCGCTTCGTTCCGGCAGGGCGTATCCCCAAAGTGCAGCTATACTTCCCAACAGTTGCCGCAAGGTTAGCCTACGATAAGGTGACCAGACTCCAGAAGATCCAATGCTGTACAAATACTTGCAGCATACTACGACTACCCCCTCCCTTTCACGCCGAGTGGGAGAAAGAAAAATATATCATGGGAAGGCAAGGTTCGGTTGATACTAAACAGCCCTAAATGTACTCCTTAGTGGCGTAGATATGGGGGATCAAGGATATTTATCCTCCAGGCCACACATACTCTCTTACACTAAATTATATAGATTTACTTCTTTGCTATTAATTGGATACATTTCGTAAAAATATCAACAAAATGCCATCCACAGGAGGATTTCAAAATTAATCCTTTTTACAGTATTTACAATTATTGGCTAGAATTCGACAAATTTGGATTTCTTCAAGCATTGTTTTTCAGAAAGTGCGACTGCCACAAAAACCGATCAGATGAAATTTAATAAGAAAATTTGGCATTTTAGCGAAAATCCTAATTGTAGGATATCTGGTGATACAATAGGGTTTTAATTGGGCGGCATTACTGCACATGCAGGACTAACTTGCTTGAACAATACTGCATCATGCTTCGCGATTTTTCTTGAATGAAATCAAAAACATCTCGTTCGCTCATACGCCGGAACATCTTTCGGTATTACTTCACAGGAGCGGCGTCAACGTCATTACATCCTTCTTCCTAAGGTGCTTTTTCACCTGTCGGGATTAAGCTACCGCGTATCATTCAGGTGTCCAACATCGATAAAGTAGGTATACCAACATTAAGGTGGGAATTATGAAACGTCTGATCTCTAGTAGCACGTTGAAGCGACTATTTTTCAATCTCGTCAACAGACCTCAAACGACTAAAGGAAATTTCTGTTCGATAGAAAAGCATAGAAACAGGATATGGTGGTGAGTATTCCTTAAATTGGAACTCATCAATTAATGCTTTTCCCCTGTGTTGAAAAAAATAATGCAGATCACTGATTCCCTCTGAAAAGCTATCTACACCTTGACAAACCATCAGCATTTGAAGCAGAAACCTATGTTTTAACACGAAAAGCTTTAACAGTGTACTCGAAATAAGATTATAGGCAAAATGGTGAAAGCCAGGCACAATTTCAATGTAGCTATGGAGCGGAGTCTGAGGAGAACCTCCAGAGCGGGGGAGGGCTTACTTAGCCTAACCCCTCCTGGTTGCGATATTTCTGGAGGAGAGTATGCAATTCTTTATGGTTACATTACTGATGCTATGCCGGTCTCTTAGCGCCATTTTAACGGATTCGAAGGGCATATTATACGAAAAAAAAACTTTATCGAAAACCCCCTATGGCAGAGCCAATTCTTTAGTATGCTTTTAACTATAGAGGTTGATAGTAGAATCCGATGGAGTACAGTGGATGATTTTCCATCATTTTCTAATAGGGAAAATAAATTAAAATCGCATCTCTCGACGTCTGCAACTTTTGAACCTTGGAAGCTAGAGCCTTGAAATGTTCACCAAATATGGACAGTGCGGTGCTCTATACAAGTTTGCCAAATTCCAAAATTCCGCTCAGGAATTTCCAAGTTACGGACAATTTTCGATTATACAACTCATAATTGCGATTTGGGCAGCCGTAACTTCCGAACGCGGATAAGCGGGACCGTGCAATTTGGAGCAAATGTGAGCGCCAAGGAGCTCTAAAAATGTGCCGAATTTCAGAAAGATCGAGAAGGGTTCCCAAGATATAGAGAATGAACGAATGCCAAACATAAAATTGCGATTATCTCGCTAAATGTCGATCGTAAAGGGTACAGGAGTCAAATTTTACATACTAAAAGTAGAGAAGACTAATCACAGGCCTCACTGAGGAGCTTATTATGTAGTGAATTAGGTCTCATTGAGTGGCAAGGCGAATGCTGTACATTTTGCTGTACATTTCCCAATGCTGTACGACAGGTCAAAATGCTGTACTGTACAGCAAAATGCTGTACGTCTGGGCAGCTTAGCCTACGATCGGGACAACTTTAGACGCGCAAATCCGGCAGACCCCAGAATTCAGAAGTTTAATACCGAAATTAATCGACAAGTCAACACCTACAAAAAAGAAATGGAACGAGTATCTCGAAAGCTGACACCTCTCAAAAGGGGTCAACCAACTCTGGGCTACGGCCGGCCCTGTCTCACCCAGCCAAAGACATGGGCAGTGTTGCCATCAATTTCCGTAAAAAGAGAGCTAGATCTTCCGGCTATCGAATATCTCACGATGGCTTTCAACATGTCGATATCCACAATTGTCAACACTGAATTTTGGAAAAGGGGCGAATCATCCCCCTTCTTAAACCCGGTTAAAGCGCGAAAATCGTTGCAAAGACGTTCGCCGGCCATCGAATACCTCACGATGGCTTTCAACTTGTCGATATCCACTCTTGTCAACCCTGAATTTTGGAAAAAGGGGCGAATCATCCCCCTTAAACCCTATAAAAGTTCAAAGACGCTCGAAGCACTCATCCACCCCACCCTTGTATCACATGCTGATCTAGCTTCTCCCCTGCATGGTTTCAGGAAGATGCATAGTACCATAGTACACAACCTAGGTCAGCTGGGCTACTTCAACGATGAGTACCGTCTAGAAATCATTTCAACGATATTCAGAGCGCGAGGTGAACTGATTTTCTTAAATACGCTAATCATCATCAGCAAAATGCTGTACGTCTGGGCAGCTTAGCCTACGATCGGGACAACTTTAGACGCGCAAATCCGGCAGACCCCAGAATTCAGAAGTTTAATACCGAAATTAATCGACAAGTCAACACCTACAAAAAAGAAATGGAACGAGTATCTCGAAAGCTGACACCTCTCAAAAGGGGTCAACCAACTCTGGGCTACGGCCGGCCCTGTCTCACCCAGCCAAAGACATGGGCAGTGTTGCCATCAATTTCCGTAAAAAGAGAGCTAGATCTTCCGGCTATCGAATATCTCACGATGGCTTTCAACATGTCGATATCCACAATTGTCAACACTGAATTTTGGAAAAGGGGCGAATCATCCCCCTTCTTAAACCCGGTTAAAGCGCGAAAATCGTTGCAAAGACGTTCGCCGGCCATCGAATACCTCACGATGGCTTTCAACTTGTCGATATCCACTCTTGTCAACCCTGAATTTTGGAAAAAGGGGCGAATCATCCCCCTTAAACCCTATAAAAGCTCAAAGACGCTCGAAACACTCATCCACCCCACCCTTGTATCACATGCTGATCTAGCTTCTCCCCTGCATGGTTTCAGGAAGATGCATAGTACCATAGTACACAACCTAGGTCAGCTGGGCTACTTCAACGATGAGTACCGTCTAGAAATCATTTCAACGATATTCAGAGCGCGAGGTGAACTGATTTTCTTAAATACGATGCCTTATAGAACAATCAACGGAGGTCGCTGTACACTATGTAACTATATATAGAGAAATTCGGAGATCGTATTATGCACAACCTGAGCTAAGCCGGAGTGAGTTGATGAATATACTAAACGGAGAAGACTGGCTAAAACTTTAAAAAATCTGCAATGATATGATAAAGTACAGAAGAGATTTTGTCTAGTTTTAATTGTCCGTAACTTCCCTATTCGCTTTGCTTCTTTTGAAAATCTAAAATCGAAATAATGTTTATTGATAGTTTTTTTTATGAATCTGTAATATTGGGATATTTGCCAACCCGAATTATTCTTCCATCTACTTTTCATAATAATAAATTGAACTTCCTAATATGTAATAATTTAATTCTCACTGCTGACAGCTTTCAAAGCTATAGCTGATATCATTTGAATTTTTGTGTAACTTTGATTAGTTAAATGAAGGTAAGATGGATTGCCAACTATCTAGCTGGGAGGCAATGCTACGCAGAGTTTCGAGGCAGTTGTGCAAAGCATAAGAAAATTAAGCACAAGATAGCGTACTCTCACCTACATTGTTCTACCTAGCGAGCCTTCCAACATCCCCGGAAAGTAACGAACTAATTTCCTATGCGGATGATTGCACCACATACAAATCATACATATATGTATGTCCAAAGCTCACTCAAATTCGGTTCCACTTTGTTTGGCCAAGTCGTCTGATCTGCGCCTGATGTCACAAATACGACCAAACAGACACACGTATACAGGTGATTGAAATATGTGCTCTTTTGCTACACAGTTCAAGTTGAAGAGAGTTTAGATTCTCTGCCAGGACAGGTTTTCGTGCATTTGTCGACTCCATGCGCCTGTCTAAACGCGAACAACAACAAGATGAAAAACGGGTTTTTTTAGAAAAGATTCGCGAGGAGCAAAAGGAAAAATTCAATTTCCATATAAAAACCGGTTTTGTTCTCGCGTTTTTGTTTCCCGTGTAGACAGGCCCCATGAGTGTATCTTCTTCCGCTCACCCATGCCATGGTTCGGGGTGGCTTACGCAAAAGTATATCACGCGGTATCTGCGCCGGCGAAAATTCTTCTTCTTTATGGCACGATAGGCCGACGTCGGGCCTTGGCCGCCTGGTTTGAAAACCTCCAATTGTCGCGGTCACGCGACCTGGTCCTCCAATTCCGAAAGCCTAGCATCTGGTGGACGTCCTCACATACAGAATGCTCTCATTGGGCTCTCGGTCGTCCACGCAATCTGGCTCCGTCCACTCGTTGCGCGTTCATCACCTTTTTGGGCATGCGATCGTCGTTCATCATTTGTACATGACCCGCCCATTGCAATCGCTGCAATTTCACGATCTTCGACACCTGTAGCTCATCATACAGCTGATACAACTCAAGGTTGTACTAGAGATGAGCATCGAAAGAAAAACATCGATGGTTACCATCGAAAAAACATCGAGACGAAACCATCGATGGTAAGAAAATATCGATCCAAAAACGTCGATGTTTTGGGTTTTTTGAGTACTCAAAAAAATAATCACTTTAATATAAAAAATTAAGCTGATTATGGTTTTCATACAATGCCTCCCCCACCCACCAGAATATAACTCTTCTCCTTGAGTTTTTTTTTGCATTCGTATCGTACCCAGAACCCACCGCATAGAGCAGACATATCAAACTCGCGGCCCGCAGCCAGGTCGAAGAACTTAATTTAAAAACAATGTGTGGCAGCACAAATTCGAGCTTGAACTCATTTCAACAATTTACTAAAACTCGCCAAGAAGTCGGTGGTTTATGCACGCTTAAAAAAATCACCGACGATTATTTGAGTTACATTTGCGGCATCCTTTTTTTGTGGAAGAAAACGTCATGCCTTTTCGTGAAATTGTTTTGTTCCGAAATTAAGTCCATTTTTTTTTAGTATTAGCCGAACTTGCTAGCTATCTGATGGCACGTTGCACTATAACTCGCGTTCGCATCCTTCCTTATTGGACAAAAACATCTTGGGCTGATATTTATTTGAGGGACGAACTTCTAAAGCCACGAAATCGTATATTTGATGAGGAAACGTGAAATGTTGTAAATATGGCCATTTCAGCCCAAGTACAGAATTTTTCCCTTTTAGCTTATTAAGCTTTACTGGTACATGCGTTTGTTTCACACCTAATCACAGAACCAACTTTTGTCTATTTTGAGCCTTTCTTTCTGACCGGACTTGATGTAACTCAGACTAAGAATTTTCACTCCCAAGGTTGTTTTGGGCTTCCTCTGGATGTTTATGACCGGTTCCACAATGTTCGGATCAGCTGTCCAAAATTTGACGGAAATTAATTCACAAATAATGTTCTATTTTCCGTAAGGATTTGTTTTTTTATTCATTGGTGTATGCAACAAGCGTTAAATTAAAAACAAACAAAAATTCTTAAGGGGCGAAAAACGCATGGTAGGTACGAAAAAAGACGTTTTGAGTCCGAAAATTTGAAATAGCGGAAAAATTATTCTCTCATTAACGAAATAAACCAGCTAAACATTGTATTTACTGTGTAATTCATTAAACTAAATAAAACCAGTCTCAAATGCGTCAAACAGGTCCATGTAAGGGCCTTAAGGATAACTGTCGATATCATTATAACTATGGCGAGAAAAGTTCCCTTGGCTTGACTGATGATTTTCGCAGTAAATATTGAAAATAGAGAATCCCTTTGAAAAGTTAATCGGAGAATACAAGAAGTAAAGCAGTTTTCGTAAAAAGTTTAGAACTTTCCATGGCGATGTCAAAAAGTGTTGACAGTACAAGAAAATTTTGTATGGATAGTTCTTCTTGTTTCAGACCGAACAATGAAAACTCACAGAATATTTTATTTTATTTATGAGATCGTAATAAATTTGATTGGAAACTACTCTTATCGTAATATTCTTCATTCAGGAAAATAATAATATGATATACGGTACATCAACTGGCTATTTCCAATGGAGTCGGAAAAAACTTAGTCTGTGGCTTAATTTTCATAGTTTGGTTTCGTTCAAATGTACCTAATAACCGTTACTATAAGGCAATTTCCATATAAGAAATGTTAGTTGATAGTCCCAGAATATTTTACTGATGAGCCCATACACTTTAAATGGGGATTTCAGCAGGATATTAACCCTAACCATACCTCACAAACTGGTCAAGGATCCGCTTCAACCAAATCGAGTGGCTTTTCATGTTGTTACTAGAGTCAAATTGAATCCAGCATGTTTAGGGAGAGTTGAATCAATGAACTAGAAACAAAGTTTTCACAAAACGGACCAAATACGGAATTTCCTGGAAGTAACTGGATATATGGATGTATGGGAACTTAAGAGTAATTCTTCACCAGAGGGCCAACAAAAACCTTTTTTTTTTTCAAAAGAATGGATCATTTACTTTTAAATAATAAAATAAATCAAATTCTTGTCGAATCAGAACTTAATATTTTAATTAAAACCAGTTTTAATCAAATTAACTGACATGTACTTATTATTTTGTCCAGCCTATTTTAGTCAGTTCGTACTTTTTCAAGGTAGATGAAAGCTGCTATTTATTAAAAAATGCTAATTTACATATTATTTGATTCCTCACCAATTAAGTATTTAAATCTTTCCATATGATATTATTTACTCAAATAACTACTTGGCTACAGGGTGATAAGAAAAATTCGTATGGGTGTACCTTTTTTTTGGCCATATGTGTATATATAATATTGTTAATGTAAGTGAAATTAGAAAATAAGAATAAAGCATTTTCATTTGAAGTACGTACAATTCCGAAACAAATATGCAGTTTTCTGAATCAAGTAGGGATAACTGAATACGTTTCCGGATAGAATATATAAATTAATTTCCTAATCAAATATGTGAATCTCTAAAACAAAGAATGAATTACATAAAATACTTTTTATAATTTTTGTTCAATATCAAATTTATTTTGAAATAAATTCTTTCCATTTGACAGAAGGATATTTTCATTGGGTAAAAATGTTATTTCAGGTTGGAATTTTTTTTTTATTTGTTGTGGAGATTTTTTCATTTGGGATAAGGATTTTTTCTTTTGGGATATGGATTTTTCCAATTGGTATAGGGCTTTTTCAAAAAAAGAGAAAAAGATTTTTTCATTTGGGATATGGATTTTTTCAATTGGGATAGAGACTTTTTCAATTGGGAAAACGATTTTTCCATTTGGGAAAGTGATTTTTTCAATTGGGATAAGGTTTAATTCAATTGGGAAATGCTATATATATACTTTTTTTATGGTCGGAGATGCTTCCTTTAATGCGTTACAAACTTCATGACAAAGTTAATATACCCTTTCACTCTATGAGCGAAGGGTATAAAAATCGAAATTCTTGCATTACAGAATTGTATTTCGAGCAAAAAAAGTTTTGAAATTACCGGAAAATCGGTCCTTTGCGAAAATCAAAATTCACTTTCCGGAAATCGCTGTACAAATCTTGTTTATCTCTCCGTGTAGGTGGAATTTTTTAGAGATTCAGGAGTTCAATTTATGTCGCGGCATTTAATCGTGAAGTTTTCTATCCTTTGAAAATATGAAAAAAAATTTTAAAAATGTTTGCCTTTTCACGAAAAGTGCAAGAAAAAGTCGTTTTAGAATTCACGAATAAATAGTGTTCTCGATCTCGAAAAAAATTGTTTTGGAAACACAGTTGAAATCAGACAACGTACTTTTGAATGGATTCGCAGCGCAGTCCAAATTAGTTTAATAAAATGTTATACCTTTGTGAAATATTCTCATAAGCGGACACTTCCAATAAGCGGACAAAATCTCAGTCCCCAATGGTGTCCGCTTATGGAAAGTTCCACTGTATATCATTTGTCGAGTTGTCTTATTCACATTATCAATGAGTTTATTCCATTTCAGAAATCTATCCATTGTGATTCCTAAGTATTTAACGGCGTCGGCTTGATCGATATGCAAACAACTGCAGCTTCTATTATTTGGGCTAGCAAAGTTATTGCAGCCTATTTTGTGTATCTGGATACTTTCTATCTCCGGCTGTCCTCTAGAGTTCGCAGAGAAAGTCTTAACTTTAGTTTTATTAAGGCTTAGTTTTAAGCAGTTATAGCCATATTTTTATATCTTTCATCATTTTTTCAGCGTGTTTCAATGAGTCTGCCCAACTATATGAGGAAGTTAGTAAAATTGTATCATCGGCAAATGCTACAATTTTCGCATTTAAAACTTTCATGTCACATAGTTCATTCACATACAGGGTGTCCGGAAACTGCCGCATAAACGCACCGGATTATGATTCCTCAGTTGATTTCCAGCAAAACAGTTGTACGGAACATACCCCCTCAGCTTAACCCTTTAGCTGCCACAGGCATTTAAAGATTTTTGAAAAAATCATTTTCTTGCGCGACTGAAAGCCTAATATCTCCAAAGCTAGACCAGCTAGAATAGTGAAATAAAATGATTATTACAGCCAACAAATTTACCTGTAAAATAAAACTAACCACACTAAAATCGGATAAGAGGTTTGCTTTTTACAGAGCTTCAAAGTCAAATTTGCGTGATTTGACCCAAAAACAATCTTTTTTTCCATCTCAATTTTCTCCAACTTCTGCCAAGGTGAGGTGCTTGTACGATTCTTTTAAAAATTGGCGCATAGTCTTACAATCATATCTTTCTTACATCATTTTATTCTAGCTCCATTATTTCTAACAGTTTTAGTACCTTAAGTGCAGAAAACTAGGGTTAATTTTGGCTCGATTTCGACATACTTTGAATAGATTTTACCAATTGCAGATCTTTAGGGGCAGTGTAAATTGAATTGTATTGATTTCGAGCTAAAATTAACCCTAGTTTTCTACACTTAACGTATAAAAACTGTTAGAAATAATGGAGCTAGAATAAAATGATGTAAGAAAGATATGATCGTAAGACTATGCGCCAATTTTTTGCTGGAAATCAACTGAGGAATCATAATCCGTCGCGTTTATGCGGCAGTTTCCGGACACCCTGTATATTTAATATAAAATTGGAGATAAAACCGTTCCCTGTGGAACTCCATATCCATTATTTGTGACCCACTCGCTATATTGGTCTCCTATTTTTACACATTGTTTCCTATTAAGGACGTAGCTTTTCAGTAGCATTAATGGAAGCCCTTGTATGCCTATTGCCTCTAATTTTTGGATAAGTTTTTCCTGTGAAATCGAACCGAACGCTTTTGCTAGATCCATGAAGATTGCAATAGGTTTATTGTCCGATTCAATTTCAGTATGTAAATAGCTACACACAGCAATTAACGCATCTTCCGTACTCACTCCCTTCCTAAACCCATACTGATTTTCTGATATAATTTGGTTTTCTTCTAAGTATTTTTCTAATCTATCCTTTATGCACTTTTCAAATAGCTTAGATATTATTGGTAATAAAGATATAGGTATATAATTCATCGGTTCTGATTTCTCTCCATTTTTATATATCGGTATAATGATGGCCTTTTTAAAAATTGGCGGAAAACAGCCGTCTTTTATGCATTTGTTAAATATCCTGACTAGTGGTGCTGCTATTTGATTTTTAACCTTTTTAGCATATCAGAATTTATATTATCGTAACCCGGGGCTGATCTTTTTAGGCTACATATTTTTGACCTCACTTCCTCTTCTGTAACTTTCCTTATATGAAAATTAGATAAACTTTTTTGGCTAAAGCTTACACGGTTAGAATCGCATTGGATCGATCTTGCAACCATCTCATCTACTTTGGCAAAGTTTTCATTTAGAATAGTTGCCGCAGTCAACTGAGAATTTGTATTTAGCGCATTAGGTTGCAGTTTAGCTAATTCCTCAAAATCAATTGCTTGCTGTTTTCCCTTCCTGATATTTTATTTACAACCTGCCACATTTTCTTTATGCTGTTATATATTTCTCGTCTTTTCTAGACGTTCCAGTGGGTTCGATAGATTTTCGCGTACACGATAATGAATAACACTCGCTTTACTGTAACACTATTTATTACAACCACACGGATATACACGGTTTACAATTTCTACTAATTACTTCACTAATTATTAACTCGACATTATTCACGGCTAAAACTAGACTGACTGACTGACTCTAGTCGACGCCCTTATATACCCATTTTCGATGCTCTGAAAACTTCGGCCAGTAAGTTGTCTCGCTAGTGATACTAGCGCCATCTGGTGCCCAGTAGGGAATACAATTTGGGTTGGTGTAGCGCCATCTGGTGCCAATTTGGGTTGACGTATCCTAGACACATTACAATACTATTCGAACTTTCTCCAATATATTGTTGATAATAGTTGCGTTTCGCGTTTTTTAAAAGTGAATTCAAACAATTTCGGTATCTTTTGTAATATTCTAGTAAGGTAGAATTAAACTGTTGACGATCAGTTTGGTTTTACAATTTATACCTCTGACGAATCGATTGGACAATACATGGGGTTATCCAAGGCTTCAAAGGTTGAAATTTTTTGCTAGGTTGTATTGAATATTCGCAATCTCTGATTAGCTCTTGTAATTTCAAGTAGAATTTTCTGGACATTAACTCTGCGGAATCAGTTGCATCTAAGTACCTATCCCACTCAATAGTTTCGAGTTTTTCTTTTGGTGAGTTAGTATCTACTAATACTCTTAGGCTAACAGGCGCTGTATTTAGTTTTGTTACACCTAAAATGCTAGCATTATCGAATTGTGATCCGTTATTGAGGTTTTTAGAATTATGGGAATAAACTCTTTAGTGCCCTGAATATTACGAATACGCATAAATATGTGGTCAATACAACTTTGACTTGTCGGGGTTGTACGGGTGGGTTTGTTTATTAAGGGCATGTAACTAAAACTTGCGAAACTGTTAAGGTAATTATTAGCGATCGTTGAAGTTTCGAGTATATTAAGGTTTAAGTCGCCAATAATAAAGTTGAAGTCTGTGCTACTGTCTTTTGAAACGATATTTGGTATATTATTTATAAAATTGTGAATATCTAAGGATGGTGATCTATATAAACCTGTTATAGTTAGACGTTTATCTCCGCGGGTCTTAATTACTGTTCTGAGTCCAGTCACGTCTTCTGAAAAAAGTTCTTCCCATTCTTGATTCAATTCGGTTTTTACATACAATATTACCCCATCATTTTTGTTTTTATGGTTGCTTATATAATACATGTTATAGTTAGCTATTTCAAAACTGGAAGCTATACTGTCAAAATTATCGACATATGGTTTGCGTGATGGGTTTCAGATAGTACAATAATAGGTGTGTTTTTTTTGGTTATCCCGTGTAGGTTTGGGTAACGAAACTCCATATAAAAAAAATGACAGGTGGGTCAGCTGAAGTTTCGTTACCCAAACCTACACGGGATAACCAAAAAAACCCACCTAATGTTAAAATCTACTCCTAGCTGATATAATAAATTTGTAAGCTCGTCAAAATGTTTCCTAATGCTTCGAACATTTAAATGAAATATTTTCAAATGATTAGAAAGTTGGCATAATAAGGACTTACAGTCGGTATTGATGAGTTCTATCGTATCATTGTTGTTATCAGACAATAGTCGTATAGGATCGAACATTATTTTATTTAAGGTTAAGGTTTAAGGTTAAGTCTACTACTTTTGTTTAGCTTGTTGTATCACAGGAGCGCACGTAAACTCAATAAATATTGAGCCCCTGAAGAAATAAAAAGGAATCGCATAAACACTCAGCACATCAAAGCGCTAAGAAAAGCACTCCTCTGAGAAATTTCATGCCTTTTTCATAACTCTCTTCGCGGTTTCCTTCAGTTGGTTGCAATTGCATTGATTCTTGGCACCTGGTAGTCATGGTGAGGACTCAAGCCGAATTTTTAACTGTTAATTACTAATGAATGGTTGCGTTTTTCGTTCGCTCAATTCCCAAAAATGAATATAGCTATCATCCCCTTTCTATTGATACCACATTTATACCCATACGATCTGCTTTGAACATGCTTAGCCAACTTGATACTCCGAATGCTTAACTTACTGTAGTTAAATATGTAAATAGGATAGCTCAAGTCTTTTTTAGTGCCGAGCAAATACGAGCTAATGATTGGCAGCCGATCAAAACTATTTCGTAACGGATTCGAGGTCGTGCAGAGATAATCTGATCTTTTTAGCCAACTTGATACTCCGAAAATTCAACTTACTATAAGTTCCGAGCAAATACGAGCTAACGATTTGCAGCCGATCAATACTATTCCGTAATGGTTTTCAGATAGTGCTTAGCCAACTTGATATAAGTGGTGTGGGCACTATACAAAGGGCCGCGAATTTTCCAGCGCGGATCCGCACCGGAAAATTCGTAACTCTGGGTGGGCAAAACAATTGCGTTTTCTGGTATTTTGCTGCTATTGCTGGCATTGTTGTATGCTTCCTTCAATCTATTTCCATCCTAACTCAGCCGAGACAAAAACAAGTACTTTCATGCCACCTATGTGTCATAATTTTCCTAGGCACGGACCACGGACACATGAATCAAAACAAACACTATAGTTGCGGGAGAGGTCGGGGGGAGGAAAATTCTGAATGTTGACAGGAATAAAAATAATTCTTTGCGTATATTCTAATCAGCTGTGTGCAATGCAACCTATAAAGAAGCCAAATTGAAATAACCGAGTTGTGCAATCGTCGTACTTGGCGAATCTAGAAGCCCGAAAATGGCCTTAGCAGTGAATCTAAAAAGTGAAGTATTCGACTTGTGGCAGGAGCTCTGCGATAATTTCCTACCACTGCGATACTTATTGATACGTCCTAATTGGGGCGGATTTTTTGACGAAGTGCCAATAAACTCACTATTTTGGATTTTTACTGGAATTTCAATGGTCTATCTGTTTTTCCAAAAATATGTCCAGGTAAGATCACAGATTTGTATGTATGAATCGTACCTATTCGCAAATCAATGACATTTACATTACGTTCGGCGTCCAGCGTTAACTACCCGCCAATTGCATGGTGAATGTCATTGTAGCTCTGGACTCCGTCAGTAGGCGTACATCAGATCAATATGAAGAAATGACTGCATTCAGAAGCTTTCAGTGTCGGGAACGAATTGCTGCACACAAGGAGCATTTAGATAAATAGTGATACATGCGCAATTTTTTCAGAAAGGAAAAATCTACTAATGCGCTAGAATAACCAATGTTGTACTCAAAGCAGGCGCGATAGATGAAGACCTAGGAACAACGCTCAAATTCGGCTGGACAGTGGATCGCAATCCGCACTATGCATACAAATAAAATCATATGCTATCAAACCTGCAAAAAATGTGATGTTAGTGATTATCTCCCAACATTTTTTTATATTTTTTTTTTTGCAAGGATTAGGGATCTGAGTTAGGAGCGGGACGATTTCAGTATCTGCGGCGCCAAATTTTTATGATGCCATTTCATTAATATTCGCCTGAAACGCCTGATTCTGCAATCCTTTTTCGCGAAATCCTAACGGTTCTCCAGATATTCAATGTCAAAGTTTGACATTTATATGGAGTAGATCAGTTTTTAATGGGAATTTGGGGGTATTTTTACTACATATTGATGTCAATCAATAGCATTGCACCAAAAATAACATTTTGGCATGTTCTGCTATCCGCTCTAATAGGGGGAACTTTTGTGCTTCCGATATTTTCCGCTATATGTCCGCTATATGGCGGACGGTAAGATAAGTGTCGCTAGTGTCGATAACAAGAACAAGAAAATTCTTCTTGCGAAGCTGATAGCGTAATGTTCCCAATTCGTACCTATCTCGAATAAACCCAGACATCCAGCACATTTGTCCGAGCTGCGGTGGTGTGCCTCACGATGTGGACCACCTGTTTCGATGCCCCGCTGCACACACTAACCTCAATCCGAGGGCATTATGGGACAACCCTATTGCTGCTGCTAAGTTCTTGTCGCTTGAGACAATAGGCGAGAACGACGACGAAACTTAGAGCACACCCACAGACATGCACAGCGACTCACACCCTTCTGCACCGCTACAACAACAACAACAACGAAATTAAGCAACGGATACAACTAGCCAATAAGACATATTTCTCGGTCCTCCCTATAATTAATTCGAAATTTGCTCACAGGAACACGAAGCTCCGCGTGTAACGATCATCCGTGCTATGTTATGGCTGCGAAACATGGACCCTCACCCAAGCCTCCGAAATTTTGCTAGACCGATTCGAACGAAAGGTCCTTCGGCGAATTTTCGGGCCGTTCGCGAGCGAGATCAATGGCGTATCCAGTACAACCATGATTTGTATCAATTGTACGATGAGCTAGATGAAGACGCCCACCAGCTGCTGGGCTTCCGAAACTGAAGGACAAGGTCACGTAACCGCGACAATTGGAGGTTACCGATTCAGGCGGCCAATGCCCGACGTCGGGCTATCGTGCCACATTGATGATGTGAGAAAATATTGTCTTAATTTTCGTTTAAGTATTTCGTAAGAGTTATAAAACGAATATTTTGGGGTAAATGATTATATAGCATTATCGAAGTTCTTATTGTATATTTAATTATTTTCATTGTGTTTGCTGCCGGTGTTCTGTTCCAATCGAATAAATATTTCCACCAGTTGTCTGGCTCTATATCATTATTCCATATGTTACAATTGGCATCAAGTAAGCATTGTAGATCATGTTTTTTAACTCAATGTCATCTATGTGGGCACGATTTATGGTTCGTCAATGTTTGTGTCCGTGAGGTCTAAGGACAAAAACATAGCTGCTGCGATAGGGGTTTCCCACAGCGATATAGGGGTAAGATCAGTGGGCGCAGCGGGGCATTGAAACAAATGAGCCACATCATGAGGAGTACCATCACAGTTTGGACAGATGGTTTGGATGTCCGGGTTTATGCGAGAAAGGTACGAATTAAGGCGTGAACAAAAGCCCGAACGAAGTTGAGCTAGTGTTACTCTAGTGCAGGGGTTCCCAACCTTTTTCTGTGCATGCCCCCCTTGCAAGGCTAGCATTATCTGGCGCCCTCCAAAAAGAAATTCGGAACATTACGCTATCAGCTTCGCAAGAAGAATTTTCTTGTTCTTGTTATCGACACTAGCGACACTTATCTTACCGTCCGCCATATAGCGGACATATAGCGGAAAATATCGGAAACACAAAAGTTCCCCCTATTAAAGCGGATAGCAGAACATGCCAAAAATTCGCTGAAGCACGGAAGAAGGCGTTTTTCAGCTCATTCTTTTTCTTTTGTTAAGAATTCGCCACGTTGACAAATAATGAGAGAAAATTTGCCATCATTTGAACAATCTGACAGAGATTTTAGGTTAATCAGCTTGGATTCTATTTTCGCAATTTTAATTTAAGAGCAGTTTCAATGCTTACATTCCGCTTATTTGAATATTGAATTGATTCCAAACTTTAAAACATGGCTACAGTTAGAAGGAAATTCCAATTCCCTACTACATTGGTCGAAAATGATCGCATGATCATAAGACGGTTATAGGGGCCTAAAAACGTTGCTTGAAGGTCCGGTTTTAGACCAAGATCTCATTTTCCATGGCGAGGTCCAGAAGTCATTGCATGTGACTACATGTATTTTATGAAGCTCATTCCAATTTCATGTCAAGTTTTTCCTGGTTTTTCCGTCGGTCTTTATTCCTAAAACAATTTCAGCGATCATCATCAAACAGACTTTGGACAGAGGCTCCTCGCTAATAGACTTTATTGTGGTTACAGCGATTTTGAAATTTTGTTCATGAGTCGAAGAATTTTAACAGCCCAGCCGTGGTAATATATTCGATCACATAAACACTTGTGTTGAGCCCGCGCCCCCCTTTGCTGACCGTCACGCCCCACCGCTTGGGAAGTACTGCTCTAGTGGCTCTCGGGAGCCTAATATCCTCAGGCGAAATTGGTGGTGGGCGCTCTGAGAGGACTCTATTCGAACCTAAGCTCGCAATAGACCGATTCACTTCTTCAGTGTGGATCGCTGCGATGGCGACTCGGTATGTAACTTCATCGTAAAGGTCCCGTTTGCATCCCTGAACCCCTCTCTCAAGGTCTCGTAAACCCCTCCTGACATGTCGTGGTGGAGGAATTCGGTCCATGAGATAATTATTGGGATGATCCTCACGATAGCAACCAACAAGATACTGTTTTGAGAGGAGGAGATTGTGGTCACGTATTACCATCAATTTTGTCTCCTGATGTAAGTGATCCTGGGCAGACATCAGAAGGCAACCTGTCGCGATGCGTAGAGCGGCATTTTGGCAGTCCTGAATTTTGGACCAGTTTGTGTCACATAAACTATGTGTCCAAACTGGGGCTGCATACTCAGCGGCCGCTCGACCCACCGCTTTATAAGTAGCTAGCATGTTTTCTTTATCTTTGCCCCAGGTGCTACCAGCTAGAGCTTTTAGGATTTTATTCCTACTGCGCATTTTCTCACAAACGGAATCTGCATGAATCGCAGACGTCATCATTTTCTCTAGGTGAAGCCCGAGAATTTTGGGGTTTGCTACAGTAGGAACAGAATTGTTGCCAATACGTACAATCTCCCATCTTTTATCCTTCCACCAAGTGGTTAGAATTGTCGCAGAAGATTTGGACGCAGAGATGGCGAGGTTTCGGCTTTGGAAAAATGCCTGTAATCGTCCTAGATAGCGATTAATTTGGAGGCGCATTTCATCATTATCACCCCTGTGGCGAGTACGGTGCAATCGTCAGCATAGGAAATCACCTCGATTCCTTCAGGTGGTGTGGGAAGGCCGGACATGTAGATGTTAAACAGAGTGGGGGAGAGTACCCCTCCCTGTGGAACACCTAATTTGATTTTCCTAAGCTTGGAACGTTTGCCTCGAAACTCGGAGTGCCGACCAGCTAGATAGTTGGTAATCCAACGAATCTCTTGTGCAGGAAGATGAATAATCAACAGATTTGCTAAAAGCATTGAATGATTGACCTTATTAAAAGTATTTGATAAGGTCAATCAATCTGTCATTTTAAGTGACCATACATCAAAAAGTCTAGCAAAGTTTTTATACAGACTATAATCCCACGGTTAAGAAGTTCCCGCGAAAGTTAAAAATTATTGAATCGCGCTGTGTGTTTTCGACATTTTCGACAAAACAATCGACCGAAACCGCCAAAATGAGTGACATGTGCTATAAGTGTGTCAAGTGCCTTGCCGACCCCAAAAATCGAATTATGTGCACTAAATGTGAAAAATACTTCCACTCCGAATGCTGTAACGTGGGATCAGTCAAAAAGCTTAGTAAATTGCTAACTAAAAAAGAACCGTGGAACTGTGATACGTGTAAATCAATACCAAAACTGAAAATGGACATAAACAATCTTAATTCTGCGTTCAAAAACGAATTGGAAAAACAAATAAGTGAACTAACAAACTCTGTCAAGTTCATATCTGACTCCTTCGACGAAATGAAAAATATATTCAATGAAGTGAAAAGTCTTCGCAACGAAACTAATGAGGTCAAGCAACTGCGAGAGCAAAACATTGCATTGCAATTGGAGGCTCGAGGCAACAATATCTGTATTGGTGGAATTGAGGAAGATTCGTCAGAAGATTTGCCTACTCTAGTGATAAATTTAGCTAAAAAGTTTAACGTTGAATTACACGAGAGCGATATTAGTCAAGTCTATCGGCTCAATCGAAACAACAAAAACAAAAGTAACATCTGTCGCTTCACGCGCAAACTCATCAATTCATCTGGACTAAGGATGGCAAAATCTTTGCGAGACGTAATGAAGGCTGCAAACCCGTCTGGATTAAAAACAAAAGCGACTTGGACTCATTGCTTATTTAAAAACGTAATTATTTGAATAGCTTATATATTTTTTTTATTATATTATTATGATAGATGTAAATAATTTTTTAAATGCAATCAACTTAGATAAAAAATCAACAATTATTGATAATAATCTAAAATGTCAGGAGTTTTTCGACAAATTAGGACACATTAAAATTGTTCATTTAAATATTAGAAGCGTAAGCAAAAATTTTGATGAATTCTGTTTATGGCTGTCGCAAATAAATGCGACTTTTGATATAATCGTTTTAACGGAGACTTGGTATGATAATGATAGCTTAGGTTATTCAATCAATGGTTACAACAAAATAGTTAAGCCAAACAAATTTAATAAGTGTGATGTCATTGCGTATATTCATTGTCATTGTCATTGCGTATATTCGGGAAGCTATTACCTGCAATATTTTGAATTACGAAATTAGTGAAATGCGCATAGAAGAGGAAAATGTACTTTTGACATGCCTTTATCGTTCGCCAAACGATAGTAACATTAATAATTTCATAAATAGTCTAGAGATTTTTATCGATGAAAACAAACATTTTTCGAGTCACATAATACTAGGTGACACAAATATCGACATGCAGGAAAATAATTTAGATATTTATGGACATCAGTATCTGTATATGTTGTACGGTTTTGGATTTATAAATCACATTTACGGATGTACACGTAAGGGTAGTACTCGCGAATCATGCATAGACCACCTATTCTTTAAATGCAAGCGTACATACAAATTTAGTTCAGCTATTTATCCCACTTATATTACAGATCACATCGCTATACTTGGCAATATTTCCTTTCTTCCAAAAGATAATAATAAAATATCACATCATCCTTTAGAATTCGAAAAATATATTTTAACACCTTTGGCTGCCATGTATCACCGGTGAACACACTAATCTCGATTCCCCACAAACCAATGTGTCACCGGTGAAGTAAAACCCATTAAAAACACCACAAAAAAGCAAATTAACAATGTATTAAATTATTCACCATAATATCGTGTTCACCGGTGAACACAAATTGAATTTTCTTTTCTTTCAAACGATTTTAGATATTGTTGAATTCAATCAATTAAGCAATAATCATAAATGGCATAGAAAACGTCAATCTGCAGTTATATTGCGAAAAAAACAACTTTAAGAGTCCTTTCTACAGTGTAAATTAAAGTAAGAACGATGAAATTACGTTTTCCAACTTTACTCCTAATTTAATTAAGTTTGCCAGTCCTTCTTCGAATGAGACCTAGAGGCTTATTACAATACAATTTATTAAAAATGTTATTCAGTTATTGAAAAACTAAAAATAATATTATTTTTGAGTAAAATGTAAATTCAAAAGAAGACTACAAATGTGTCACCGGTGACACATTGGCCTGTACAGAATGTCTTTCTCTGTGTTCACCGGTGATACATGGCCTGTGGTGAATCATTTGTGCGTGTTCACCGGTGACACATTGGCAGCCAAGGTGTTAAATGCAGCAATATTCAAAACTCAGTTAGCAAAGGAGGAATGGTAAGAAATACTATGTGAGCAAGATGCCCAAAAGGCATTTGACTTTTTTTTATAATCGCCTTCTATTTTTGTATAATAGTAGCTTATATACAAAAAAGATTCGTTGTAAAATGAAGCCTATCAAACCTTGGATCTCCAGTGGATTGATAGCATCCATAAGATACAGGGACAAACTGGCAGTCAAATTAAGAAAGCAACCATTTAGTCATATCCTCTCGCTTCAGTATAAAAATTATAGAAACATTTTGAAATCTCTCATTCGTCGAGCTAAAGAGCAATATTATATCACGAAGATGAATGGATGTAGCAATAATTCCCGGAAGATATGGAACATTATAAATGAAATTACTGAAGCAAAACCAGCACATAGCAAATTTAATAGTAAAATCATTTCAACGGCCGGTGTATTATTACCTAGCAATAAAGAAAAAGAAATAGCGTTTGAGTTCAATAAATATACTTTACTGAATTAGGACACAAAACTGCTAATAGTATACAAACTCCAGTTGATAATATCTCAATTGATTATAGCTCATATACTATTAGCAACTCTCTATTTTTACATCCAGTATCAGAAATTGAGATAACCAAACTTCTATTTGAACTTAATCCTAATGTTTCTCCAGGATTTGACCGACTAGACTCCAAGCTGCTTAAAGATAATTGCACTATTTTGGCTAAGACCCTTACACATGTAGTCAAATTATCCCTTACTCAAGGTAAATTTCCAATTCAGCTCAAGCATGCAATAGTTATCCCGATACACAAAGGCGAGGACAAGAAAGATATGAATAACAACCGACCAATATCGTTACTGCCATGTATGTATGTCAAAAATATTTGAGAAGGTTATTAAAAATAGACTTGTTGACTTTTTAGATAAATATAAAATTATTTCCAAGGCTCAATATGGCTTTATGAAAAATAAAAGCTCTGAGGATGTTATCTATCATGGCACGAAAACAATTATAAATAAATTGGACAAGGGATATAAATGTTTAGGTGTATTTATAGACCTCAGAAAAGCCTTTGATACCATCCACCATGACATATTAGTATCAAAACTAATAAATGTTGGTGTCCGAGGAATGGCGCTCAAATTATTTAAATCTTATCTAGAAGGAAGGAAACAAGCTGTTCGCATTAACAATTCTATTAGCCCTGACCTAGATATTAGCATTGGTGTCCCACAAGGAATAGTATTGGGTCCCGTTTTATTCCTTATATATATAAATGATCTGCTTAGAATGAATATACCACACTGCAAATTGTACGCTTTTGCTGACGACGTAGTTGCCATCTATCATGGAGAAAATTGGGATGATGCTTTCCAACATGCCAGCGAAGGTATGACGAAAATGTCATCATGCTTATGCAAGTATAAATTATGCTTTAACCTAAATAAAACCGTAAGCATTCCCTTTTCTTTGACATCGGCTGGTGCACCGCCAGAAACTCTTCGAATATGTGTACATAGGATTGGCTGCCCAAAAAGAAGTTGTACATGTCACTATATGAACATAGTAGACAATACAAAATATCTAGGAATAGTCATTGATAAGCATTTACAATGGCAAAACCATGTCCAATATGTATGTAGTCGTCTTAAAAAACTTATTTATAAATTTGTGGAATTAAGATCTATACTTTCAGTAGATCGGTTAAGAATGGTTTTTACATCTTTAGCTCAATCTATCATAGAATATGGTATGATCGGTTGGGGTGGTCTATCGTCAACGATCTTGCAACCCCTGATCATATTATATAAAAAAATTTTCAAAATATGCCTTAAAAAACCAATACGATATCCGTCCATTTATATTTACTCTGATTTTAACATTCTAACAATATCAAACCTCTATAAATTAAAAATACTAAAATTTGTGCATAAACATTTAAATGAATTTCCATATGTCGAAAATAATACTGGCCATCTAACCCGCAGACGTGTACGAAGATTGCGACTTGAGACCAAATTCTACACTACATCTGCATCCAACCATGCGTATTATTCTGCCCCCTCGGCTTTTTAATAATTTACCTCCAGAAATTATGAGTATCAACAATACTTTCACTTAAAAAAAATTGAAATGTCACTTAATGAATTATTTATTATTATAAATAAATGACACATTCTCCACAATATTGAAATTGAAAATCATTGTATTCGAAAAAAAAAATAATAATGTGGATCAATGTCTCACAGCACGAGCAAAGCTCATTGTGAGGAATTCAAAATACCTTATTCGATTAGAAAATAGTACGTAAGACGCAAAACTCCAGCACAATTTATTGAATTAATAGAATGGATTTTTATTTTTTAGAAAATTGTAATATACTTTTGTACATGAAATACCATCATTTTAAACAACGAATAAAAAAAAAAAAAATTGCCACCAGAATGGTTCTGTGACAAGGACGACGTTGATTTAGCCTATCGCGAATGCGTGTAGTGATCGCATCGAGGGCAGTGGTGGTACTATGCATTTTCCTGAAGCCATGCTGTTGAGGTTCTAGCTTCGCATGTGCACACTGAAGAGGATCGCAGGTTTTTATGTTGCCAAATTCAATGGCGTTACAGTCAAATTACGTAAGCATTTCGTTCCAAATTATTTTCCGTAAATCGGATTCTTACGTAAGTCGGATTCATAGAAGTCTGTTGAAAATTCATACATAGCAACATGCTTTTAAGCGTAAAATAATTATAAAAACTTCGAATACAAGAGTTTATTTTTTGAAGTAAAATATGTGATCATCACAGAATATTAATAAATGATTCACTTCAAAAATAATGTACAACTAATGTTAGAAAACAATTTCCTCAGAAAAGGATAGTGCCGTCCCTATAATCAAATGCACATATTATAACGAACTTGTTAAGGATTAAGCTGATGAACTTACTTCGCAAAGAAGAAATTACTGACTGCTAGTGGATGGATGTCCTTGTGAAATGTTCGTATTTTGTGTTTCTTTGCGAAAAATGAGTTCAATTATGGTTGTTGCATTTTTTTTTCTGTTTTTCGATATAGATTTGTTTATAAGGAGATATAGCATCTTAAATGTCCCTATCTATTTTTAGATAACGCGATACCTCTTTGTCAATTTCTTCAAAAAGTGAAATAACTTCTTGCAGTTTTTAAAATTCCGTGGGCATCTTTGCCAATTTAAATCCAGTTACTATAGCAACATCATCGCCATCCGAATCCTCTGAAAGGTTACTTCTCTTTCCTGCTTCTAATTCCATCAGATCTTCTGTAGACAGTTCCTCCTCCTCCACGTCCAGCAACTGCTCAATGTCTTCTTCCTCTAATTCTAAATTGAAATTATTTGCTGATATCAAAATGTCCTTAGTTACTTCCCGTAGGTCTGCGTCTGCCCCAATAGTGCTGTTATCCACAAAAATTTCAGATTTCGCCAAAATCTTCTTCCATACTCCAGCCATGCAGGATTCAGTCACCTCCGCCCATGCTTATATTAAACGAATTGCTTTGAGAATATCGAACGATTTCCAAAAATCAATGTCATTTTTCCATCATCAGTTTCTGTGATAGCCTTCGAAAAAGTGTTCGAAGGTAATAGATTTTAAAAGCTCTTATGACTCCCTGATCCATGCGTTGAATCAGTGATGTTGGGGTGACCAGCGGCATTGTCTACCAAAAGTAAGATTTTGAATGATTTCCCAGACTACAGTCTCAGAAGCAGCAAATTTTGCGTAGTGTCTGGAATCAAACTCGCATTTTTACGCTTTCCAGGATTAAAGTGCGGCGATGTATGTTCTTTTCCTTGCAGTATTTCACAACTTCTGGATTAAACCAGTTGGCGAACCAATCTTGAAATACGGAGGCTGTAGCCCAAGCCTTACGGTTTGATCGAAAATGCACTGGAAGAGTTTCTTTTTTAATACCCTTAAATGCACGGGGATTTTCACTGTGATATATCATAAGAGGTTTTAATTTATATCATGCAAGATTGCCACTAAGAAGCAGTGTCAACCGATCCTTTGCGATTTTAGAGCCAGGCATAGATTTCATCGCTGTAGAAATATAGGTTCCATCAGGCATTTTTTTTCCAGACGAGTGCGTTCTCGTCAGCGTTGAATATTTGCTTCGGCAAATATTGACCATCTTTTACTATTTTAGCCAGAGTTTCCGTAAATTTGTTTGCAGCGTCTATGTCCGCACTTGCCGTCTCTCCCGATATACGAACGTTACGAAATCCACTTCTTTTTTTGAACCGGTTAAGCCATCCATGGCTAGCTACAAATGTACTGATTGTATCGTTATTTTATCCTTTAAGTCCTCAAAAATGTTCCTTGCCTTGGTCTTTATCACATTTAAACTTAGAGGACATCGGTTTTGAATGTGGTCTTCCATTCACAAAACAAGCAATTTTTCGGTTTCACAAATAAGACTGGATCTTACCTTTGGAATTATGGTGGATTTCATCGATGAAGATTTTGTTACAGCATTTTTAATTCTATCTTTATCTTCGACGATGGTATTTATCGTAGTGACTGCCATAGAACCAAATCGTGCAATCTCTAATAAATTTTTTCCTCCCTCGTGCATATTTCTCTTCCATATCTATAAACTATATATATCTATAACTTGATAAACTTGATGGCATTTACGTAAGTGCGGATTTACGTAAATCGGTTAAACTTGATGACACTTACGTAAGTGCGGATTTACGTAAGTCGGATCATACGTAACTCGGGGACTTACTGTATTGCCCTTTTCTTTCCTAGGATTGGAAAGGGCGCGGACAGTAGATCATAATTTGCTGACCTTCATTGAGGTTAATCGAGGTGCTGATTCCATTTCGCCCTCCTATAGTCTTTAACTTGTCGGTCGATTTCGGAGTTAAGCTCCTGAATTCTGGGATCATCATTTGACTCACATGTTCATTCCAACTAAGTTTTTCATCAAAAACAACACCTAGGTATCTATACTTTTTGACTCTTACCAATATATTTCTCAGCGAATTTTATAGTGATATTATCATCTTTATTGATTTGCTTGAAAAGCATGAATTTAGTTTTATCCACATTAGTGGTGGGCGTTTCCGTTCTTTTCCAAAAACGGAAGAAACGGTTTTTTTCCCTGCGAAGAACCGTTTTTAAGAACCGTTCTTTTAAAAACGGTTTTTTTTTTATCTGAAAACACTTGCAAATCAAAAACGATTCATCTTCTCTAGATAACAAACGTGATAGCCATGGCCAGAAATAATCCAGTAAAATATTCGAAATAAATCGAGATCACTTTGAAATATATTTTTTTTACTTTAAAATCTATACAGGGTCGGAAACTACGGCATAAACGCACCGGAAAATGATTTCTCACGTGATTTCCAGCAAAAAAAGTTGTACCTATAGTGAGCATACCCCCAATTCTTAACATTTTAGCTGCCACAGGCGTTTGCAGATTTTTGAAAAATTCATTTTCTTGCACGACTTAAACCCCAATATCATTAAAATTATACTAACTTAGAAGAGCGAAATAAGGCTTTACCTAAATAATAAAACTAACCGCACTAAAATCGGATAAATGGTTTGCTTTTTACAGAGCTTCAAAGTCACATTTTTGTTCTTTGACTCAAAAACAAACTTTTTTTTTCTATCGCAATTTTCTACCAAAAAAACTTCAAGCGCCTGTGGGTGTACAACTTTTTTTGCTCGAAATCACGTAAGGAATCATTTTAAGGAGCGTTTATGCGGCAATTAATTTCCCACCCTAGTCATTGTCGTCAGCAAGTCCAATAACATCATAGACTTCGAAACAACAAAATCCTAAACAAACTAAAATTTTCTTCTTCGAATGAAATTTTTACTGGACTAAAATGAAACAAAAACTTTTTTTTTGTCAAGAACGACTCGGAAAAAGAACACTTTCGCACAAAATCGATTGCAGAAAAAACTGTTTCATGAGAGAGAAACGAGTTTTTATATGGAATGAGCGAGTCGCAGTTTAGAGAGACGGTTTTACGAAAGAACGTTTTGAAGAGAAAAGCGCTTTCGTTTTGGAAAAACGACTGCGATTATTGCAACCATTTTTTTACGGCAAGTGTTGTTTTTGGGACGAAAATATTTGCTTCTTGATTTTGTTTTGGTAGTGTTGGTCGCAATCGCATCGCAAGTAATCGGGGAATAACCTTGAGAATAGGGTTCGGAGATTGGTGGTTTTGTTTTGATTGTATTGTTTCTTGTTATAATAGCATATGATATGATGCTGTGCTGATTGATATGATATGATACTCGGGCGTATATGTATGTACATAGTCGTATAGTATAGTCGTGCTTTATAGATGTTGTGAGCGTTAGGTAGTGAACGAAGAATGCATAACACCTGTTATGAGCTATGTGACTATAATTTTAGGGTAATAAAATATGTAAAGAATAGAAATTGATACATATGCGTACAATTGTTATGCTCAATTCTTAGGCAAGTTTTTGTTTTAGTAGAGTGGAGTAAATGGAAAAAACGGTTTTTCTTGATTTTCGAAAACCGTTCTTTTCGTTTTTAGTTAAGAACGGTTTCTTAAAACCGTTTCAGTTTTTTTTGTCCATCTCTAATCCACATTGATTATTAATTTATTCCCTAGTGGCAATTTTTGATATTCAATCATATCATGGTTTATCATGTGTTCCGCATCATCTTTTCCATAATGAGAGTATAGTAAAAGTGTATCATCCGCAAAGGTTACATATTTGGCTTTAAGTGCTACATTCTTCAAGTTATTTACATATACAGGGTTATTGGTTAAGTCGACCTATTCCCTGCAACACGTTATAATTAGAGATGAGCATCGAAAGAAAAACATCGATGGTTACCATCGAGACGAAACCATCGATGGTAAGAAAACATCGAACCAAAAACATCGATGTTTTGAGTTTTTTGAGTACTCAAAAAAATAATAAAATCAGTAGCAAAAATTGAGCTGATTGAATAGAAATATAGTTTAGTTTATGGTTTTCATTCATTGCCTTCTCCACTAACCAGAATGTAACTCCTCTCCTTAGCTTTTTTTCATAATATGCATTCGTATCGTACCCACAACCCACCGCATAGAGAAACCAGGGGTACCGATCGGGAATCTGGCCGTATGGCGTCGACTTGGAAAACTATTCGACGGGATGGCAGTGAGCCCGCTGTTCCACTTTCTCCATTATTCTCTGAACACTGAGGGAGAAGCAACGATAATAGCCGAAGAAAAATAACCCAAAATTTTTGATTTTTTGCAGAATGGTTGGGGATGGCCCCCTGATTATGGGAAAAAATCCTCACTGAATGGAGGATTGGCGAAAGATATAGACAAATGGTTTAAAACCCAAAAAAATCCTTTGCAACGATATATAATACATTCGAATTTGATGTGAAACTCGACGCTAGACTAAAATATAAATTAAATTAAACGCGTCCCAGAATGAAAGGCTAACGCCTTTCATTCTGTAACACTTTTTAATTAGACCAATCCAAAAATAGATTTACTATGTATCATGGCTACACATATTAACTGGATATATTAGCTGTAACTCCGTTACCATTACTTCAAACTGGAAAAAAGCGACTGATATGAAATGTACCCATCGAGTTCTTTGATGTGAGTACCCATACGTCCATGTCCGATAAAAACTAAAAAAAGTCGGCTTTTTAAAATCTCCGAGACACCCTGTTAGCTTTATTCTACCAACGTCTAAGTATTTCGTGCTAAGGACTGTTACAATTCTACACATTCCTACCAAATTTCATAACGATCAGTTAGTGAACAAATTTTTAAATCTCCGGGACACCCTGTTATCTTTGCCCTACTAACTTCTAAATATTTCGTGCCAAAGACTGTTACTATTTTACACATTCCTACTAAAATACATGACCATCGGTTAAGCCGTTCGCGAGGTATTTAGTGAACAAATTTGTAAATGTCCGGGACACCCTGTTATCTTTGCCATAGCAATTTTTAGGTATTTCATGCCAAAGACTGTTACCATTCTACACATTCCTACAAAATTTCATGACGATCCGTTAAGCCGTTCGCGAGTTATTTAGTGAACAAATTTTAAAATGTCCGGGACACCCTGTTATTTTTGTCCTACCAACTTTTAAGTATTTCGTGCCAAAGACTGTTACCATTCTACACATTCCTACCAAATTTCATGACGATCGGTTAAGCCGTTCGCGAGTTATTTAGTGAACAGACGGACGGACAGACGGACAGACGGACAGACGGACGGACAAAATCGATTTCATAAGGGTTTTTTTGAAAAATCTAAAAAACCCTAAAAAACTACTAAGGTAATGGGTTAAAACTTATTTTTGGATTTTAGTCAACACTATAGCAGACATTTCTTAATCATTTAAAATTTCCAAAACAAATCACAATTTCGGAATTTTTAATTTTTAATAAAAAAAATTATCTTAAATTTTGTTAAAGTTGATTTTTAATATAGTATTACTAAAAAAAATATATGACACGGACTCTGCAGACCATTGGAAAAACATACTCGTGTTGTCAGCTTTCCAAAAAGGTATCAATGTCAATATAAGTATTTGAAATAATTGAAACAGTTAGCTGCAACTTGTTCGGGGACCATAATTTCGTTTGATAAAAAACGACAAATCCATAAAACAATAAAAACAAGTCTGCCAAGTTAGCACTACCACTTTAAAATTTCGACAAACGCTATAGTGCATTAAATGTCGCGATTTTGTCGTAATTCAATGGAAAAAGAAAAAAATTTGTCGCGCCCCTCCTTCCCCTTAAAAACTACCCTTAAGTGCATTTGAGCCTCAGTTAACCAAATTCGAGTTCCAAGAATCTTCCCAATGCTAAAGGTGTCCAGGAAGATATCACAGGGGCTGTTTAAGAGATTTCCACCCTGAAAAAATTTGTCGCGCCCCTCCTTCCCTTAAAAACTAACCCCGTCAAGTTAGCACTACCACCCCGGTAGCGGCCACTTCAAGCATTTCCGTAAAACAAAAAGTATCCAATTAATTGTCGCAGGAACTACACTGGTCGGCAAAATACATATGACATCTCATACCATCGAGCCCCGACACTGGTTTTGTTTAACTAAAGCCAATAACGGTTAATTTCTTTTATCAAAATTAAAGCACATATCGACAGCAATAAATATGCTTAATATTTTTTCTGTCCTCTTTCGGACTCTCATGCTATAGAAAAGAGAAAAGATGTAGGCGTATTTCTGGTGTGGCATAAGTATTTTGACAACATTTAACTCTTTGATTACACCCATTTTTTTCGCAAGAATTGATGCACAAAACATATTTTTATTAATTTTTGAGTTCCCCATATTAATTTTAAAATAAAAAATATCACCAGTGGCTCGAAACATAAACAAGAATCAGAATTTCGAAGATTGGTTTGAGCATCGATTGATGCCAGCCTTAGTCCTGGTTTACACATTGAATACGCTACTATTGAATTTTATTTTATACGGTAAACTGTTTATTACTAAACAAACAAATGTTTTAAAACAAAATAAAAACAAATCTTGGCGCTCTCTGAAAGAAAGCGAATGTGAACCCCGAGTGATGAATGAGCCACGATGAAGAACTCTAAGAAAGAAGTGAAATATAAACCAAATTGTGCCGCAAAAAAAAACGAATATAACTTCCCGCGATTCAATGACGACCAAAAGAAGCTTTGGCCATGGAAACAGTGATTTGAACTTAAGCAACCTAGGCCATTGTAAGCAATATATCCCTGCATCATGAGAGAGCCTCCACTGTGGTATTCATTTTGAAAAACAGGTATCCGTTTTTCCACATAAACTGGGCATTTTCTTTAAATATTGATTTTTTTTGTAAAAATGTTATAAAATAATGAATATTAGCCGAAAAAACTTTTCCCGAAAGTTGCAGCAGCTTGGACTTTTTCCTTAGTAACAGAGGTTTGCTTGCTGTATGGTTTTTAAATCTTTCTTTGGTTTCACTTTATCTGCGTATGCATGCAATTTGCATTTTTTAGTTCTTTGCCTCTGATGGCAAATTCTTCATATTCATAATATCCTTTGGTTAAATTAGGACATTTTCCATAAATATTTGTAAGATTTTTCGGTAATTATTCGATTACACATCCCATTTCTGTGATGCATGGAATAGTTTTCTATTTCTTTTCTCTTATTCAATTTTGGTAATTAATAATGAACAGTCTACCTTATGAAATTAAATTCAATTGCAGCGTTTCCAACCTTTAAACCAGGGTTGAAGTCTGCCTCTACGGAGGCTTAAACTAAACTTCGAATTTCTGATTTTTATCCAATTTTTCAAGCCACTGGACACATTTTCTGCTTGGAATTCAAAATATAAACACAAATCATTAACAAAATTATGTTTTATCCATATTTTTCCAGAGAAATTGGTGTACAATCAAAGATTTAAATATTGTCAAAATACTTATGTCGCACCAAAATTTCGCACCAATCTGTTCTCTTCTCTATAGCAAGAGAGTGCGAAAACGAACAGGGAAAATATTGAGCATATTTATTGCTGTTGATATGTACTTTGATTTCCTTATAAGAAATTTACCGTTATTCGATCTAGTTAAACAAAATCAGTATCGTGGCTCGAAAGTACCAGATGTCAAAATACATATGCCGGCCAGTGTATATTAAAAATCAACTTTAAAAAAATTTAAGATAATTTTTTTTTATTAAAAATTTCGAATTTTGATGGGTTTTTGAAATTTTAAATGATTAAGAAATGTCTGGTATAGTGTTGACTAAAATCCAAAAATAAGTTTTAACCCATTACCTTAGTAGTTTTTTTTTAATTCTTACTTTAAATGGTAAAATTCGAGGTTATTTAAAAAAAAACCTAAAAATTCAAATATCTCAGTGACCGTTGAAAATCGGCGTAACATTTATGGCCTCATTTTGTTGCATTTTTACCCTATTATAACGTGTTGCAGGGAATAGGTCGACTTAATCAATAACCCCGTATATACAGGGTGTCCCGCGACTCTTGGTACATACGATAATGGGTGATAGTACAGCTCATTTGGGTACAATTAATGTTCCACATAACCCCTCTATCTTTAACCGTTATAAAGTTATAGCATTTTTTGTTAATAGTGTCAGAAACCTCGACTTGCCTAGCAAAATCACTATTTGCCACACTCCCAAATATTTTATCCGAGACTTTACTTTCTGAAACTGCACAAAATTCTACATAAAATAACTGTTTTGCCAATTAAAAACTTTAAAACCCTACCCAGATACAACCATTCAAACTATAAAGAAATTCGAAAATGGATTTTTTATTGAAAATTCAAATTGTAAAATCGTAACGGTACTTTGAACTGACAAATGTGCAAAGTTGACAAAAGTTAGCTCATAATGTAAGCTTTCGAACGACATATAAAAATTAGGGTCTTAGGATTTGAAAAATTGCATATCTTACGTGTTAAAGAGAAAAAAAAACGTGATTCCAAGAGAAAACCACAGTAAACGTTTCCACAATTTGTATACGAGTTTTATTTAGTAAACAAGATTTTTTTAATAAAAAACGAAAAAAAACACACGATACCGAGGGTAATTCCGGGCGCGGCCGAAATTTGGGTACCCTTCACGCTTCTCGGGCTAATATTTTTGTTCCGGTGTACCTATAACTTATGTTAAATACCCCCATTCTTTCACTTCCGTTTCCACATAGTTTCGTTACCTCGATGAAACATGTTTGCGTGAGGTTTGGTTAGAAAACTGCACAAATAAAAACAAAAAACCTTTTTTGGTGGGAGGGGGATGGCCCCATAGTACGATTATATGTATGTATTTGTTTATGCAATGTGTCTTTATACACTCCCAGTCACTTGAATAGGGACAAACTTTTCGAGAGTTGTTTATCTCAATATATCCTTTTCCTTGCAGCGGAGAGGATAACTCAGTATTTGTTTACAAAGGTTATTATGTTGCTCATAAAAATAAATAACAGGCGCGACAATCCAACATTGGACTAAGGCCGCAGGATGTGTTAGTGACATCCTATTTCCAAGATCTTATCTGCTTTTTTTGTTGAGGTAATGAGATCAGCATCACGCTCAGCAGTGTTATTTATCCCCATAAATGGGTACTCGTTTAACATCTGAGTGAGATCATAGTCCGTCACAAGCTCGTGAGTTCGAAAAACACCATGGAACACGGTGAGATTTGAACTCATGACCCTGTGCACCGAAGGTGCGCGCACTAACCGCTCGACCAGCCAGACTATGTTGCTCATAGTTTGCGAGAAAAAAAAAAACATTTAATAACAACAGTTATGTTTCATCAACATTATGCTGATGCACTAATAAATTCTATGTTCAAAATTGGGTCACTTGAATAGGGACAGTTGCGATTCGGTTGTTATTTCGAAAGTGCTAGTATCGTATCCTAACTGTTTTTGTTTTAATCCACTCAGATTGTGTTTTGACTTTAATTTTTGTAAGTTTCGGTAATCATGAGTAGAGGAAAAAGCATTAAATACCGCGCAAATGGCTCAAATCGATGTTTTGAGAAATGAACAGCACAGATTACCCGAAATTTCGAAAATAGTGAAAAAAAGTAAATCGGTTGTGTTTAACTATTTAAAAAATAAAAGTGGATATGGACGAAACATAAAAGGGCTTACGCGAGGTGCCCAAACCGCCAAAGAGGAAAGGGCCATTCTCCAAGCCGCCTCTAATTTTGCGCTATCAGCGGCTAGAATTGGAGCTAAAGTCGGCGTTACAGCTAGTTTATCAACAGTACAACGTGTAATAAGGAATTCCTCACACCTAAAATGAAAGAAAACTCGGAAAAAATCAGAGACAGCTCCCCAAACCATGACACTACCTTCTCTGCTATGATGCCTTGACAGAAACCGTTGGTTTTTACGTAGATCGTGGAAATAGAAATGGAACCCATATCGGCCATCCAGGTTGACTTTCTTTTCATCCGAAAAAATTACCCTGTTCCACCCCTGCCGCCATGACATATTCTTGCGAGTAAAATCCAGAGGATGGCTTTTCCTCTTTGCGTCTAATGGTGATTTTTTTCTGAATTTTCTTGAATTTTCTTTCGTTTTATGTGTGAGGAATTCCTTATTACACGTTGTACTGTTGATAAACTAGCTGTAACGCCGACTTTAGCTCCAATTCTAGCCGCTGATAGTGCAAAATTAGAGGCGGCTCGCAGAATGGCCCTTTCCTCTTTGGCGGTTTGGGCACCTCGCGTACGCCCTTTTATGTTTCGTCCATATCCACTTTTATTTTTTAAATAGTTAAACACAACCGATTTACTTTTATTCACTATTCTCGAAATTTCGCGTAATCTGTGTTGTTAATTTCTCAAAACATCGATTTGAGCCATTTGTGCGGTATTTAATGCTTTTTCCTCTACCCATGATTACCGAAACTTACAAAAATTAAAGTCAAAACACAATCTGAGTGGATTAAAACAAAAACAGTTAGGATACGATACTAGCACTTTCGAAATAACGACCGAATCGCAACTGTCCCTATTCAAGTGACCCAATTTTGAACATAGAATTTATTAGTGCATCAGCATAATGTTGATGAAACATAACTGTTGTTATTAAATGTTTCATTTTTTTCTCGCAAACTATGAGCAACATAATAGCCTTTGTAAACAAATACTGAGTTATCCTCTCCGCTGCAAGGAAAAGGATATATTGAGATAAACAGCTCTCGAAAAGTTTATCCCTATTCAAGTGACTGGGAGTGTAGAAAGTACAAAAATATGTAATAACAAATATATTCGTACTATGGCGAGGTTTCTGACACTATTAACAAAAAATGCTATAACTTTATAACGGTTATAGATAGAGGGGTCATGTAGAACATTAATTGTACCCAAATGAGCTGTACTATCACCCATTATCGTATGTACCAAGAGTCGCGGGACACCCTGTATATAGGGCCTAGTATGGATCCTTGCGGTACTCCTGAGTTTAGAATCTTTTCTGAACTAGTTTAATTATTTAATTCTGTTATAGTCCATCTGTCTTTTAGATCATTTTTGATTAAAACATTTGCTATACCTCTAATTCTTGTTCGTTAAGAATTTCCGATAACACAGTGTGGTTCACTGTGTAGTGATTATTGTTTAAAAAGATATGTAGTACCTACTAAGCGGTGTAACCGCAGTTAGTGTGGCCACGTATTCTAATAGAAGGTTCGCAAAGAGAACAGCGAACCTGATAGAAAAATAAAAATACCTCTTGTAATGTCTATTCTATTCTATATTTACTATTGCAAGTTCTTACTTAAATACAATTCTTATGACCTACATTAACATTACTTTCTACTGATTAATTCGTTATTCATTCATCAGAATTGCATAAAATCAATTGTAATAATCATTATAACTGTATCGAATGCTTTACTCAAGTCTACAAAAATTGCTGTTACATATTTGGATTTATCCAACTCCACATTTATAAAATGCAATGCATCAATGAGAGCAGCTGTGGTGTTACTTTCTGCTTGAAATCCATATTGATTTGGATCAAAACTGATTCGTTTTACTTAAATTTAAAATTCTTGGTATAATTTTAGAAATCTTCAAAATGTGTTTATTTATAACGTTGCATAGAAACGATATATGTACACTTTTTACTTGATCATAACCTGCAGATACGTTTCGTAGATTATCAATGATACTTAAAATTTCACTGCAATTAGTGGGTTCTAAGAATATGCTTCTATCGTTTGTGTTATTAGGGCATCTCGCACTTGCTAAATAATTATTTAATTGTAATCTTTCTTCAATTGCTGCAAAATATGTATTCATTTCATTAGCTGTAAGATTAGTTACAATCTCATTTCTAATTTCTGCATTTGCTGATAATTCCCTCTTTATTTCCGAATCTTTCTGTTGTTACCTGATGCATTCTCATACTGTGTTTTTATTGAATTTTGTTTAGTTTCACTAATAAGCCTTGTTGCTTTATTTTTTAAAATTTTATTGTGACCGGGAAAGTTAAAAAGGGGCTATCATGTATTTCGATTTTCACCTTTTTAGTGATTTCCACCGAAAACAATGTGCTCTTTCCGATGGTGAAAACTGCAGGTGCCAAAATTTCAAAAATGAGTCCGAAAATCGGTCTTGAAGTTCGCCATCAAATAATCAAAATCCATTGTGAAATTGAAATTTCGTGTATCTATGAATATCTTTTCAACCGCTAAACAAATTTACCCAAATTTTAAAGGCATCTCACTCACTAAGTTAGAAGTAAAAATCAATACCGCAAATCATAAAGAGACGCGAGAGCGTATCGCCCGCCAAAGGATAAAAACGAAAGCGAACAAGTTAAAGAGACGCGAGAGCGTATCGCCCGCCAAAGGAAAAAAAAACGAAAGCTAACAAGTCTATGATTACCGGAGACAACTTGCTTTTTTGTTTGACAGGGCTACAGCCTTCCAGGCAACATCCCCAAAAATTTTTTTTTTACCAAAATATTCCACATATTTTGTTCTAGTGCTTTTCCAAAAAAATTCTTCGATAGGCACAATAACGGGTAAGATATATGCAATAAACGGTGAAATTTTCACCCGCACAGACTTAAGCGAGTAACCCAATTTCAGACTGAAGTCTTTCCACGTGATGGGGTTTTTATGAAATTTGGAATGAACGATCCTCTGGTGGTCCTTCTAAAGAATCAATGTCTTCCATTTAGATAAGTGGATGGAATAACGGTAAAATAATAGGTAAAGTTAACAAAAAATTTCCAAAAATTGCGTCTTTCGGCTCATCGCATTGACAATTTTTTAAAACACACTGCGACATTAGGATATTGGGACACTGGAAGACTAGGATCTTGGGGTAGAGGGATATTAGGAAATTGGGACATTAGGGTCTTGGGACATTAGGGTCTTGGGACATTAGGACATTAAGACATTGGGGCTACACTGGGGAAACTGGGACGTGGGGACATCGGGATATTGGGGCATTAGGACACTGGGAGACTGGGACACTTACATATTGGATATTGCGACATTATTATGACCTTGGGACAATAGGACAATCGGACATTGGGACATTGGGAAACTGGTACATAGGAACATTGGGCCACATATATTGTGACATTGGGACATCATGATATTGGGGCACTGGGATATTAGGACATTGGGGTCATTAGGACATTGGGACATTAGCACATTAGGACTTTCGGATATTGGGACATTAGGAACACTGGGGAAATTGTGACGTGTGGACATTGGGCCACTGGAACATCGCGATATTGGGACATCGGGATATTATCACATTGGAACATTGGGATATTGGAACATTGTGACATTGGAACATTGGGATATTGGGACATTAGGACACTGGGAGACTGGGACATGGGGGCACTGGGATATTAGGAGATTGGGACATTATGACTTTGAGACAATAGGACAATCGGACATTGGGACACTGGTACAGAGGGGCAATGGACCACTTAGACATCGGGATGTTGTGACATTGGGGCACTGGCGTATAAGGACATGTGAACATTAGGGTCTTGGGTCATTAGGACATTGGGATATTAGGACATTAACACATTAGCACATTAGGACATTAGGTGCACTGGGGAAACTGGGACGTGGGAACATTGGGTCACTGCGACATCCGGATATTATAACATTGGGACATTGGGATGTTGGCACATTGAGATATTGGAACATTGGGATACTGGGACATTAGGGCACTGAGATACAGGGACATAAGGGCACTGGGATATTAGGACATTGGGACATTATCACCTGGGGATAATAGGACAATCGGACATTGGGACACAGCCACATAGGGACATTGGGCTACAGAGACATCGGGATATTGGGACACCGGGATATTGAAACATTGGGGCACTGCGATATTAGGACATTGGAACATTGGGATATTGGGACATGGGAACATTTGGATATTAGGACACTGGGAGACTGCGACGTTGGGGCATTGCGATACTAGGACATTGGACCTTGGGACAATAGGACAATCGGACATTGGGACACTGGTACATAGGGACATTGGGCCACTGAGATATCGGGCGGGACATTGGGACATCGGGATATTGGGTCATTTGGACATTGAGGCACTGCGATATTAGGACATTGGAACATTGGAATATTGGGATATTGGAATATTGGCATATTGGGACATAGGGACATAGGGACATAGGGACATAGGGACATAGGGACATAGGGACATTGGGAAATTGGGACATTGGGATATTGAGACACTGGGACATTAGGACATTGTGATGCTGGGACATTTGGATACTGGGACATTAGGTACACTGAGAAAATTGGGACAAGGGTACATTGGGACAGTGGTACATTCGGATATATGGCCATTGGGACCTTGGGACACTTGGCATACTGCGACATTGGGACACTGACCACTGGGACATTGGGATATGGGGACATCGGGATATTGGGACATTGGGATATTGGTACATTTGTACATTGGGACACTGGTACATTAGGCCATTGGGCCATTGTGATATTATCACATTAGGATACTGGGACATTTGGGACATTCGGAACTGGGATATTAGGAAAATGGGACATTATGACCTTGGGACAGTAGGGCAATCGGACATTGGGATATTAGGACATTAGGTGGGAGACTGGGACACTGAGTCACAGGGAGACTGGGACATTGGGATATTGCGATACTGGGACATTGGGACACTAGGGTAGTGGGACAATCGGACATTAGGCCATTGGAACACTGTGATATTTGCACATTCGGACATTGGGACATAAGGACATTAGGAAATTTGAACACTGGGACATCAGGATCCCAAAACAAAAATATTACGTGGCTATTTAAGTATGCAAAAATTTATAATATCTGACCAAAAACAACAAAGTTGTAAAAGTTACCCCGCCAAAGAAAAATTCATCTGCCGCAAAAAGAATACATATCACTCCAATCCGCCGCTCATATGTAATTTTGTTTTAGGTGTAAATGCTGGATGTAATTTTGTTTTAGGTGTAAATGCTGGAGAAGCGATATCAATGGAAGTTCCACTTGATGGACCCAAGGCCAGAGGCAGACCGAAGAACACCTGGATGTGTCAAATGAAAAAGCAACAACAACACATTGGTCTCGGCGATGACACGATCCAAGATAGAGCTGCCTGTAGAAATATGCTGGGATATTATCGCCAAAACGGGCGATGTGCCTACACCGCGGGTCGAGCAACGCGAAGCCATGGAGCGGTATAAAGAAAAAGGCAAGGAAGAAGAAGAAAGTAAATGCTGAAGAAGTTTAAATGTACAGGACTACTTTTCAAAGCAATTTGGTGGGAGCACTAACATTTTACTCAGTGCCACTTTCACGGCTCCCACCAAATTACTTTAGGAAGTAGTCCTGTACATTTAAACTTCTTCAGCATTTACTTTCTTCTTCTTCCTTGCCTTGTTCTTTATACCGCTCCAAGGCTTCGCGTTGCTATTTGGTTGGTATTTTATCCTTAAAACATATTTCGATATCTCGACATCATCATGAAATTTGCATTTGGAAAATTGCTTTAGACTAACTGACAAGTATCTAGCTGTCATTGTCCCGCAACTTCTTTTATCGTTTTCCTTTCTTCAATGAGACACATGTGACTCACAAAAGAGTACTGGATATGAATACCATGAGTCACATGTGTCTCGTAGATATTGAGGTATTTAGAACTCATTTTAAGATATCGCTGATGCGAAACCTGCGTTACATAGCAAGAAAATATTTTGCTCTTTATGCGTTTGCCACAGTGTTACTGTACCGGGAAACTCCCAACGTTGCGTAATCGCATCGCCTATGTTTAGCACATTCTCCCGCAGCAAGGACTAAACTTTTTCCAAAACCAAGTTAAATTAAATAATAAGCAATTGTTTGTCGTATTGAAAGTGCATTTAGATATTGATTTTAAGATATTTGAATATTTTTTAATTTATGTCCTTATGTTATGTCCTAAAAACCGTGTTATTACTTTCTCTTATATCCTCGAGGACCCAACGGCTGATTCGCTATAACAAATATGCAGAAACAGAGCCAAGAAATGTTCATTAAAAATTATATGATTCCTTTTCCTTTTCAATTTAAATTTGGTGGTGTTTACAGAGGTCTAGCTTCGTACACGCGACGCTAGGAAGAAATGGGTTAAACTGCAAAGAAGCAACTGAAATGAAATGTACTCAAGTTCTTTGATTTGCCCATGCCCATGCGTCCATGTCCGACAAAAACTAAAAACGTCAACTTCGATTTCAAATCTTCGGGGCACACTGTTATCTTTGCCCTACCAACTTCTAAGTATTTCGTGCCAAAGACTGCTACCATTCTACACATTCCTACCAAATTTCATGACGATCGGTTGGGCCGTTCGCGAGTTATTTAGTGAACAAATTTTCTAATCTCCGTGACACCCTGTTATCCTTGTCCTACCAACTAAGTATTTCGTGCCAAAGACTGTTACCATTGTACATTCCTACCAAATTTTATTACGATCGGTATGCGTATGTGATGAATATCAAAAGCCAGCCACAACCAAGGAACTTAACGTACGAGTCGAAAATTACATAAATGTCCAACCACGGCCACCTCATAATTCAATGCAACAACTTAAAACACCCCTAAATTAATTTGATTTTAATTCACACACAAGGATTTTTCATTTGGGATAAGGATTTTTTCTTTTGGAATAAGGAGTTTTTCATTGGGGATAGGGATTTTTTCATTTGGGATATGGATTTTTTCATTTGGGATATGGATTTTTTCATTTGGGATAGGGATTTTTTCATTTGGGATAATGATTTTTATACCCTTCACTCGTAGAGTAAAGGGTATATTAACTTTGTCATGAAGTTTGTAACGCATTGAAGGAAGCATTTCCGACCATATAAAATATGTATATATATGATCAGCATGACGAGCTGAGTCGATTGGGCGATGTCCGTCTGTCTGTCTGTCCGTCTGTCCGTCTGTTGCTACGCGTTTTACTCGGCCAGTTTAAAAGCTATCGAGCTGAAATTTTGCACACATGCTTCTTTTTACTGCAGGCAGTTTGTATGTTTGAATCGCTAAAATCGGACCGTTGGGTCATGGGGCTGCCATACAAACCTAATCTCCCCAATTTGGTTTTTCTAAGAAAAACTTTTTCATGCGTGCACCAATTTCAACCAAATTTCACACAAATGTGTTTCTATTGATAACACAAAACATATGTAGGAATGGATCAAATCGGACTATGGGGTCGTGGGGCTGCCATACAAACCTAACCCCCAAATTAGGTTCTTCTAAGAATTTTTTTTTTCATTTGTGCACCAATTTCAACCAAATTTCACACAAATGTGTTTCTATTGATGCCACAAAACATATGTAAGAATGGATGGAATCGGACTGTGGGGTCATGGGGCTGTCATACAAACCCAGCCCCCCAAATTGAGTTTTTCTAAGGAAAACTTTTTTATTTGTGCACTAATTTCAGTCAAACCGCATAAAAGTGCATTTCAATTGATGCCACAAAACATATGTAAAAATGAATGGAATCGGACAATCGGTTCAGGGGGCTGCCATACAAACCCAACCCCCCCAAATTTAGTTCTTCTACGAAAAACTTTTTTATTTGTGCATCACTTTCAACTAAAACTCGTAAAAGTGCATTTCTATTGATGCCATAATGACATAATGTAAAAATGAATTGAATAGGACTATGGGGTAATTGGGCTACCATACAAACCCCCCCTCCCCCCATTTTGAATCTTCTAAGAAACATTTTTTCTGCACCAATTTCAAAAAAACTTAATGCGTCTTGGTCAAAACCAAACAAAAAGTAAAACGAATGGAATCGTACTATGGGGCCATGCACCCGCATCCCCCTAATAAAGTTTTCAGAGTAAATATTTTTATTTATCACTTATTCCAACCAAATCTCACACAAATATTGTTTTATCGACTCCACAGAATTTGTCAATATAAAATATGATGCGAAAACAGAAGGAAAAGAATGGGGAAGGATTGAACACAACTCATAGGTTCGCCCAAAAAAACTTTTAGCCCGAGGAGAGTGAAGGGTATTCAAATTTCGGCTGCGCCCGAAATTAGCCTCGGTCTCGTTTCATTTGGGATAAGGATTTTTTCATTTGGGATATGGATTTTTTCATTTGGGATATGGATTTTTTCATTTGGGATAAGGATTTATTCAATTGGGAAATACTATAATGTAAGTAATGATATAACCTCAATATTTTACCGTTATCATTTATTATCAAATTATAGAAAGTAGACCTTTATATAGAATTTTAAATAATGGAATTCATTTAGAATTTTCAATACAAAAAATCATCAAAGGCAGTTTTTTTTGTTTTATAATCTTTGGGGTGCTAGATATAAAGCTAGGACAACAATTAATTTTGATTTGAAAAAGGACCCAAACAAATATCGTTAACGCGGAACGGGCATGTGCGCTATCATATCAAAGGAGACATCGACATTCGAATCCGTTAATACATCTTATTCTTACGCGTATAAAAGATTAATTTCAGAGTCTCTCATAATAACCATGTTTGGAAATGTCCTAAAAAGTAAAAGCACAATGTATTATTTACCTTATTATACCCTATACCCATAAGATGGTATAGGGTATATTGTTTTTGTTACGCCGATATTATGTAACACCTCAAAGGAGCCACCGGAAGTATGGCAAAGTATATATATATAAATGATCAGGGTCGGTCCCTGAATCGAATAAGCCAAGTCTGTCCGTGTGTCTGGCTGTTAGCACGATAACTCCCGAAATAATAGCTAGCGGTTTGAAATTTTGGCCAAATGTTTGTTTTGCTAAAATCTTGGACGGTATTAAAAATGGGCCAAATCGGACCACGGGTTCCCCTACCTCCCATACAAACTACCCCTTTTTTATATTTTAATTCAACCATAACTTTTGGTAGAATATCGCTATCGACTTGAAATTTTGATCAATGTCTCATTCTGACATATACTTTGAGTTGATGGAAAGTGGAGTAGGTCCGACTACCCCTACTTCCCCTACAGTTATATCCAGCCATATCTTTTGATAGAAAGTCACGAAAAACTTCAAATTAGTATCAAATGGTAGTCTGGCTGGTCTAGCGGTTAGTGCCCACACCTTCGGTGCATAGGGTCATGAGTTCGAATCTCACCGTGGTTCATGGTGTTTTTCGAACTCACGAGCTTGTGACGGACTATGATCTCACTCAGATGTTAAACGAGTACCCATTTATGGGGATAAATAACACTGCTGAGCGTGATGCTGATCTCATTACCTCATCAAAAAGCAGATAAGATCTTGGAAATAGGATGTCACTAATACATCCTGCGGCCTTAGTCCAATGCTGGATTGTCGCGCCTGTTATTTATTTATTTATCAAATGGTAGCCGTTGGATGCCTTGACAAGGTAATAAAGATGTGTCACGTCCGACCCATCTACCCCTCCCTCCCCCACAAAAAATATGAAATTGAATATTTTGGGTTTTGCGTTCCTTCTAGGTCTGTACATCGGTATAGCTATTCGCACAATTAGAACTCGGTCTCTTTTTTTTCAGGAGATAAAAATGAATATCAAAAACGAAGTCTAATTTATTTCATTCTCGATATTGGTTTCTATCTCAGTGATCCAAACTTAAATGGCATTTGAAGTATACAATACAGTAATTTCTTTTTTTACGATCTACGCCATCCAAGGTGCCTCGACATGCCTCCCCTTCACTGTCTATGACTCACATATGCCCACAGCGTTCCCCACAGTTTACGTCTCTGATTTTCGACTGCCAGTCATGGTGGCAATGTCGGCAATGTTAAAGCCGCCACAGACAGGGTGTCTTCTTTGGCTTATATAATTGGACAGTGCACATAACAATGCAAAAAAAATGCGCATTGTACAATTATTGATTTTAATAGAAATATTTGGACAATTCTAAAAATGCCTTTTTTGTTATACAATGCAGATTTTTATACAAATTTATCTGTCCAAGAAAATTGAGCCAGAACATGGCCATTCAACGGCAAAAATCCTACATCGCTGATTTTTTAGCAGAATGGTTGGTGACGGCCCAGAAAAAATTTTTTTCAACCGATTGGAGGTCGGGAAACTTAAAAAAAGGGGGGGGGCGGTATTTTTTTTTTTTTTTTTTTTTTTGCGATTATTTAAAAAACGACAAGAGATTCAGAAAAATGGTCTGAGAACGAAAAAAACTGCGTAAATTTATCTTTGCAATTATATATAATACATTAGAGTTTTATTGAATATTTCGGTGTTAGATTCAAACATAAATTAAAATAAGCTCCATAACTCGTGAAAGAATGACAACTCAGCCGTAAAATGTTGTACAAGCATTCACAATAAGTTCATTTTGAAGGGAAACATTGAGTCACTCCGGTCAAGGGCCCCCAATATGAATTTGGTAAAACGGCATGTCCACAACTCCCCCGAAATTAAAGCAGATTGCTAAATTTTGGTTTATTGCGATTGAAGGTCAAAGTCACCTCACCCACCAATGTTTCATTTTTTGGATTAAAAATTTTCAACGTTGGTTCGTCAAAAAAAAAATATCAGTTTCATTTTCTTGATCTTTCCGAGTAGTTTTGCGTAACGAACTCCTTAACAAAAATACACCTACCCACTTAACTTTCACACGTGCCACTACCCTGCGCGGGATAGAGTTTAGGCACATATTAATAACTACTTATATGTGGTTTAGGGGAATGAAATGTAGATGGCTAATAAAGAGGAAAAAATCCGGCAACTTCGTTTTCTAAGTTTGAAGTACCTTTAAAAAAATTACAATTCAAAACAAAACAGCGAATGTTCTTTTTGAGGTATTTAGATTTTTCAGATATATCATTGTCTTCTGTGACGAAATTCACCAAATCTAAAAAATAAACCGACGAGAGTGAGACAAAAATGTAGAACAGTTGTCAGTTGTTTGAGCAAAGTTATTCGCGATCTTTTTTTTTTTCTTTTGAGTCACGCGTTAACCCCGATGGCAAAAAACGCGCTGTTGTCATAAATGCTTCTCAACTTTGTGGATAATTTCCATATTTACTGGAAATTCCATAGAAAACGACAATCTGGAAAATTGATCATCTGCCAATGCCATCCCCCAGATGGCTCCGCAAACAAGTTCCCTAAAATTTGTGTCATTTTGTTTATCAGTTTATTTGGTAAATAATCATTATTAGAGTCAATCTTTTTAAAATTTCCTGATACATTTTTCTTTAAATTAAATATCGCACGGCGCATAATATCAAATGCAAGTTCTAATTCAGACTGGGGACTGATGACACAATATTCAGCTGTTACTGAAGGGGAAAATTTTGATCCGTTTGCGTTTTACTTGGACAATGATGTCTGTCTGTTCAAGAAAGAAACGACTATAAATAATTATATCCATTCAATTCACAATACCAAAGACACTTTCATCATTGGTTTAAAAAGGCTATTGCTTCGAGTCACAATCAGACAGAATTGTAATTACATACGAGGGCAGTTCAATAAGTACCCGTGTTTGAAGACATAGGATGGTACTGAGGGAAGTTGGTGTCATCATCGTGTGCTGCCATCTATCAAACGACGCCAAAACAAATTCCAGACTAATTTATTGGTTAGTTTTGATTTGACAGCCATTCGAGTAATGCGTGTTTCGTAATTTTCGATAAGATGGAAAGAGAGAGGTAATTCGATTTCTGTTTTTGGATCAGAAAAAATGCGAGGAGATAAAATTGAAGTTGGACGCTATTTATGGGGACACTTCGCCGTCTATGACCACCGTTAGATATTGGTTCAACTGTGAATCTGCTCCAAAGAAGGCCAAAACGGTTCCATCGGCCGGAAATCATGTCATGGCGGTCATGGCGACGATTTTTTGAGATGCGAAGGGCGTCATACTTATGGATTTTTTAGAAAAAGGAAGAACGATCACTGGACAGTGAGTTATTGGACCGCTTCGACAAAAAATTGAAGGATACACGATCGCATTTGGCAAAAAAGAAAGTGCTGTTTCACCACGATAACGCACCAGCGCATTCATCCGAAGTCGTCGCCGCCAAACTGCATGAATTGCGTAATGAATTGCTGCCGCATCCTTCGTATTCACCCCGTCTGGCTCCCTGCGACTTCTTCTTGTTCCCTAACATGAAGAAATGGCTCGCGGGAAAAAATTTAGCTCAAACGAGGAAGTCATCGACGTATTTTGGCGAATTCGACAAATCCTATTTTTTGGAGGGGTTTAAAAAATGGCAGGAACGTTGGGAAAAGTGTATCTTACTAAAAGAGGACTATGTTGAAAAATAAAAATAAAAATTACAAAAAAGATTGTGTTTTCATTTTCAACACGGGTACTTATTGAACCACCCTCGTATATATGTACTTTTATTTAATAAAATATAATTCATGCATATTTTTCTGAGTATGTATATAATACTCGTACCCTCGTCATAAAGTTCTTTTCGCAGTGGGAAAAGGAAGATCCTGACTTATGTCAGTCAGCTGTAAAAGCAGATATAGCCGACAATATTTGCTGTTGCTACCGGTATCAGACTGTTGGCGTAAATATCATAGAGATCGCAATATAATATGCGAATAAAATATACTTGTTTTATAATTTTGTATTGCCGGGATGTAAGAGATGATGCAACTTTTTGTGTTGCCTCCTTTTTGAAACCCGCTTAAAGAAAAACTCTCAAATTTTTCAATTAATCCAATATATTTCGGGCATTTATTGGATTAATTGAAAAATTTGAGAGTTTTTCTTTGCGGGTTTCAAAAAGGAGGCAACACAAAAAGTTGCATCATTAAAATATTCTTGATTCGAACTACACTCGGCCGCAAAACTATCGACTCAACCTAAAAGCGCGTGTATTTGTACGTGTTTTTCGAAAAGTATAGCAGTTATCCATAAAAATCGTATGTCATTGAAAAGCTTAGGGCCTTAGCTTTACGTTGGTACCATTTTAACTAATATTTGGTAAGCACTTTTAAAATTGGTGCTCTTTGAGCGAAATCGTAGCGAAAATGAGCAAATATTAAAATGGTTTTTTGCAAATAAAACAAAAACTGTTGGAAAATAAGTTAAGTATTTATTATTTTAGTATTTGGTATTGCCTATTCTTGCTCTAATGACAGCTTCCAGTCGATTCTGCATTGATCTGATCAAGTTGCTGATGGTATCTTGAGGAATACCGTTACACTCCTCTAATAGGGCTGCCTTCAATGCTTCAGTGGACGAAGGGACTGGATTTCTGGCTCGGACTCTTCTCTTGAGTTCGTCCCATAAGTGTTCAATGGGATTGATGTCGGGACTGCTTGCAGGCCAGTTAAGTGACGAAATATTGGCTTCATTCAAGAACTGTCGAGTGAGGCGCGATGCATGACACCGGGCATTGTCGTGCATCGACACGTGGACACGGAGAATATCGGTACCGTATCGCTCAGCTGTCAGCCTTCCTCCTCGGCCTCCTGTGGGCACGAATACGAAATCCGTTTTTCCCTCCAAGGAAATGCCAGCCCACATCATACAGAAATCACCGCCGTATGCAACCGTTTCTGTGAAACAGCACTGCGCAAATCGCTCATATGGACGCCGACATCTTCTGTCACTGCCATGTAGACACATTCTCGACTCGGCAGTGAACAATACTGAGCTCCATTCCGTATCGCTCCAAGTAAGATTATCTCGAGCAAATAAGAGGCGCGCTTGGCGGTGTCGTGCAGTCAATTTGGGGCCCCTGGCAGGCCGTCTTGGATTGATATGCGCTTCCCTTAATCGTCTCCTTACTGTGCAGACACTAACAGCTACTCCGCGAACACGCCTCAGGTTCCGCTGCGCAGCAACACCCGTGAGGAACCGATTTCGTAACAATGAAACTGTAGTCTCTCTCTGAAGTGGATCGAAGGCGGCCCGTTCTTGGTCTCGAATTAAAGCTACCAGCCTCAATTTTCCAAAAATTTCCTTTTCAGGAGAGAAGATCCTTTCCGAAGATTTAAAAAATGTACAATTAGTATTTTCTTGTATTTTCATATCCATATTGCTCATATTGGACTTCTTTAGCAAAAAGCACCTTTTGTCCTTACGGGTATTCCCTGGGATTACATAGTATTGTAGCATTAATAAAATAATCATAGGATACTGAATATTTAAAAAATAAAAATTATAAATTGTATTTGTGTTTATAAATTGAGATTTCGAATTATGCACACATATAAAGAGAAAAATAGTTTTCATTTAAACTTTTGTAGTTCAGAAGTGGGATTGTGCCCTAGTTCTACGGTATTTGTTTTCTGATTGTGTAGTGAGTATAATAATAAAAAAAAAAAATTACGGACATGAGCATAGCTCAACGAACGAGATCGAAAGTTTTGTCGGACTCACAACGAATGGAAGGGAATCCAGAAAGTGAGGACGAAATGAACTACGAAACGAACTCGAATCAAACAATTTTTCCACGAACAGAAAATAAAAACAGAACAGAAAATGTGGATGAAAATATTACTCACTCATATACTGAATTATCTGACCACGACAATCGAGAATCAAAAAGAACTGGCATACGAAGACAATCAATTCAAGGTCAATTTCGCATTTCCGATATCAGCGAAATTTTGCCAACGTTTGATCCGAGCGATCCTGATGGACTCACTGCGGTTCAATTCATCTGCCGCATAAAACGTTTGAAATCATTGTACGGATGGAGCTCTGAAGCGATACTTTTTGCATTGCAAACAAAATTAAAATCATATGCGAAAACGTGGTTTGATTCACAATTGAATTTATTCGACACCTTCGAAGAGTTCGCATCCGAACTATGTTTGAATTTTCCCAATCAAGTGCAGGAAGCTGACATTCATATACGAATGATGTCAATGCAGAGAAATTCAAATGAAACTTCCGTTGAATTTTATCATAGAATGATTTCCACAGGACGACGTGGAAATCTCAGTGATCGTGTGATCATCCAGTATATCCGTCGAGGACTACGAAATCCGACTCTGCAGAATAGTATTGCGCCGCTCCATTTCACAACTTGTTTGGACCTCCTACTCACTTTACAACGATATGAAGTTAACAACGTAAATTTTATGGATAAGTACGACGAACGGCAACGAGAAGAAAAAACAATGGCAAGGATGAATCCGAATCGGCAAACGCATGCTAGTGAAAAGCTGGACGATATGCAAAAACGACACCAATCTAAAATTAGATGTTTTAATTGCAACGAAGACGGACATATTTCTCTCTGCACCAAACAGCAACGAAAGCCGCGATGTAATATATGTAACCGGACAGGACACGAAACGACCAATTGCCGAAGGAAAGACGTCAACATAGTATCCGAACAAATAAAAAAAACCATGTTATGTTGCCATGTTCTCTAAAGTTTAGTGATGGAGGAATCATTAATACAAATGCGTTGATAGATACTGGTTGTCCAGTTAATATTATTAAAGTGTCGAACATTTCTGGTGGATTTAAATTTGACGTTGATATTACCAAGTATAAAGGGATTAATGATTCGCCCATTACAGTTTTAGGTACTATTTATTGTGATATAAAATTAAAAAATTATAATTCCAGATTGCTATTCCACGTTGTTCCTGACGAAACTATGGGTTCCGCACTAATCCTTGGCCGGTGTTTCCTTCAAAATTCGGGTGGTCACCAAATATCGGCTGGGACGAAATTTTAAGTATTGATTATCCTGTGTATGAGGCTAACAATTCAGTCATAGAAAACGATTCTAAAGACTCATATACTATCGATCCTTTAATCCGTTCCAAATTTCGTGAAATTTACGACAGTTACACAAAAATGCCGAAACCAGATGTACCATAAATCGATTGTTCTATTAGTATTCAATTAACTAATAACGTTCCATTTAAACATTCACTTCGCACATTTGCGTATACGGAAAAATCAAGTATCAACGAAACGATTGATGATCTATTGAAGCGTGGAATTATACGTGAGAGTAATTCTCCATACGCAAGTAGAATAGTATTAGTTAAAAAAAAAAGGACGGCCGACTTAGAATGTGCATTGATTATCGAGATTTGAATAAGTTTACGGTTCAGGATTGTTTTCCATTGCCTCAAATTGAGGAGCTTTTAGATCGTCTTAGAGGAAAACGGGTTTTTAGTATCATAGACTTACGCGATGGTTTCTATCACGTCAAAGTTGACGAACCATCACAGAAGTATACCGCATTTCTAGCTCCTTCAGGACAATATGAATATACAAAATTACCTTTCGGCTTGAAAAACGGTCCTGCGGTTTTTTCGCGTTTTGTTCAAAAGATTTTTAAGGATCTTATCAATGAAAACCTGGTCACTGTTTACATGGATGATATACTATGCGCTACAGATAATGTTGATGAACATTTGAACTTATTAAAACGAATATTTAATTTATTAAACGATAACTTGCTCGAAATGAATAATGCAAAATGTATATTTTTACGGAAAAAGATAGATTACTTGGGATACGAAATTGACGCAAATGGTATCAAACCGAAACGCGCACATATTGATGCAATATCTTCATTCCCCTTACCCCGTAACGTCCATTAATTACATCGTTTCATAGGTCTCTGTGGCTATTTCAGACGATTTATACCCGGGTTTAGTACTATCGTTAAACCTTTGGACGATTTGAAGAACAGAAAAGACAAATTTATAATGGGAAATCAGGAAAAAGAAGCTTTCTTAACTCTAAAAAAAAACTTTTATGCGAGCCGCCGGTTTTAGCGATTTACAATCCAAAGTACGAAACAGAAATGCACTGCGACGCGTCGAAGCATGGATTTGGTGCCACACTTTTTCAGCGCGACCCCGAAAAGAATGGTGAGTTTCACCCCGTTATGTTTTATAGCTCTCGTACTACCGTCAACGAACAGAAGTTTCATTCGTTCGAACTGGAAACTCTGGCAGTAGTTAACGCCCTAAAAAGATTCCATCGCTTCGTTTTTGGTTTAAAGTTCAAGGTTGTGACGGACTGCAACTCTCTCGCTTTAACGATGCAAAAAAAAGATGGAAACGCAAGAATCGCTCGATGGGTCATGTGGTTACAAAATTACGATTTTTCCATTGAACATCGCAAAGCGGAAAAGATGCGCCACGTCGATGCTCTGAGTCGTGCATACGACTGCCAAGAATGCATGCTTATCGATGACTGTCCATTCACGCGGACGTTATTGGTAAGACAGAGCGATGACCCACAGATTCAAGTAATTAAACAGAATGTTCCTAAGTCATTCCATCCAAACTAGTCGCCATTTGGCTATGCGTCCAGTTTTGATATTCAATATGGCAACTCAACCAACCGCTTGTCAATTTCAAAGTGACAATTTTGCAACTTTTGTTCGATCTTTTGTGTGAAATTGAATAATTCTTGAATGGCCATGTAATAATTCAAACGCGCAGAGTCTGATTTTGATAATTAAATTTTAAAAAATCACCAAAATGAAATTTTGGTTATGTCATTTCCTGTCTCCATTTGGCTGCTATAGTGTGGCTGCTAAAGAGCAGCCAAATGGCTGCACGCGATGCCAGTTTTTGGACGCGCAGCCATTTGGCTGCTAATCTAGATGGACCGTAAGGCATTAAAACTGTTAGAAATAACAAAGTTAAAATAAAATGATGTAAGAAAGAAATGATCTTTAGACTATGCGCCAATTTTTAAAAGAATCGTACAAGCACCTCACCTTGGCAGAAGTTGTAGAAAATTAAGATGGAAAAATATTTCGTTATTGGGTCAAATCACAAAAATTTGACTTTGAAGTTCCGTAAAAACCAAACCTCGTATCCGATTTTAGTGCGGTTAGTTTTATTTTTTGGGTAATAATCATCTGTACCTAATAATCATCTTGTTTTGCTATGCTACCTAGTCTAGCTTTTGAGATAATGACGTTTTAGTCATAAAAGGAAATGATTTTTTCAAAAATCTTCAAATGCCTGTGGCAGCTAAAGGGTTAAGCTAAGAGGGTATGTTCCGTACAACTTTTTTGCTGGAAATCACATGAGGAAGCACAATCCGGTTCGTTTATGCGGCAGTTTCCGGACACCCTGAACATTTTCTTAACTTACAACTAATAAAAAAAAGCTATCGGAAAATTGGTTTTGATACCGAAATTTATACTTTTAGGCCCGTATTTATAGACATACCTTAACTCAAGGCGACCTTTAGTCAAGTATGCCGAAATTCAAAAATTAGATGTCATTTCCAGTAGTTTTTCATTGAAATAATTTATATTTAGAAGTCAATGCATTCTTGATTTAAGGCGAAACTCAAGGAGACCTTAAGCTTTTAACACAATTGTAATATTATAATAACTCTAGGTGGGTAACTACCTACATTGACTTCAAGTGAGGTTGACTATTGCAAAATTTCAAAGTTTCCTTGAAATCGTCTTAAGTCAAGGATGCATTGTCTCGAGAAAATAAATTGTTTCAATGAAAACTACTGGAAATGGCATTTATTTTAAGGTAAGGTACGTTTATAAATACGGGCCTTAGTTTTGGCTAATTTTTGCTATGCTTATTGCCACGGCCGGCATATCAAGAAACAATACTATGTATGTATGGTATTGAATAAATTGGTCGCAACATGTAGGAAGAGCTTCTTCCAAAAATAATATGTGCAAAATTTGAACTTCCTTTATTTTGTCACAAGTTATGGAGTGAGTAGGGACTAACAAAGAAGGTGTTTTTTTTTTCAGAAATTCAATGTCTTTGACCCTAAAACTCACCTACATTTACATTAGTTATCGTCTTCAATAGAGACTTTTCATTTTGACATCGGCTCAGATAATCTGAAACTCAAAATATAGATGCACATGCCACAGACGAATTTAAAATTTCGTAGGCGCATGCACAGCAACGTGTTCTCGTGTCGTTTCCTTCTCTCTTCCCAACTTGGTCTACTTATCTTGCGCGCGCCGCGCCGCGGTGCCATACATCGCACACCACACAATACGCGGGCGGGACGTGGCAGTGAATGAAGTTCATAACATAACATATTGTCCGCAACGGCAACTTGCTCTCTTCCTCGGACCCACTCGGTCCACTTGTCATGCGTCACGGAGTACGGAGATATCCATCACACACCACGGAAGTCGCAGGCAATGGCAAGCGATGATTGATTCTTAAAAGATTCTATAAAAAGACTCTCTTGAACTGGAAAACGTTCTGTCAAACTCACACGCAAACAGGCTCATGCGATTCGCTTGAAAGCTCTAGGAAATTTCATATACATTTTCATAGGAACAACATTTTGTACCAATTTGGACATATATGTATTATTTGTATATGTTCTAGCCATACAAATGCATTGGCTTATATGGGAAGCTCACGACGAGCGAGAGCCGTGCCGCTGTCAAAACACAACTAGCGAGACGTGTTTTCACATTTCGTGCACCACAACCCGCAAATTCAAAGCTCGCGAGCCGTGTTTTGACAGTGGCACGGCTTTTGCCAACGCTGATGTCATGGATCCTGCTTAAAATGTTCGTCGGACACGGGCAAACAACAACAATGTCACGAGAAGCAACAACAATGCAATGCAATTTAATCTGAGGATTTGAGGTTTACGAGTCTACATTGCGGCCTTAATATATAGACGGCGGTGCTTTTGCTTGCTCTCGCTCGTCATGAGCTTCACATATAAGCCAATGCATTTGTGTGTTTTGACCTTGGGAGCCGTATGGCTCGTCGTTTGAATGAAGCCTACCTAACTAACTCGTTTTCGAGTCGTTTGAATGAAGCCTAAGGCGGCCACTCGAGCAATTTTACATTTTATCCACTGTTTTACCACGTTCGCCGTATGAATGGGGGCGTTATCATGTTGGAATGTGCATGTAATTGGTCCAAAAATATTGGAGAAGTTTGGAAATGCTGTTTTTAGTACAGTTTTGTATGCATTTGCATTCATTTTGGGAGTTGAAAATTACAGCTCCATAGTACGAAATTGCTCCCCACACCATTACACCGCCTGCACAGCTGTGATGACGACTTAAAAAGTGTTCTGCCTTTCTTAAATCATGGAAATAATAATTCTATTTTTTTTCGTCGGAAAATACAACCGTGTGCCACTTCCTATTCCAGGTCATATGTTCCCGAGCAAACAGAAGACGAGTATCCTTTTGAGCATCGGTAAGTGGCGGTTTTTTCTTTAGTTTTAATCGCTTTAAGGTCTTGGCCTTACGTAAAACACGTTCCACAGTGCGGCTAGGCTTGCCCTAATACCGGTTTCTTCCTTGATTTTTGACGCAGAATGGTGAGGATTCGACGCAGTTCGAGCAATATGTCTTCTGTCTGTGGCTGTTATTGCTGAATAAAGACATCCTTTCATATTTTTGCTATAGTTCACACCTTTGCAGATAAAATTGCTCACAAAATTTTGACTTCAACCAATTTTGTTTAGCTATTTCTCGCTGATTTAGGCAAAATTCGAGATAGGCTTTTATTTGACCCTTTTCTAAGTCATTCAGTTTTTCCGCGACCCATTTTGTACTAAAATCACTCTACACACTTGAAATTACTTAACATAAAAGATTTGACCTGGTTTACTAGCCACTACACATCGCAAACTAAATGAATCATTCTTAAACCTATTCTGTTGAGCCAAAAAAATGCAGCATTTAGTTTAGAATGAACAAAACAATCGAAGTGAGATTAAACATAGGTACAGTCTGACAAATGTGCTAATTTTTGCAGTAATAAGTATAAACAAAAGAACGGTTAAAAAAATATTATCTACATGTTATACATTCTGAAATATTTGCGAAAATGTGAAGGAAAATTCTTTAACCTATTTTGGTGAGCGGCACTGTATGAAGAGAATCAAGGCAAGCAATTGAAAGGGACTGCATCGTTATCTTTACAGGATGATTTACTGTTATTCCAGTCAACTGGTCAACATTGCAATCTCTGAAACATTTTTGTGGTCACCATATCAACAATCAAAAAATATAGCAAAGAGTGTGCTAAAGATATGCTCGCATTTGACGAAAAATTAATTTAAATTGATTTACATTTGGATTTACTGTTATATTACCCGCTAATTACATTTCCGTTAACATTATCCAAGTCAGGATCATCGAAAGCATACACTGCGCGACAAATGCTTAGATTCATGGATATTTTGCTGTAAAATGATATAATTTCTATGTACTCTGATCGGAAATAGTTTTTGAACAATGCTCTCTCAAATAACGGTTATTTTAGCAAATATTGCAGTTCTATCAAATAACTCGCATAACTAACGGAATGTTTTAAAATGAAAATCGCAATTTCCACTGCGACAATTGTATAGGTTCACTTACTTTAAAGAGTTATCTCGTCCTGGTGAGAAGTGTTTGTAGAAACATTTTTTTTTCGCGTTGTATTCTGTGAGTCATATAGTGGATAATCACAGAAGGAAAGCAATTTTCTGCCAAGGAAAAGGCGACAATTTCCATACTAAAGGGCTGCATTAAGATCGAGAGTGAAATTTTTCGCCCAGGGATTTTATCAATAAAAATGGATACTTACTGTCTTGGAATATGTCACAAACGGTGGGGAATTCCATAAGCTACAATCCGAGACCGGTTCCATAATTCTCCTCGGCCATTTTATGTATTATTTTTCCATTCCCCGGTCATTTGACATTTCACGATGAAATAACCGGGGAATCGGAAAAAAATACATAAAATGGCCGAGAAAAATTATGGAACTGTTTTCGGATTGTAGCTTATGGAATTCCCCACATATTCCACGACAGTAAGAATACATTTTCATTGAAAAAATCGCAGCGGCGAAAAATTTCACTCTCGAGGTCAGTACAAGGCTTAAAGCAAGAAGGATATTCAAACCGACAAATTGCAATACGGATTCAGCGGAGCTCAAACGTTGTTAATAATTTTATAAGAGATAGCGAAAATTATGGCCGACGATACGCAGGAGGCAGAAAAAAGCGGTGCATCAAGGCGACGTCTCTTAAGAGAAGCCCCGAATTCGCCCCTTACTGCGCGGAAGCTTGGGGAGATTTTGGTGTTATCAGCAAGTGTAAGGACCATCCAACGAGTTCTTAGATCGTCTTCTTGTTTGAAAGGTTTATGGTTAAAGAAAAACCCAGCCTTAACCCCGCAACATCGCCTAAAGCGGCTGGAATTCGCCTCAAGTTTCATGAACTGGACATCACAATGGAGGCAGGTAATATTTACGGATGAAAAATGGTTTTGTGTGGACGGTTCAGATGGGTTCTCACTATTATCATGATATTAGGAAGGAACCTATGTACCTGTCACGCCATCACTCCTGAATAGGTCCCGTTATGGTATGGGGAGCCATATCATATCATGGAACTATCGACTCGGTCATCCTACGAGGTCGCCAAACGGGTTCATCTTATCAACAGCTCTTAGAAGAGGAAATCCCTAAGATAAATGTCATGTACGGAGGCGATCCTTGGATATTGCAACATGATCTTGCCCCAATTCATACAGCGAGGGTGGTTAAATTGTTTATTGAGGAGGAAAATGTGGGTTTGTTAGACTCGGTGCCCATCTCCCCTGACATTAAACATTTGAGGGCGGCTTGTTCGGGAGGTTTACAGTAGTGGTAAACAGTACTAAAAAAGAGGTAATTCAGGGAATTAAGACAGCTTGGTCTAAAATACCGATATCCGTGCTGCATTCATTATACGATTCCCTGCCTCGAAGGCTTTATGAAATTATAAATAAAAATGGCGGAAATACACACTATTAAATTAAAAAAATGCTATTGTTTTTTCGTATTTATCCTCTATCATACTTTTCTGAAATATTTTTCAGCGAAAACATTATGTAAAACGGTAAAATCGTCCCTGAACCTAAGCAAATGGCGCACTGGAAATTGACTCTTTGAATGAAATAAATTACTGTAATTTAAGGAAAATGTCCTGTGGGGATTCTGTCCATTCATTTTCTTTGAGATATTTAATAGTTCCGAAAATAATATTTCTTGAACTGGTAAGCTGCTATTTTACCGTTTCATGGAAGGAAATATGAGTGAACCTAAGCATTTGTTGCGCAGTGTATAGACACCAAGTTTCATAGAAATCAGATCACGACAAATCAATTAAAGACAATGAACCGACTTGATTTATTTATCGGCCGTTTACTCGCTTGTTTGTTTTTACCAGATAGCCCCCTTTTAACGTTCCCGGTCACATATAATGAAAACAAATAGTAATTAGCAAAATAAATAAATAAGTAAGTTGGCAGAAAACAACAAAACTAACAGATTGAAAAACAGAGTGAAGTGAAAAAACGGAGCTTTTGTCTGTTCTTCATAAATTAAAACTCGGGAAAGCCCCAGGACAAGATGGAATAAGTTACGAATTTTATAAATTCGCTCCTTCTAATTTTGTGGATGTGTTGCTATGCATTTTTAACAAGATATACCAATATGAAGCCATACCATCAAGTTTCCGCTTCTCAGTTCTACTGCCTCTTTTCAAAAAAGGTGATCCCTCTTTACCATCAAACTATCGCGGTCTTTCTCTGATAGATTCTTTTTGTAAATTTTTTACGATATTATTAAATCGGTTGTCATTCTGGGAATCCCATAATAAAATTTTAAATGAATTTCAGGCAGGTTTTAGAAAAAATTATTCTTCTTCTTCCTTGCCTCGTTCTTTATACCGCTCCGTGGTTCCGCGTTGCTCGACCTGCGGTGTAGGCACAGCGCCCGTTTTGGCGATAATTTCTCAGCATATTTCTACAGGCAGCTCTATCTTGGATCATGTCATCGCCGAGACCAATGCGTTGTTGTTGCTTTTTCATTTGACACATCCAGGTGTTCTTTGGTCTGCCTCTGGCCTTGGGTCCATCAAGTGGAACTTCCATTGATATCGCTCTCTTTGCGGGGTTCTCAGGCGGACGCCTTTGAACATGGCAATACCAATCCATTCGTCGGTCTTCGAGCTTTTCGGTGATTGGTTGGTCTATGGACAAGCTGCCTCGGATGTAGCTACTCTTGATGTGGTCCCTTTTGGTTACACCAACTGACATGCGTAACATTTTCATTTCAGTCGCTGTCATTTCTTTCGCGTAACCTTCATACATGGTCCAGCATTCTGATCCATACATAAGTGCGGGACGTACAACCGTTTTGTACAACTTGCCCTTTAGCTTCAGTGGCATTTTCTTATCGCAGAAAACTCCAGAGTTTTCTCGCCACCTCATCCACCCAACCTTTGTGCGATGTTTGATGTCATCATCGCATGTAGCTCCGCTGTTCACCATCGAGCCAAGGTACTTGAACTTGGTACAAGACTTAAGCTGCTCTCCTTTGACGTACATTTCTGGTATCGGTGCATTTGGGTCTGAGAATTGGCAGCATAAAAACTCAGTCTTTGTTATACTTACCCTCAGTCCATGCTCCTCCAGAATGTCACACCATTTTGTAAGCGCTCTGAGTTTTTAATTCTTGGTAGAATTTCTCAGCTGCCTTCGCCTTTGCTTGAGCTACCAAGCGCTTTACTTTCTTCCGGCATTGTATATAATTTTCGCGAAGTTGAACCCGTTCGGCTTCACTGCTTGACTCACATTTCGTCCATGCCTTAAATGCGTTCGATTTGGCTTGCACTGCTTCCTTAGTTTCGGTGTTCCACCACCATGTTTCTTTCTTCGTGTGGAGTGGACCTTTCGAAACTCCAAGTGCCTTTTCCGCCTCACCTACTGACATTTCAGCGAAACTATTCCACATTTGTGTTGGACTGTGCTCGGTGCAGTTTATGTTGTTTTGAAACCACTCCGTCATTTTATCAATGAATGGAGTTACTACAGGTTCAAAGTTGTCGTTTGTGAGATTGTGCCACTTGATTTTTTCGACAGGCTTGGGAGTTCTTCTATTTCTTGCTCCTCCTGCTTTCAAAATAAATTCTGACAGGAGCAAACGATGTTGGCTGACGACAGATTCACCCAAGATCACCTTGCAGTCTCTTACCCACCTTCTCATAAAATCGAAACAGAGGTGGTAATCGATCTGCGTTTCGTGTTTCCTATCTCCGTGTCCACTACTGTAGGTGATTAGGTGTCTCTCGTTTTTCACAAACCATGTATTTAGGATGACCAAACCATGCGATCTGCACATGGTCAGAATAGCTTCACCTTCGTCATTTCTGACCGTTGAAGGGCTACCCTTTCCACCATGGCAATCCTCGTAATCATAATTTGATTCACCCACATGGCCATTTAAATCTCCTCCCAAGAACACCAATTCGGTATCTGGAATGGTCTGAATTAGGGTGTCAACGTCGTTCCAAAATGCCTCTTTTTCTTCTGGTGGCAATCCCACTTGGGGAGCGTAGGCACTTATTACGTTCCACACCCTTCCGCAGATAACCAATTTGATGCTGATCAAGCGGTCACTTCTCTTCGCGACACTTATTATACTGCCAAGTAAAGACGACGCCAGAATAATGCCAACTCCGTTTCTTTGGTTTGTAATTCCATAGTAGTACAATTTGTACTTCATGGAATTCGTAAGAAACCGGGCTCTGTCGATATGGGTATTTCGCCACTTTGTCTCTTGCACGCACATAATGTCTATCCCTCTCCGCTTCATGATATCCTCAATCTCCTCGCTCTTTGACGTCATGGAACCGACATTCCAGAGTGCAACCCTCAGCTTCTCCACAATGTAATTGGACTGCCTTATATTGCTCGCCCCCGGAAACCGTCGAGCTCTGGCGCGAACTAGGTTCGCCCCGGGATCACTCAACCGCATAGCAGAAGTAGTGCCCGGCGGGGTAGTGCTTGTATTTGCGTGAATTTCCATAAGGCCTTCCATTCTTTTACACCTTTTGGAGAAAGGTTGTGTTTTTGGCACTAGTGTGTGGAAATAAGTAAATTTATGGACTTTCCTTTTACGTCCGCCGGCTATCTCCAGACGCGGCAACCCATACACACACACACTAACCTATGGGAGGTCTTGTTGATGTTAAAACGTGCCTCAGGCTTCAGATGTCATGGTTGCCTGCGACCTTCGCATACTAGCGGCCAAGCACCCTCTTGACCATGCATCCCTCGGCGCATGCTGATCCACCTTGGATTAGGTCCCTTTTTAGTCGCCTTCTACGACACGCCGGAAAAGGCGGTGGCATTATTCGCGACCCATGCCACAGGGCATTTAGAAAAAATTATTCGACCATCGGTAATTTTTTCAATGTATTGTTAAAATTAATAGATCTCTTGAAAAAAAACGTATGCATTTTTTGTTGACTTTTCCTGTGCATTTGATACAATCCCCCGAAACTGCCTGTTTTACAAACTTTCTCGTTATGGCTTGTCCTCAAAAATTATAAGAATTATTATTATTTACTACAAAACAAATGCACGTATCTGGGACGGCAACGATTATTCGGGTTCTTTTCCAGTTGAGGTCGGAGTAAAACAGGGCTGTATCTTAAGTCCCCTATTATTCTCACTGTTTATAAATGATTTAAATGATACACTGCCACTAGGTGTTGAGGTAGCCGGTATAAATATCAAGATTTTGTTATATGCGGATGATATAGTGATTTTGTCTGATTCTCCATCAGAACTACAATCCATGATCAACGTGCTTGCACGGATATTGCTAAACGTGGTCTTTAAATGTTAACCTGGCAAAATCCAAAGTATTAGGCCCGTATTTATGAACATTCCTTAACTTAAGGAGACTTTTTTTTCTATGAAAAAGTATGGGAATGACATTTAATTTATTGAATTTCGGCATCCTTGACCCTAGGTCTCCTTGACCTGTGGACTTTCGCATAGCGGCGGTGACTCAGGAACAAAGCACAACCCTGGTCAAAGCAGACAAAAAAGTCTCCTTAAGTTAAGGAATGTTCATAAATACGGGCCTTAGTATTTAATATTTAGTTAAGTTAAACTTTATAATTTTAATCAAAATGTTAAATTATTCACAGATTGTATAACCCTGAAGATGGGCTTAACAGCCCGAAATATATAGGTTCATGTGAATAAAAATCAGCGTTTTGATTTCGGCATCATTGGAGGCAATACAACATAAATACCCTCTATTAGTATTCCGCTCTCAACCGAATATCATCTGATTAACATTTTGAGTATGGTAATCATGTAATCGAGATTGTCAACTCATACACATACCTTGGTATAGAATTGTCATTCAACTTGTCGCTTAAAAAGCATCTGGAAAATAAGTTATCATCTGCCAAATTAGCTTTGAATTCTACCTGGTCGTCCTACATCAATCATCCCCAGATCTGAAAGGATAACAAACTGAAAATTTTTGAAGCCGCCAGCAGATCAATCATGTTTTACGGTGCGCAGGTGTGGGGTTATGAAAAGCATGATGTTGTGGAAAAATTATTCCGTTTCTTCATTAAGAAAATGCTATGTTTACATAAAACTACCCCTAATTATGTCCTGAATTTAGAGACTGGTCTTGACTCGCTTTACACAAGCACACTTAAACTCAACTTTGATTATATTAGGAAAGTACTACTTATGTCAACTGACAGGTTACCCTATATCCTCGCTAATTATTTATTAGAAAATAATAATAAAATAATAATATTCGGCAGCCCAGGCCGAATGGACTCGTATTCTCCACCGTTTACAAATAAATACAATCAATATTGGTTCTCCAGATATCTCGTGGAATGTAACAGCCGTTAAATTAAGAACGTTGGAAAGGGAGGAAAACATAGTTAAAGCCCGAAACTCTCAGTTTCACCAGCTTTACCCTAAACTAACTTATGATGTCATATCCACAATAACCAAGGGGTACTTATCTTGGTCAACCGGATTGATTATTAAAGCTAGGTGTGGTATGCTTGATTTCAATTCAAGATCATTTTTATCAAAGTCCAATGGGCTGTGTACGTTGTGTAATATGAGAGTTCCAGAAAATATAACACATTTTGTCGGCGTTTGTCCAGTTTACAAATCAATTAGATTAAAATATTTTGCCCGTTCAGTATTGGAAGAACCTGATGTTGTAGATATAATAAACGGCACAAATTGTTTTGCTTTATATAAATATATTGAAACATGTTTGAATTATCGTAGTTTAATTATTAACGAATTCCACTAAAGGTATGATTTAATACCAACTTTTGCTTTTTGAATAATTTTTAAGGTAAATTCCCGATACAACTTTGCACATTTCTATTCATTAGCAACAATTTATATTATAGTAATAAAATATAATTATTAATTATGTCTTAAGCCAACTCTGGCACACAACTACTATGTTATGCCATAAATAGATATAAGAAACTAGTATATAAGACCATCATAATGTAATGAATTTTTAAATATATCTATCTATCTATCTAAAACAGAGTGAAGTGTAAACGAATAGACGAAAAGAAAATGGAAATTTGTTTAATGAATTTACGTTGTTTGATTTATTTTGAAAATAGGTAATTCGATGGGTCCATCGCATAGATTCATGAGGTCGTCGTTGATTGATATACAGTGCTGGAAGAAAAAAGTTGCTCAAGCCTTTTAATGGCCATTTTACCGAATATTCTTAAAAGTTATTGGAACTACAACTTTTCAGTGGGCCATATAAAAACAAAGGACATATAAACGGTCTATTAATAGTTTGAATTTTATGAATGAGGTTGATTCACTTGGTGAAATTATGGGGTTTTCACAAAGAGGCTGAATTTAATGGAAAAATGAGTTAGTCCAGAACTATAGAATAATATTTTGGTTTTGGCGAAAGAAAATCTAATCACTCGTTAAATAGCTCAAAGGATGGATATTCCTCAACGCATTGTGGCATGGCATTGAAACATTTTGGGGGGAGGGGGGCACCTCTAAACCGAAAAAAGGCTCCGGACGACCTAAGAAAACTGCACCTTCGGAGAATCGCTTCATCATTTTACTAAGCTGTCGAAATCGATTTAAGACATCGTCGGAAATTAGGAATAATCTAGTTTGAGCAACTAGGAGTCGAATTTCGGCGAGGATGGTAAGTAATAGGCTTGTAAAAGCTAGATTACTTGCGCTTGAACCTGTGCATAAACCAGAATTTCAATTAAAAGTCAAGCGGAAACGTTTACGGTGGGCTGAGAAGCACATTTAATGGACTCAGGAGATATGGGATGGCCAGTTTTTCAGACGAGTCCAAATTTAAGCTTTAATTAGGCGATGGGAGAATTCTAGTTCAGCGGGATCCTCGGGAAAGGCTTAGCGATGAATACATGGAGGCCCTAACTGTTAAGTTAGGAGGAGTTATAATGTGGGGCTGTTTTTCGGGAGACAAGAGGGACCGAATATGCTTTATTCATTCAAAAGTAACAGCTTCGGTCTACCTAAACGTCCTTTAAGGCGAGCTGGAGCCTTGCGTGTAAAAGCTATTTGGTGATACCGGAAGATTTGTGTTCCAGCAGGATAATGCGCCATGTCACACTGCTAAAGAAGTAAGTATTAAATACAAAAAAGTCAAAACTTTAATAACCATAATCATAAAATATTACAAAAAAAAAAATTATTTTTATTTTTTATATTTAAAGGTCAAGAGGTTCTTCGAAGAAAGGAATTTTGACGTTTTTGATTGGCTCCCGTGTAGCCCCGATTTGAATCTTATCGAAAATACGGGTCCAGCATAAAACTTGAAGTGGCCAAGAAGCGCCCGGACTCCATTCAGACCTTGAAAAGGTTAATAATAGTCACTTGGCAAGCGATTCTCAGAAAAAAACTGAAAAAACAAACAAACAAATATTAATGTTAAACTATTATGTCTTAAGAACCAATAAAAATATAAAAACACACCAAAAAAAATTACTTTATTATTACGAAACAATCTTTTTATAGGTAAAAAAATCCCTATTTCCACTTTATCTAATTTCTCCCTCGGAATCACAAATATTATTATTTTTTAGCAAACATTTGTCTTCATATTGTTTCAACTGACACAATAAATCAACTAACAAAAAATACCTACCAACTTTTATCATTAACTGTTTTTTATGGCTAAAAAAGGGCTTGAGCAACTTTTTTTTCCAGCACTGTAAATATAGATTCGTATGCATCCAGCTTTTGTGGGTTGTTAGCGTTTTTGACTATTTAACATTCAGTATGATCCATATCGTACACAGATATTTGTCGAACAAAACGAGCCGTACATTATCGTTTCAAGTAACACTTACTAAGTTTTAAAAACAAAGAGCTCCACACGGGAGTAGCCTCTCATGTGTACGATATGCCATCATTTTTTACCTCCTGTTCTCACTGATTTTGTTTCTTATATTTGACATCCAAAAACACACTTATGGCAACACAATGAAAAATTTGTTGCAATTAAATCTGACACCTGCACTATCAAACGTTCTGCTGGAGATGGTTATACCATTGTTTTGACCGAAATGCATCCTGAATAAATTAAAGGAAAATTTCACAAAACCGGAGTTTTTCTTTATACAGGGTGTCCGGAAACTGCCGCATAAACGCTCCGGATTGTGATTTCTCATGAGATTTCCAGCGAAAAAGTTGTACGGAATATACTCCCTCAGCTTAACCCTTTAACTGCCACAGGCATTTAAAGATTTTTGAAAAAATCATTTTCTTGCACGACTTAAAGCCTAATATCTCCAAAGCTAGACCAGCTAGAATAGTGAATAAAATGATTATTATAGCCAACAAATTTACCTATAAAATAAAACTAACCGCACTATAATCGGTTAAGAGGTTTGGTTTTTACAGAGCTTCAAAGTCAAATTTGCGTGATTTGCCCCAAAAACAATCTTTTTTTCCATCTCAATTTTCTCCAACTTCTGCCAAGGTGAGGTGCTTGTACGATTCTTTTAAAAATTGGCGCATAGTCTTACAATCATATCTTTCTTACATCATTTTAATCTAGCTCCACTACTTCTAACAGTTTTTATACGTTAAGTGTAGAAAACTAGGGTTAATTTTAGCTCGAATTCAATACAATTCAATACACACTGCCCCTAAAGATCTACAATATTGGTAAAATCTATTCAAAGTATGTCGAAATCAAGCCAAACTTAACCCTAGTTTTCTGCACTTAAGGTGCTAAAACTGTTAGAAATAATTGAGCTAGAATAAAATGATGTAAGAAAGATATGATCGTAAGACTATGCGCCAATTTTTAAAAGAATCGTACAAGCATCTCACGTTGGCAGAAGTTTTAGAAAATTTAGATGGAAAAAAAGATTGTTTTTGGGTCAAATCACGCAAATTTGACTTTGAAGCTCTGTAAAAACCAAACCTCTTATCTGATTTTAGTGTGGTTAGTTTTATTTTATACGTAAATTTGTTGGCTGAAATAATCATTTTGTTTTGCTTCTCTAGCTGGTCTAGCTTTGGAGATATTAGGCTTTAAGTCATGCAGGAAAATGATTTTTTCAAAAATCTTTAAATGCCTGTGGCAGCTAAAGGGTTAAGCTAAGGGGGTATGTTCCGTACAACTTTTTTGCTGGAAATCAACTGAGGAATCATAATCCGGTGCGTTTATGCGGCAGTTTCCGGACACCCTGTATATAATTTGCATTGAATTTATAGAACATGGAATACGCTTAGACCAATTAAAAAGGATCCCAACATCTGGGTAAACTTTTTTGGTCTAAATTTTCAGTGCAATGACTAATCAATGAAAGTTCAATGAAACTATGTCATTTACTAGTCTAAATATCCGAGCTTTCAAATTGACAATTCCGGGCTGTCAGTTAAATTTTTGAAATGTTTTTGGTCGTGAACGTAGTCGCGGCTACATTCGCTGTTATTATACCCTGCGCTCGTAGAGTAAACGAAGGGTATATTAACTTTGTCATGAAGTTTGTAACGCATTGAAGGAAGCATCTCCGACCATATAATAAGTATACATATATGATCAGCCAGTGGCGTATTTAGAAAATTCTCAAAGGGGGGGCACAGAGTACGGGGCTAATTTGTTACATAAAGTTTTGGTGTGGGGATACCCGAGAGCAGCTACATAGGAAAAACATTGGCAAGACTGAGGGATCGTTGATCCTTGATTTAAGGCGAAACTCAAGGAGACCTTAAGTTTTCAATAGACTTGAAATATAATATTTCAAAGTAGGTGGGTAGCTACCTTGACTTCAAGTGAGGTTGACTATAGAAAATACTATAGTTTCTCCTTAAATCAAGGATGCATTGACTCGTGAGTATAAGTGATTTCTATGAAAAAGTCTTAGAGAAAACATAGTAACGTATGCCATGCGTTAGTCCAGAGTGGGCATCAGAAAATAAAAATGGCACCATTCTCACACTATTGCAGTTCATAGTATGCGTGAACATTTTATTCAAACGTCAATTTTTTTGTTTACAATTGAGAATATAAAATCCGCGTAATATTTATTATTCTCTTAAAATGCCGACTTGATAATTAACCCTTCTCTTGGCACATGGGCACATAGACCTAAACAGACCATTGGTACTATATCTTGATGAAAAAAATCTTTCAATAATATTTTCCACCCCTTTCCATATAAATTTCAGAGGAACCGACGGCCACAAATGCGATCAAACGTTCGGCGAAATGTAAACTATGTCTAAAGAATCGAAAAAACGGCGCATCATCGTAAGACATAGTATGTAAACTGTTTCTAGAACCAAAATTAGACCTCTTCAAAAAATAAGATTGATTTCACAGAATATTCAGCTACACCTTAGGCATAATAGCTCGTAGGCGGCGTCAGAAGGGTTAATAATTGCATCGACAATATTTTGACATTTCAATTATTTCGTGGAGTGTAGTGTAATAAATTTGGAGTCAAACACATATGGGTTGTGTGATCACATAGCCACTCTGGACTAACGCATGGCATACGTTACTATGTTTTCTCTAAGGAAAAAGTATGTAAAATGACATTTATTTTAATTTCGGCATCCTTGAATGGGTTGTAACTTATCAAAGGACGCCAACGAAACCGACGAAATTAAGCGACGGATACAACTAGCCAATAAGACATATTTCTCGGTCCTCCCTATAATTAATTCGAAACTTGCGCACAGGAACACGAAGCTCCGCGTGTACAAAACGATCATCCGACCCGTGCTATGTTATGGCTGCGAAACATGGACCCTTACCCAAGCCTCCGAAATTTTGCTAGACCGATTCGAACGAAAGGTCCTTCGGCGAATTTTCGGGGCCGTTCGCGAGCGAGACCAATGGCGTATCCGATACAACCATGAGTTGTATCAATTGTACGATGAGCTGGAAGTATCGAAAATCGTGAAGCTTCAACGTCTGCAATGGGCGGGGCATGTACAACGGATGGACGACAATCGCATGCCAAAGAAAGTTATGAACGCACAACGAATTGACGGAGCGAGGTTGCGTGGACGACCGAGAGCTCTCTGGGAGAACTCCGTAGGTGAAGACGCCCACCAGCTGCTGGGCTTCCGAAACTGGAGGACAAGGTCACGTAACCGCGACAATTGGAGGTCAACGATTCAGGCGGCCAAGGCCCGACGTCGGGCTATCGTGCCACATTGATGATGATCCTTGACTCAAGGTCTCCTTGAGTTATGGTATGTTTATAAATACGGGCCTGAGAGTCCTTTGCATTTCAGGTTTATTACACCAAAAGTTTAGTTTTCCTGACAGATCTTAGAATAAAACTCATTAACTGCTTTTGGCTTTTCCCGAACCAAAATAGAAGAAGAAGGAAGACCTTAAAAAAGTTTTCGTAGTGTAGTTCGAAAGAGCCTAAAGCCGAAAAGGAATTTTACGAATATGTACTTAATTGACTATGGAATTAATGCAATGACCAAAGAGACTGTTTTCATATGACAAAACGGATTCCAGACGGAACACTTTTCTTTGGAAGAGAAATTTCATACATCGTGCGAAATTTGGCCAAATTCCGCCAAAAAGTGTTTCTGCTTACTTTTGAAAGAAACACAGATGAAAAGCTGATACAACAAATTTTGGCTGACATTGTGGTCTTGAATTCCATGGCAAGTTTAAGCGAATTTGAATGCAAAATTAGGATTTACCGAAAAAGAGGCTTTTGTATGTTTTGTAATAAATCTAGTAACAGATTCCGTAAAATCGTACCAAGTGCCGAATAATATTTTACAAGTACAATCCAGAATACTAGGAACTATCCGTGGCATAGAGCCGGGAAGTGATCAGTCGATTGATTAAAATGAAGCAACAAAAGTAAGCAGGAAGGTATGATTGTTTGTTATTTCCATATGTACTCGTACTACACTAGCTTCAAATCTATAGTATCTGCAATACCTTTTAAAACGAGTCCTAGATGGTAAGGTGAAGCAACATGCTTTAACAAATCAATTGCAAAATAGAAATGAAAAGGAATGGCTACGATTATGTTAACTTCGTGAAAATTGAAGCATTGAAGAAAGTACCCCAGGCACCACAGAGACCGAACCGTAGGAATTCGAAAATGTTTGCTAAAAATGCTTTCCCACCAAAACACTTCAATTTTCAGCATTTTAACAGAAAGAGAAGCAGAAGGTTTAAAAACCTTTACAGCAGCCCAACACGAATTTACGGCCAAATTAAAATACACAAGCCCGATCGAAAAATCTGACCAATTGTTACAAATATTTATCAATTCAGCGGCTTCCAAGACATCGATACCGCAACAACATCTCCTCAACTTATATCAACATAAGATGGGGTCACTTCACACATGACGAGACTTTCAATAGCATTCCTTGTTTCCGAACAGATTCATGTCGAGATTGGGCAACGTTTCATGACCACCTCGTTGCCTCGACATAATGATAGCTTGTACTTATTCTCTGAGAGTTCTTGTTCTGGAAACCAAACTATGAAAATAAGCTCAACCCGTTCGAAAAACGGAAACGGTTCATCAACGAGGAGATCTGGCGAATTGAGAAGATGATGTGATGATAATGTTTCGAAAAAGATTTACAAAGTTTAGTAATAGAAACGATCAAAATAAAAAGGGAACATTTGGTACTGCAATTTTTAGTATGGTGTGAAAAAAGTTTGATGTGCTCACAGGGGGGGGGGCACGTGCTCTCTGTGCCCCCCCCTGTAAATACGCCACTGTGATCAGCATAACATGGGGAGTCGATTGGGCGATGTCCGTCTGTCTGTCTGTCCGTCTGTTGCTACGCGATTTACTCGGCCAATTTAAAAGCTATTAAGCTGAAATTTTGCACAAAGGCTTCTTTTTTCTGCAGGCAGTTTGTATGTTTGAATCGGTAAAATCGGACCATGGGGTCATGGGGCTGCCATACAAACCTAACCCCCCGAATTAGGTTCTTCTAAGAAAAACTTTTTTATTTGAGCACCGCTTTCAACCAAATTCCACACAAATGTATTTCTTTTCATGACACATAACATATGTGAGAATCGATCAAATCGGACCATGGGGTCATGGGGCTGCCATACAAACCCAACCCCCCAAACTAGGCTCTTCTGAGGAAAACTTTTTTGTTTGAGAATCGATTTCAACCAAATTTCACACAAACGTTTTTCTTTTGATGACACAAAACATATCTCAGAATTGATCAAGTTGGATAATGGGGTCATGGGGCTGCCATACAAACCTAACCTCCAAATTAGGTTCTTCTAAGATTTTTTTTTGTTATCTCTGCACCAATTTCAACAAAATTACACACAAACGTGTTTCTCTTGATGACACAAAACATCTCTAAAAATTGATCAAATCTGACCATGGGGTGGCCATACAAACCCAACCCCCATTTTGGTTCTTCTAAGAAACATTTTTTGCACCATTTTCACAAAACCTTGAATTAATGTGGGTTTACCAAAGCAACAAAAAAATTAAACCCGAATGGAATCATACTGTGGAGTCATGCTCCCGCAACCCCAATAAAATTTTCCGAGTAAATATTTTTATTTGCCCACTTACTTCAACCAAGCCCAAAACTTTTGTCAAGACGGAAGAAAAAGAATGAGGAGGGGGATTAAATACAAGTCATAGGTACGTCCGAAAAAACTTTTAGCCCAAGGAGAGCGAAGGGTATCCAAATTTCGGCCGCGCCCGAAATTAGCCTCGGCCCCCGGGGGTTGGCGAGCGTAGCGAGCAGGGGGCGAAGCCCCCTAGTTTTTTACATCTAAAAGCCTAATTTATAACAAAATAACTAAATTAATGAGAATAACTTTGCGAATAACATTATGTAAAAATATTTAACCGGCTTTTCAGGGTTACACTATAGGGAGGCATAACTGGTATTTGAGACGATGATCATTAGACTCGCTAATTAAGAAAAAAACGCGTAGAATACAAATTCCTTGTTGCAATTTTGCCCTGCGTAAAAGGTTAATGAAAAATTGATGAGAAAATGAAATTTCGGCGTCATTTATGACACCAGTGCATTAGTGGATGTGTCACAATTTATTTGAATTAATTAAATCAATTTTTTTCTAATGGACTCTAAAATCATTTATCCGCGCCGTTACGCATTACTTGTCTGTAGTCTTTGACCCCATATAGGCAAAGTCATCGAACCCATTATTTCCAGGAGAGCAGTGACCAAAAGTGAAAAGAGGTAAACAGTGGAACCCTAAAAATAGACATAATATTTTATCTATTATATGAGGCTCCGAACTCTTATAGTCATAACAAGCAGGGCCGGCTTTAGGTGAAACGGCGAACTTGAAGGAAGCGCCCCCTTATAGTTCTATACCTACACGAATATAATTGTAATAAAATGGAAGAAACGAAACTTTAATCAAAAAATCAACATTTATTTAGGGCTCTCTTCCACTGCAAGCGTAAACTTGAGCGGCGCGGCGCTCCAACGGCAAAGCTTTCACAAAATGTGCGAAAAAAGCTTTTACTAGTAAAAGGTATAAGCACACACAATATTCAGAAAGCTTTTTCATTGTATTGAATGGATTTTTTGTTTATTTTGCATAGTTACGCCATATTTTGCTTGGTTACGCCATTAAAATTCGGAAAAGCTTTAAACGCGGGAGCGCCGCGCCGCTCGAAGCAGGTAATGGACGGCAGGCGTTACACAACTGATTAAATAAAAAAAAATCTCATTTTAGTTACATTAATTCGAATTCAGTAAAATATGTTCATAACACTTATATTGGAAAATACATATTTTTTATTGTATTCTTATGTTGCGAATCAATTTGGTTTGTTATGCTGCATAGTATAGGTATTTATTTATAAGACCTTTATTGTAGTTACGCAATATGTACAAAAAAAATAGAACGGATTTTGGTTGGATTGTTTTATATTTGAATTCCTTATTCTCTCTAGCAATATTATTTTATCAAAATAATTATTAAAAAAAGCTTTAGCAAACAAATAAATATGAATTTTAGAGTTCAGGAAATCAGAGCCAAAATATTTTCAAATTCGAGTAATTCATAATTAGCAAGGATTTCAAGTTTACGCCAACGTACAAAGCTTTAAATTTATCAAAAGATATTAATCTTTATTTTATTCATACTATAAATGAGGATAGGTAAACGTATTTATTGGGTTGAAATTGAGCATTTCGCAGCAGCGGCAGTTCACTGTATACGTATAATTTTATCATAAAAAATTTGCTGCACGGGCTTTGGTTCGTGCAAACTGTTCGATAGTTTTAGAAAAATCAAGCTGACCAGCTATTTCATTTTCAATAGAAAGCAGCGCTAAAGAATTCAATTTGTGTTGACTCAGAGTTGACCTAAGATATGACTTGATTAATTTTAATTTAGAAAAGCTCCTTTCTCCACTTGCAACGGTGACAGGCAAAGTTAGTAGTATTCGAAGCGAAATCCAAATATTTGGAAACACATCAATTAAGTTCCTTTTATTCGTAATAGGTCTTATATGCCTTATTTGGTTAATTTCTTCATAAAGCTCTAAACCGTTTATGTCCAAATCTTTGTTGTCAGAAAGAGCGTTGCATAAATTTTGACATTTTGAACGCAAAACTTGATCCATTTGTGTATGTGCATAAAAATCATACAGAAACCCCCACAGATTCTCATGACTTTTCAGTTGCTCAAATCGTTCTGTTACTGAAACGAGCGCAGTATCCAGCAAAGCCACGAAAAAATTCCTTCGGAATCGATCTTCTGGTGTAAAATTGGTTGACTCATCTCTACTTTCATAATCAAACATTCTTTTTATTACTCTTCTTCGAGATGTATCATCAAAAGATGAGTCAACTCCAAGATCTTCAGCAAGTTCTCTGGCCGATTTCAATGCAGATTCAAAGCCCTCATTTCTGTATGTCGTTAGAAAGTCTACGCAATTTTTGATTGCCTCAGTAGCAACAACAATATCAATGGTTTGACTTTGCATCGTTTTACTAACAATATTGATCTGGAAAAGAATGTCATACCAAAGAAACAAGAAACTCAAATCGCATTATCTCATCGGCTAAACATTTGGCTTCATGTTGAATAGAAGGGTCCCCCAAATTTGACTCAAAAATGTGCATCAAAGCTTCATAAATGTCCTTTGTTTGAAGCTTAACTGCTTTGACGGTATCCAGTCTGCTTTCCCAACGAGTTGTACACAATGGTTTGACTGTAAGACTTTTTATATGCTCCTTCAGTATGTGCCACCTTTGGGTTGACGCAGAAAACAGAACATAGATTCGCTGAAGTACTCCAAACAGAGTGATACATGTTCTGGATGACGAAGCAGCGTCAGCGACGACTAGATTTAAGCTATGGCACCCACATGGTACAAACGCTGCTCTGGGGTTGACTTCCAAGACTCTGCCCTGAACTCCCTTATTTTTGCCATTCATGTTGGTGCCATTATCATACCCTTGTCCACGTAAGTCAGCGACATTTATATTGTTTTCGGCTAGAGTTTTCAGCAAAAGGTCGGTAAGCCCTTCTCCTGTAGATGTTGTTGCGATTCGAAATCCTAAAAAATGTTCCTTGACGATGACATTGTCATCTTCAATTTGGACGAATCGAAAAGTAAATGATACTTGTTCTGCATGGCTTACGTCCGGAGTGCAATCGACGATAACCGAATAATATTTGGCTCGTTTTATTCTTTTAATTATTTCATTAGAAACGTTGTTTGCTAAGAGGTCAATTAACTCATCTTGGATCATTTTGCCACAATAATGATCACTTATTTCTTTGGTTGTTACTCTACGCAAATGCTCCCGCATAACGTCGTCGAAATTTCCCAGCAACTCCACCAAACCAAGAAAGTTACCATTATCCTTTGTAAAAAGCCTATCCGATGAACCCCGAAAAGCCAAATTATGTCGAGCAAGATACATTGTTATCATCATTAAGCGTTCCAGGACGCTTTTCCAGTGATGAATTTCGTTTTTCATTAGCTTTTGCTGCTCTGCATCTATTCCTCTGTTCAAGGACAGCCTAGTTTCACAATCAAGCCAGTGAACGCATGCTTTAATGTGGTCTGCTGATCTTTCGTGATCTCGCAGACGTTCAAATTTCGCTGCTTTATATTGATAGTGGCACAACTCCGAAAATGCAATTTTTCAGGAGAAGCAATTAAAGATTCACGAAAAATGTTATTTTTAAATATACGGTCAACCGTTCAACCTATTCAATCCAGTTTTTACTATTATCTGTGTACGGGTCTCTAAAAACATTATAAAATTAAATTTTAGAACCGAATTCAGTTTAACCTGCTTTTTTACGCATTTTTCTAAAATGTGCCATTATTGATGAACAAGTATTTCATTTTTTGTTTGTTTTATTTTCGTACACAAATTAATATCCTGTGAATACAGATTATTATAAAGTGAATTATATAATTTCGGGATATGATTGGTGGTTAGCCGCTTACGTTAATTTAAGACCGCTTATGTTATTTAAGATGAAATTGGGCACCATTTCAGTATCTGTGGCGCCAAATTTTGATGATGCAATTTCATTAATATTAGCCCGAAACGATCGAATCTCTAACCCTTCTTCGCGAAACCGTAACGGTTCTCCAGATATTAAATATCAAATTTTGACATTTCTTTTGGGGTAGTTTAGTATTTAATTTGAAATTAAGGGTATTTTTCCAGTTTGATGTGAATCAATAAGAGTGCACTGAAAATCACTAAAGCGGAAATATCTTCCTTTTCCTATAAAAATACTGAGCTCGCCTCATCGAAAAGTAAAACTTTGACATTGAATATCGAGAGAACCGTTAGGATTCCAGATTATATCGCTTCTGAGCAACCTTAATGAAATGCCATCATAAAAATTAGGCGCTAATATCACCACTTTGTTGAAATTCCACTATATGGACCGACACGAGGTAATAAGAAAGGATGTCAAGCTGAAATGCCAGAAATACAGAATTACAGCAGCTCATCAGTTTGTATGACTTATAAGATTTTATTAAAAATTCTGGAAAAGATAATTAATCCGTACGGAGAACAAATCATACCTGCAAAACTGGTGCAGCTGACATGACTTATTGATCTCTCAGGTCAGTGTGCAATATAGACTTACTGATCTTTCCAAAACTCGCACTCGTGCCATGAATATGGACAAAGCGGAACGATATTCATCCAGTCGACACAGTCAATAGTGTACGCCGATGACATCGATATCATGTCTCGAAGATTAAGCGATTATAGCCTTCTACATAATCTCTCCGCAAAAGAAGTTGAACTACGTATCAACGAAACCAAAACAAAGGCCATGATAGGCGGGCATTTACAACGAATTGATAATAGTCGCATGCCGAAGAAGGTAGGATTGCGTGGACGACCGAGGGCTCGCTGGGAGTACTCACTATGTGAGGACGCCCACCAGCTGCTGGACTTCCGAAACTGGAACATAAGGTAGCGTCACCGCGACAATTGGAGGTCAATAATTCAGGCGGCCAAAGCATGAGGCAACGTCAGGCTATCTTATCATATTGAATTAATTAAGATGTTGTCCATATTGAAGGTCACCTGCTGTTAAAGATTGATGAATTTCGGTTCAATATTAGGGAAATTATTGGGGTTGCGTTTTCCAGTTATCACAGATATACGCCTTGATGACATAGAGAATAATGACTTAACCCTCCGTCGGGCGCACCTCAAATCAAAACAAGATCGGGCGCACTCGGCCTGAGAGGTCCTTTTTCTTAATATGTTACTATAAATTTCAGATACTTTTCGGAAATTAAGTTATTAGTATCTAAGGGATGTAATTAAACTAAATATAGTACTAAGAAACCTATTTACTAAACAGTATAATACAGAAATAAAATTATCGATTTATCAGAAAAAAACCAAGAGAGAAAATTTTATGAAAAATACCGCATCAATTGTTCGTTTGAAAAATTTAAATTAATGAAAGGCAGTCAGTCTAACAAATTGTGGGCCCCTCTACTAGCGTGGAGCAGAGCAAAATCTGTTTTGCTGGCTTGCCAGGCCGGGTGCGCCCGGCGGAGGGTTAATTTAATTTTTACCAAATGGTAAAACACTTAAATTAATGAAAGCCATTTTCGTTTATTCTGAATTTAGTTTTGGAATTTATACAAAATAAATAAACAAAGTCAACTTTTCCTTACAATGAAAGGACATTTGGTAATTTTTTTGGTCATAAGCTATTATTCCTAGTCAAACGTTAACCTGCGTATTGAACTTAAAAAGCTGCAAGATTTGTTCAGAAATAGGCTTAAATTTAAAATTACTCTACTGAAAAATCAAGAAATCCTACTGAAGCGGTTATCCATAATTTAAAGTTATATTCTTATGCCAGTGTTCATGAAAATTTTAAGATATTTTAAAACAACTCATTGCAATTGGATACAGGCACATTTTTTTATGTCAGTATCCATGAAAAACCGGAGGCAGTTGGATAACGGCACAAGTACATTTTACAAAAAATCTACTAAAGATTGGAATGGGAAAATTTGTAAAATTAAAAACTGCCACATTTGACATCATTTGAGCCCAAAAACGGGAAATCCCAATTTTGGGAGTTGTGCCACTATCAAAGTAAAGCAGCGATATATGCTTCCAGTCCTGGTAGCCCGTTGTTGAAAATGCGGACTTTGGTTCCGTTGAAAATAGAATGCAGCAAAAACAAAATGCCATATCTGTACTTTTAGAATAAACTAGCCACCTCCTTTTGATTTCTTCGCCATTCTCTAGTTTTCTCTTAGTAAATTATAGCGAAAAGTGTCTTTTTTGACTGTCGAGTGGAAATGATATTTTTTCTATTTCTGTTGGTCCAGATTTTACCACGGCTTCTACGAACTGAGGGCCTCGAATTTTCGGCCATTTTGCTGGATCAGATAACGATTCATATTCGGTATGTGGAGAACGTTCCAGTAGCGTCAACGAGTCATGATGTGACGACGACGATGCTGAAACCGTACTAATTTCATCGCCAATTGTATCACTGACGCAACTTGAACCGGAAATATTTTTCTCGGCGTTGTTGGTACCATCCGCTTTAACGGTTTGGGTTACATCCACACTCAAATTTGAGTCAAAATTTTTATGATTAGTGAGAAATTTTTCCATACTTCGCGACTGCTTCTTTAGGTCGGACTCAATCGCAGCTTTCCTTTTCCTATTAGCCGCTCCTGAAAGCTTGGTCGCAAATTTTTTGTCCATAGCTTTTACTCGTAACTGAGATCTGCAAAGAGTACTTTTTTATAAATAAGCAAGTTTACATAAATGATCATGTCCACATTTCTTCTACTTTCGTCATTATCTTCTGTCATTGATTTTATAAACCGAACGCATCCAGATTTGTTCATAATTTGTTTTTAGGTAGACCACGGCTTAGATCAAAGCGAAAGATTAGAATATTATTATTGCGTTAATTCATACTAGGACAAACCGATGTGTTTTTTTTGTAAGCAGGAGGACATCCTGCAGATTAGTGTTCTTTTTTTAAATCAAACGACAATATACCTTACTGAATTTATAATAGTTCAAAAATTAAAGGCATAGCAATCTAACATTGCAGAACCCCACATACATAATTTTAAATGGGAAGACGATAGTAAACCCCACTTAGGAAGGTTGGAGCTTTCGATTTATCCTTCTGATGTTAACATTTTTCATAATGGTAATCATTTCCAAGAATACACTGCACACTGCTACATATTTTCAGTTGTGGAATTGACAAAGACGAAAATTGAGAAAATATGGCCATTTCTAATGGCTGCGTTCCTTGGTTCGAAATACGATTAAATTTGCTGCTATATCAGTACCGAATGTAATTTGGACCGTGCCTAGGAAAGGAGTTATTTAGGAAACCTTGCTATTTTGCATGACTACAGGTTACAATATGTAGGTATTACCGGTTTGTTTTGGAACCACCAACATTTAAACGTTGCAAATATAGCCAGAAATTTGACATTTCCTTAAAAGGGTTCGTTTGCCGACAATACGCCAGTAAACCACAATTTTGTATGCCCCAAGTAGGCATGGGGTTATGATGACGATAAATAATTTCGACTGTTTACAGAACATCCAATATCTATATACAAAGGCACATGCAAAATGTTGTATAGTCTCTTGCATATTGTCAGCAAGAACATTTTTCTATGGAAATGTCAAACTATGTCGTTTTATTTGATATGACAAAACTCTTATAATTTTACAAATACGTTCGTTAACATTTTATTTTTAAGCAGTTTTTTAAAAGTCAATTGACCGAGAAAAAACGTTTATCCTAAAATGTATTACATACCTACATAATTAAAAAAAAATCCATAAACTTTTCTACATTACATATAGCAATAAACGGAAGTCTAATAAAGCCGAAATCATAAACATCATCCTGAAATTGTATTTTCACATAAAAAGAAATATTTCTTCTAAACCGATTGTGCTTATTAAGGTATAAACCGTGCGATAAACTGAATAATCAAAGCTCATTTCTGTGAAGAAAGTAAATATATGTACATACATATGTAAATATATCTTAGCTTTCTCCACAGAAATTAGCTATGATTATTCAATCGATTGAAAAATGTAATTAAGCTTTTCTTAATGTTTATGTTTATGTTTGGAACGCAGCCGATTTCTGATGTGATATGATTCTTACCTGATTTCTTTAAAGATGATTAGTGAAATTTTTAATGTTCAAATTACAAAATATATGATGTGTTCATATATCAGAACAGAGAGTTATAAGGAACCGAAAAACTACGTGAGAGATGAACGAAATCGGTTGAGGAGTGGAGACGTGAAGTGAAGTGCAGCGATAAAGTTGCTAAACTGGATTTTGTATGGAAGTTTGAAATATTGTTTTCTAAAACGTAAACATTCTAATTGGACCAATATTGGACCAGACCGGTTTTAAACGAGCATTTGACATATTGTCCCCTCAAATGTAAACATGCTTATTTAGGATTGAGGATCGTGCGGGTGTTGCGACGCAGTGTGTATGCAGTTGCGCATGTATAGGAATTCTATCGCCAAGCTACCATAGGAATATATGGGCATTGCGCCTCCATACTTACTCAATGGTTCATATACCAAGTGCCTGCTCGCTTAAATAAGTAATGGAGAGAGAATTCAAAACGAACAGGAACGGTAGGGCGTTATGTAGACAATGAATTATTATTTCTACAAATGAGAAGCACAATGTAATCACTACATACATAAGGGTATGGGAACATGCAAAAGTTGTACGTCTTGAGCAAACGTTCTGAAATTATTGCACATAGAAATCTTGTCGCAGGTCTGCGTATAAAAAATATCCCGTTAACTGATGATAAGAATGCGCGTATAAATCGATGCATTAAATTGATGGTATTATATATGTACTAGGGATGTCAAAAACCGGACGGTTAGTCCAAAAACCGGTACTTTCAAAACGGTTAACCGGTTTTTTTCGGTTTTTTCATCCTCCCGGTTTTAACCCGGACGGTTGTTTGCCCATCCGGTTAAAACCGAAAAAAAAAACTTTCCAAATTCATAAAATTTTTGTATTTTCTTGATTTGTCAGTCTGTAATTCTATTGCTTGTCTTCTATGAAAAATTTCGTATTTCCAAACACTCTCCTTAGTGCAATTATTCCAAGAACCATCGCTTCGTCAAACTACCGATCCTTGCATTTTTCCTTTCCAAGGAGTCGTGGAGTCGTGCGTCGTGAATGTATATGTGTATCAGATCATTGCATTTAGAGTTCATTGTTATAGGAAGACGAATCGGCAGTTGCTACGACGTCCGCGTCCACATCGATATCCGCGTCCACTTCAACATCCGTCGTGTCCACAAAGACCTTAACATCTACATCATAGTGCAGTCATATTAGCATTTCAAATAGAAAAAAATAGAGTAAGGTTAATTCTTGAATCAGTGGGCTCCCAGGAATCTAAAACTCATTTTGCTAAAAAAATTGATCGGAAAGGTCCCAAAAAGGACAAAAAAGGATACTCTTTAATCCTTGACCGAAGGTCGGCATGTGGGGTATCAAATCAATGTTTGCTCCATGTTTTAAAGACCCTCAACGGAATAAATCGAGATTAAATGGAGAATTATTGTGTTTCCCGTGTATCTTTCCGAAGCCCTAATTACGAGAGTAATTCAAATTGTCACTACGTTTCTCACTTTTCCGAATCTATAATAGCTAAAGATTCTACCATTAAATTTGCTAAGAAAAAAAATGATCGGAAAGGTCTCAAAAAGGACACTAATTACAAACCTTGATCGAACGTGGGCATGCGGGGTGTCATATCAAAGAGGACGTCGAGTACATTCCATATCTGGCGTTTATTACTTGTTTCAAGGACCCTCACAGGAGAAAATTGGGATCCAATGGAAAATTTTCATGTTTTTCGTATATGTATCTTTCCAAAGCCGTGATTTTTCGTTTTAGCCCGAATTTTTCCATTTAGTGTCCTTGAAACAGGAAACAAACACCGGATATGCAATGCACTCGACGTCCTCTTTGACATGACACCCCGCATGCTCATTTTCAATCAAGGTTTGCAATTAGCATCCTTTAATGTCCTTTTTCAGAGCTTTCCGATAATTTTTTTCTTAGCAAATTTAATGGGAGAATCTTAACCTATCATAGATTCGGAAAAGTGAGAAACGTAGTGACAACTTGGATTATTCTCGTAGTTATGGCTTTGGAAAGATACACGGAAAACACAATAATTTTCGATTTAATCTCGATTTATTCCGTTGAGGGTCTTTGAAACAGGAAACAAACACCGGATATGTAATGTACTCGACGTCCCCTTTGATTGGATACCCCACATGCTGACCTCCGGCCAAGGATTAAAGAGTATCCTTTTTTGTCCTTTTTGGGACCTTTCCGATCAAAATTTTTCTTAGCAAAGTGAGTTTTAGATTCCTGGGAGCTCGCTGATTCAAAAACCACGAAAAATAGTCTTACTCTATTTTTTTCTATTTGGAGGCCTGAATTGGGATATTTTGACTGCACTATATACATTGTCTAGCAATAAAACTCAGTTAACTAATTTTGAAACATTATGAATACTTCTGACAATTTTATTTGATTATCTTTTTTGTTCAACATGTTTCTCTTTTAGGGCTCCATTACACAGTCATATTTCTATACGAACCAGCTTAACGAGTGTGTATGCATTATTTTGCTAAAATTCTAAGCAATTCAATGAAAAACCGGTTAACCGAAAACCGGTACTTTGAGCCCGGTTAAAACCGGACGGTCTAACCGGCTTTGCGAAAAAACCGAAAAAACCGAAAACCGGGTTATGGGCCGGTTTTTGACATCCCTAATATGTACATACAAACATATGTACTTGGTTGGTCGTGTCTTATAGCCTGCATTTATATTTTTACATCATACACAATCCATAAGAAAAAAAAAGAAAAAAGCAAAAAAAAATTGTAAGCAACAATGAAATTTGAAATAAAAAATCAAGTTTAAGGTACGTGCTTCGGCGCCCCCAAAACTTGGCGCCCGGGGCGACTGCCCCGGTCGCCCCACCCTAAAGCCGGCCCTGATAACAAGCTATATATAGTTGGGATATTTTGACTGCCGTGCTGTTTTGGGAACCTAAAAGGTAATGAAAAAAGTTACGAGTGAGGATGATTACTGTTTACGTGTCATACCTACATACATATGATATGATAGTCTCTCCATTCCGTTGCCTTTTCCTGTACCACAAAGCTCTTTTTGCGACTTTTTCCTTTTTTTACGAGACTTGCTTTACTGGACACTTGAATTGACTGTAGTGACACTAAATATGAATTTTTGACGATGAAAATTCAATGAGTGACGTTAAACGACGCGCTAACTAGTAACGTTTGAAAATCTGGTCTAAATATGGTCTAAATATTCAAAAAGTTTACCCAGATGTTGGAGCCACTTTTTGATTGCATTTTCATAGTGTATGCGCATTCCATGTTCTATAAATTCAATGATAATTGGCGGTCTATAAGGAACAAAACGTATATTAAACCAAACTTAACATCATACCACAAAAATTCGTTCGCGTTTAGTTATTAAAAACCAAACAAACTTTTCGAACATAAATTAGCTTGTAATATATTATTTCTTCAACTGGTTTAAGTTCCTAGATGTCTTTTTTCACTGTTCCAGTCTGTCTTTTTTGTATTTCGTAAAATAATGAAATAAATTTTGTTTTGATTTTTTCGACGTTTCGCTTTTTATTATTACAAAGCATCTTCAGGATATTTCCTATCCTCTATAATTTTGATTATCTCTTCTCTAAATTTTTGTAAGACTTCCTAATTTATTATTTATTATTAGCTTGTTTTGAAAAGGTTATAATATCAAATCATAAAAATAAATAAATAAACAAATAAATTATTGTGATATTTTTTTCAGTTGGTGTTAAGGAAATCGAGCATACGATATTCGAAGCGAAATCAGGCTATCCGAGCTCTTTGGAATATGGCATTCTTTGGTGCATCCATCGTTTTCTTGTATTTATACCATAAATATATGATCTCACCAGAGCTAAGCGATAATGCTGGTCGGCTATTTCCTAAATTCGAGAACACAATATTTTACAAATCACACAACTGTGACAGATATCAGGTCTACTCATTGTTCATAATGACATTCTACTTGCACTCAGCATTGCAAGATTTGAAAGACGGCGATTTCATTGACTTTACATCGGAGACATTTTTTTCACTCGCACAGATGGCGCTGATGTTTTATCGGTAAGAGTTATTTGTCGGTCAACATTTTAATTTATTTTAGGCTCAATTTTAATATAATTTTGGCTTTCTATAAGAACAATACAATTTTCGTGCTTGCAATAGTAGTCTGGCTGGTCTAGCGGTTAGTGGGCGCACCTTCGGTGCACAGGGTCATGAGTTCGAATCTCACCGTGAGCCATGGTGTTTGTCGAACTCACGAGTTTGTGACGAACTATGATCTCACTCAAATCACAGAGCCAATTAACTAGACAGAGATGCCAACTCCATACAAGCACTTGTCCCAAGTAAAATTTCAAGTTGGACGCACCGTGCGTCCAAAGAGAAACGATTTTGCAAGAAATAAAATCTTCTCTTGAGTAGAGAGTATTTTCGTCTCTTATAGTGTCTTATATGTCATTCTATTTCGCGTTGCTCTCACGTTGCTCCTTTTGTTTATGTGCGTATCACATTTTGTTTATTCGCGTTGCTACGGAAACAGTATGTACACGTTGGCCGCGGTTGGCCCATTGGCGATAATTTAATGTGTGGACGCGCGTGGACGTTTTACGCCTGCCGTCCATTACCTGCTTCGAGCGGCGCGGCGCTCCCGCGTTAAAAGCTTTTCCGAATTTTAATGGCGTAACCAAGCAAAATATGGCGTAACTATGCAAAATAAACAAAAATTACATTCAATACAATGGAAAAGCTTTTTGAATATTGTGTGTGCTAATACTTTTTATTAGTAAAAGCTTTTTTTTGCACATTTTGTGAAAGCTTTGCCGCTGGAGCGCCGCGCCGCTCAAGTTTACGCTTGCAGTGGACGAGAGCCCTTAATTATGAGAGAGAAGACAATACAAATAGCACAGGCAAAAAACGTATGTAAGAATCATAATAATAAGACGTTTGCTAGCAATTGGACATTTTTTGACTGGATGAAAATCGACGAATGTGCATATGAATGAAAATGTTTTTGATGTTGAAATGATGTTCATTGAAGATTGCAATGATTACTATACAATTGATATATGTACTGATTTTATTGCTTGGTTGCAAGTTTCATGAAATACGTACTTATGTAGAATATGTCTGAAGATACATATGTGTACATAACAAAAGGAATATTTTTAATTATTATACGACATTCAAATTTCGCAACGATTTAAAAAATTTGTACGTGTACGATACATCACCTTGGCAGAAGTTAGAGAAAATTAAGATGTGTACATAAGAATAAATTTATTGGTTTTGGGTACCAAACAAATTAATTAAAGTTCTGAAGAAACTGAGTTGTCTATCCGATTGTAATGCACTGAATTTTGTTTCTTACATAAATTTGCTGTGATTTTGACTTGATCTTTAAACGTCTGTAGCACACAGAAGATTGAGAATGTCGGGGTATGTCATGTACATATTTTGTGATGAAAGTGCGACAGCGTTTGCCACAAAGTCTCATAATATAAGGAATCATACAAAAAACTTTAACGCAGTTGTATAGACATAAAAAAAAATAAAACTTTTGTCTTTTCGATAAATTCTTACTCATAAATTTATATTATGCTATCCCATATATGTATGTACTTATTCCCAAATATGAATTCTCCTTTATATTTTTATATTTTGTCTCCAATTTATGTACACACAATTTACCATTGGTTAACGGGTTGGATACGATATCCCCAGTCACAAAATCCCCAAACCAAAATCCCCAAATCAAAATCCCCATAATCAAAATCCCCCAAATCAAAATCCCCGAAATAAAAATACCCAAAATCAAAATCTCCAAACGAAATTCCCCATTCCCCATTTGAGGTGTGATCTAAGAACGCGCGCGCGTTCTAAGATCACACCTCAAATGGGGAATGGAGACTTTCTTTAGACTATTGTAGATGGTAAATGATAGATCTTAAATGGCAGATGATAAATGGTAGATGGTAAATGGTAGGTGGTTAATGGTAGACGGATGGTAGCTTGTAAATGGTTGATGACAGATGGTAAATGGTAGATTGTAAATTGCAAATGGTGGGTGGTAAATAGCAAATAGTAGATGGTAATTGGTAGATAATAAATGGTAGGTGCTTCAGACTATTGTAATTGAATAGTCCTACTATGCAATAAAAAAATTACCGTCGTGGACTGATATATATGCTAATCAACGGCAAACTCTTTGAAGTAACACAGAACAACAGCAGATAATGTGCAGGCGATTAAATATGCAATCGGTTCCAACAATAAGCCAACCAAGTTTTCCGCGAATATTCGTTCGGATGAGGACTTGTCTCGACGATGATAAAGAAAACCTAATATGTTTCGAACGATATATGCAATGGACTCGAATATTTTGTTTGTGCTAATCAAAAAATAAGTTAGTATCGATTTACGTCCCTCCTAGTGCCATTTACCATCTACCATTTAACACCTTCCATCTACCATCAACCATCAAGAATTTACAGTCTTTCATCCATCAACCATTTACCATCTACCAGCCATCTAGCATTTTTTACTACCATCCATCTACCATTTACCATCATATTTCGGGTGTTTGGGGATTTTATGATTGGGGATTTTGTATATGGGTATTATGATTATGGGGATTTTGTATATGGGTATTATGATTATGGGGATTTTGAATATGGGGATTTTGATTTTGGGGATTTTTCTACGTTTGGGGATTTTGTGATTGGGGATTTCGTATGGTTCCCTTGGTTAACATATGATATGAGAGCGTATCATCCCGATTTCTTTTATTTCTTGATTCGCACTTTTGCATCTCCTGCGCTAGGGCGTGTCTATGCCATAGATGGGTGCATGCATGATTATGATTTACAATACCCCACCCGCGAAAAATAAGATACATTTGATTTGGAAAAAATAATTGGATGAATGAATGCGAAACTTTGTATTAATTAGACACTCATTGATTAATGAAATAAATAAGATATAAGATCGATTACACGATGAAATATGAAATGAAGATCAAATTGGGAAAACTGCAATTTTACAGCGAATTTTCTCGGCGTTGAAGTGTTTGTGTTTTGTAAAATTCTCAGATTATATGTAATTTTGTGTTAACAAATTTCGAAGATGTACAGATAGAAGAAATAGACAAATGTCTCGTATTTCTATACATACATAATGAACATGCATACACCCTAAATATTGTGTTTCTTCAAAAGAGGTGTCTTCCGCCAATTCAATTTTCCCTTGGATATTCGATTTTTTTTCGCGCTTCGTTGAGTTCTCATCAAACTCGAGTAATTTATTAAATACAGAGTGCCATGCTCTCTGTGGAAATACAAAACCGACTTACTGATTAATAATAATAGAAAATAGGACAAGAAATTACAAAACATTGCAGTATTTATTTTTATATTTAAACGGATGCCATTTATTTTTTTACGAATTGTTGCTCTCCGTGTATTCTACAAATTAGGTTTAGTTGTCGTGGAGTGCAGTACTAGACCGTTGAGTTATCGCGGCATTTGCAGTGCAACAACCGTTACACTAAATTATTATTATTTCTTTGTTATTTAACACTCTGTTCGCATATATGTATGTTTTAAAATATCGCTTCGATGTATTTAAAAATATAAAAGAATGTGAATTCATAACTTGAAAATACATTTAGAAGTGTTGATATCGGAATCATCATCATCATCAATGTGGCACGATAGCCCGACGTCGGGCCTTGGCCGCCTGAATCGTTGACCTCCAATTGTCGCGGTTACGTGACCTCGTCCTCCAGTTTCGGAAGCCCAGCAGCTGGTGGGCGTCTTCACCTACGGAGTTCTCCCAGCGAGCTCTCGGTCGTCCACGCAACCTCGCTCCGTCAATTCGTTGTGCGTTCATCACTTTCTTTGGCATGCGATTATCGTCCATCCGTTGTACATGCCCCGCCCATTGCAAACGTTGAAGCTTCACGATTTTCGATACTTCCAGCTCATCGTACAATTGATACAACTCATGGTTGTACCGGATACGCCATTGGTCTCGCTCGCGAACGGCCCCGAAAATTCGCCGAAGGACCTTTCGTTCGAATCGGTCTAGCAAAATTTCGGAGGCTTGGGTGAGGTTCCATGTTTCGCAGCCATAACATAGCACGGGTCGGATGATCGTTTTGTACACGCGGAGCTTCGTGTTCCTGTGCGCAAGTTTCGAATTAATTATAGGGAGGACCGAGAAATATGTCTTATTGGCTAGTTGTATCCGTCGCTTAATTTCGTCGGTTTCGTTGGCGTCCTTTGATAAGTTACAACCCAGATAGTTGAAGTTGTCTACATACTCGATATTAAGGTCCCCCACTGTGATGCTTGGATTTGCTGGCGTCCTTGTTTTCGATTGCATCATGGCCTTTGTTTTGCTTTCGTTGATATGTAGTCCAACTTCCTTTACGGCGTTATTGAGGTTATGCAGAAGGCTTTCTGCATCACCCAACCTTCGAGACATGATGTTGATATCGTCGGCGTACGCTACTAATTGAGTCGACTTGATGAGTAGCGTTCCGCTGCTGTCCATATTCATGGCTCGAATTACATACTCCAAAGCAAGGTTGAAGAGCGTCGGCGCCAGCCCGTCGCCCTGCTTGAGTCCAGTACGAGTTTCAAATAGGTCAGTGAGTCGATTCTGCACTCTGACCTGCGAGACGGTATTAGTCATCGTCATCCTTGTGAGTCGCACTAACTTTGCCGGTATACCAAAATTCAGCATAATGTTGTACAGTACACTTCGATCGATACTGTCGTATGCCTGCTTGAAGTCGACAAAGATTTGGTATACGTCGATGTTATATTCCCAGCACTTTTGGAGTAGTAGCTGTGAAAAGCTGATCGGTCGTTGATCGACCAGGTCTGAAGCCGCTTCGATACTCGCCAATGATTCGTTCTGCGTACGGATTAATTCTCTTTTCAAGAATTTTAGATAATATCTTATAGGCCGTACAAACTAATGATATGCCCCTGTAATTCTCACACTTCAGCTTGTCACCCTTTTTGTGGATTGGGCAGATTATGCTTTTGCGCCAATCTTCGGGGATTTCCTCGTCGTTCCATATTTTCAGCAGTAGCACATGTATAGCGTTGGTCAGGCACGTTCCACCATGCTTCAGCAGTTCTGCTGGGATCTCGTCAGCGCCGGGCGCTTTATTATTTTGAAGCGACTGTATGGCAAGACTCACCTCCTCTACTGTTAGGGGTAGAACGGGAGGGCCTGGTTCGGCTAACTGCTCAAGAGCTGGCTCCGCGGGGGATGTTGATGGTGCATTGAGGAGCTCTTCAAAATGCGAGGCCCATCGTTTGTTGACGTTTTCGATGTCGCTGATGATGTTACCATCCTTGTCCTTACATAGGCTTGTCCTGGGTTGATATCCGTTCTTAACATTATTTATAAGTTTGTACGCCTGTCTAATGTTCTTACTGGCTAATCTTTGGTTTATTTGCTGTAACTGCTCGTCAAAATGTTTGCGTTTCTTACGTCTAATTAACTTATTAGATACTCGCCGAAGCTCGTTATATCTTTCTTTCTTGGCTCGGGATGCGCGTTGTGTGTATTGGCGATAGGCTTCATTTTTCGCCTCAATCGAGGCCCTGCATTCGTCGTCGAACCAGTCTGCTCGTCTGCGCCGGCCTTTATAGCCCACGACCTCTTCTGCGACCCCCTTGATGCTGTCTTTGAGCTCCTCCCAGAACTCATGGATGCCTAAATTGTTGATGTCATCAAGCATGGGCGACAGTTTTTCCTCTAGTGCTGTTGTATACGCAGCCGCCGTGGCATCATCAATCAAATTGTCAACCTCGAAGATCTTGGCAGGGTTGATTCTCGTTAGGTGCACCGAAGAGATTCTGCACCTGTAGGTTGTCTTCACCAAATAGTGATCGGTGTCGCAGTTGGCTCCTCGATAGGATCGAACATCTAGGACATTAGAAGCCCATCTCTTGCTGATCAGTACGTGGTCGATCTGGTTCACGGTGTATTCATCTGGAGACTTCCAGGTCTGCTTGTGGATTCGTCGATGAGGGAAGCATGTAGAGCTTTTTACCAGGTTTCTGCCGCTCGCGAAGTCGATAAGTCGCTGACCGTTGTTGTTGTTTTCGTCGTGGAGGCTATGACCTCCAGTAGTTCCCCTATGCCAGCTTTCATTTCCGACTTTGGCGTTAAAGTCTCCTAGCAGCAGCTTGACGTCGTTTGATGGAAGTGAGTCGAAGAGTGTTTCTAGGTCGTTGTAGAACTCGTCCTTAATCGCGTCTTCTTTTACTTCTGTAGGGGCATGTGCATTAATGAGCCAGAGATTAGCGAAACGGGTCTTAATGCGGATCGCACATAGCCGCTCGTTGATGGGTTTGAAGCCGATAACGTAGTCCTTGACCTGCTTATTCACGATGAAAGCTACTCCAAACTCCTTGTTGCCCTCCTCTTTACCACTCGTAAAAATAGTGTGCGAAATGAGGTCGTTAATCTCGCTTTTGAGCCATTTAGTTTCCTGGATTGCAACTATGCTCAGCTTGTATTGGTCTACCTGATCCAGGAGGGCCCTTAAGGCCCCCGGTCTATTCAGGGAGCGTACATTCCAGGATCCGAATGAGTAATCAGTTGTTCGTTTGCGGGGTCGTCGTTGTTTTGTATCCGTCCAATCCGAGGCTTTTGTTTCAGGTTTCTTGACTTGAAGTTTTTCTTAGGATGAGTTGTCGGCACATCGCTAAACCATGATAGGGTTTAATCGTTGAATAAAGGCCATCATGGGCATGCCTCGAAGATGCTGCTTTAGTGGTTGAGTTAGACGTTTTCTGTCACCTATCACGTTAAGTAACCTGAGACGCTGCAGATGTTAATGCAGCACTCAGGCGCAGCGGTTACTCGGATAATGCGGGAAAGTAACGCCCCGTAGAGAGACATAGGAATTGGCCGAAGTCCTTTTCCTATGAAACTCCTCCTGCATAGCTAAGGGTCCGCAGTTATGCCACAACTGAAGAAGATATAGGAATTAGCCGAAGCCTTTCAACCTTTATCTTCCCCCTTACGGGGGATATCGGAATCGCGAAAGGCAAATTTAACGAATGCGGGGTAGGTAGTATGTATAGGGGGGCCAAACGAAACCTACAAACTTCAGTCACTTTTTTATATATATTTTTTTCCTTTTTGCTTCTTCTTATTTAGTTTTTAGAAGTTTCCATGGATATGCAGTGCACATCTTGAAAATATTTTTTTTTCTATTTTCGTCATAAATCTATTATTGCTATTTGCAGTAAAACTGTGCTAGGGAATAGAAGGCATTACGTTTTGTAATGAAAAACAAGCTCAAACGCACATGGATGCACCGAGCCAAATGATTGGCATTTGTCTCAATGTATTTCTCATAATAAATTAGCATAACATAAATTTCATACATAAAAAATAAAAAAATATAAATAAAACGAGACCGAGTTCTAATCGTGCGAATAGCACGATGAGTGTATACCCTATACCCATGTACAGACGACCTAGAATGCGCGTAAAACCGAAAATATTCAACTTAATTTTTTTAGGGGGGAGGGGTAGATGGGTTGAATCTCGCACATCTTTAATATCTTATAACGGCATCGAGCAGCTATCATTTGCGATAAATTTCAAGTTTTTCGGGACATTCTATCGAAAGATATGGCGGAATATTGCTTTGTAGGGGATGTAGGGGTAGGGGAAGTCAGACCTTCTCTACTTTCCGCTAACTTCAAGCATATGTCACAATTAGGCATTGATGAAAATTTCAGGTCCCTAGCGACATTCTGTCGAAAAATATGGCCGAAATACACTATCACGGAGGGGTCATTTGTATGGGAGGTAGGGGAACCCTTGGTCCGATTTGGCCCATTTTCAATACCATCCAAGCTTTTATCAAAGCAAACATCTGACCGAAATTTCAAAGCGCTAGCTCCATTATTTCGGGAGTTATCGTGCGAACTGACAGACACACGGACGGACAGACAGACAGACGGATATGGCTTATTCGAATCAGGGACCGACCCTGATCATTTATATATATACTTTGCCATACCTCCGGTGGCTCCTTTGAGGTGTTACATAAATCGTCGTAACAAAAACAATATACCCTATACCATCTTATGGGTATAGGGTATAACAAGTTTAATTTCAGGTGTTATACATGTCTCATTTGATCCACTTTCTCTGTCATCATCTAAAAACGCATTGCGGATTGCGGATGACCTTCAATTAAACAAAATGAATATGTTCTCAGAACTGCCCCATTTCAGCTATCATTTCAAAAAGCTTTGTATTATAGTATTAAGTTTTGATAATAGGCATTACAAATATAGATTTATTTGAATTATATATTTAAAAATGAATTCAAAACACCTTAAATGACTTTGCTTATATATTTTAATTTGGATGGATTTAGACTTTCGTGTCATCCTCAGCGAGTACAAAATTGATACTAAACTAAAAAAAAAAATCATGAGTTTCTTGTTTTCCATTTTATATTAGGCACGTTAGACATAAAAGTTGAAGTTCATCCAAATAAACATTATAAGCAAAGTCATCTTATATTCCTAAGTCTATTTTATCAAGAGTTACAGTGCGAAATGTAAAACTCAAAAAATGTAAATTCACTATAATATGTACTTTTGGGTCTATGGTATAATTTTCTGAGAAAATATCAAGAGTGTTATACACTTACGGTCAAAAGTATCGACTCAACCTAATAGCGCGTGTATTTGTACGTGTTTTTTGGAAAGTATGATAGTTATTCATAAAAGTCGTATGTCGTTTAAAAGTTCGAAACCTTAGCTACCTGTTGGTACCCTTTTTATCAACATTTGCTTTGCACTTTTTAAATTATTGCCACTTGTAACAAAAAACCCAGAAAAATTGAAGTTTCAGGTAAAGGTCAGGTAAACTACCCCTATAACAGCGCCCGTAATCGGTTTCTCATTATCAGTTGCATCGGGAAAGTTAGGTAACTTACCTCTGAAGTAATTTCAATCACTGTTTTCTCATCAATGGATACGACGCCAGATCAGGCGGCACAAGTTGTAGCCCTATTGTCGGAGAATCATAGTCAGCGAACCGTCGCTCGCCGTCTTGGAATGAGTCAGTCTGCTGTCTCGAGAGTTAGCAGGAGATTTCGAGAGACTGGTAGCTTTAATTCGAGACCAAGAACGGGCCGCCCTCGATCCACTTCAGAGAGAGACGACCGTTTCATTGTAACAAGTACGTTACGAAATCGTTTCCTCACGGGTGTTGCTGCGCAGCGGAACCTGAGGCATGTTCGCGGAGTAGCTGTCAGTGACCGCACGGTAAGGAGACGATTAAGGGAAGCGAAGCCTGCCAGGGGCCCCAAATTGACTGCACGACACCGACAAGCGCGCCTCTTATTTGCTCGTAATCATCTTACTTGGAGCGATACGGAATGGAGCTCAGTATTGTTCACTGACGAGTCGAGAATGTGTCTGCATGTCAGTGACAGAAGATGTCGAGTCTACAGGCGTCCAACTGAGCGATTTGCGCAGTGCTGTTTCACTGAAACGGTTGCATACGGCGGCGGTTCCTGTATGATGTGGGCTGGCATTTCATTGGAGGGAAAAACGGATCTCGTATTCGTGCCCGCAGGAGGCCGAGGAGGAGGGCTGACAGCTGAGCGATACGTTACCGATGTTCTCCGTGTCCACGTTGTGCCCTATGCAGCATTTATTGGCGAGAACTTTACTTTGATGCACGACAATGCCCGGTGTCATGCGTCGCGCCTCACTCGGCAGTTCTTGAATGAAGCCAATATGTCGTCACTTAACTGGCCTGCGCGCAGTCCCGACATCAATCCCATTGAACACTTATGGGACGAACTCAAGAGAAGAGTCCGAGCCAGAAATCCAGTCCCTTCATCCACTGAAGAATTGAAGGCAGCCCTATTAAAGGAGTGGAACGGTATTCCTCAAGATACCATCAGCAACTTGATCAAATCAATGCAGAATCGACTGGAAGCTGTCATTAGAGCAAGAGGAGGAAATGCCAAATACTAAAATAATAAATACTTAACTTATTTTCCAACAGTTTTTGTTTTATTTGCAAAAAACCTAACCAAAATCCATTTTCATATTTGGTCATTTTCGCTACGTTTTCGTTCAAAGAGCATCAATTTTAAAAGTGCTCACCAAATATTGGTTAAAATGGTACCAACGTAAAGCTGAGGCCTTAAGCTTTTCAATGACATACGATTTTTTTGGATACCTGCTATACTTTTCGAAAAACACGTACAAATACACGCGCTTTTAGGTTGAGTCGATACTTTTGACCGTAAGTGTATATCATCACAAAGCTAATTTTGGGTAGTTTGTTTCGTCTTCAGAGCTTTTTAAGGTCAGACTCATACTATTGCAGATATTTGCAAAAAACTGAATTTTTATCCCTTTGCCACCCCCTTCCCCCTTAACCCATGGCGCAAATTGGTGTAACTTTTTACTGCGTATATTGGGCAGTGTATTCAACAATTTGGCATCAAAAATTTCTTTTTTTTTATGTTTGGGTTTTTGGCTATTTTGAACCTATTGTACTAGACTATAGTAAGTTCTAAGTTGTAAAGTAAACGACACAATAAATGTGATCACCGCGTTTTCATTAAACCTGTCGTAGGCCATCTTACAAAACTCAAGTCCAAATCACTGTAATGAGCCGAAAATTAGGCTTTTTAGAATCTCGGGATCTGCTGCCGCTTTATTTTATCCACAAATTAAATCGGATTAAGGAATTGGGAGGGTTTTCTGCGGATGAGACCCTAAAAATAAAACAAGACTTCACGGAATGCTCATAAATCTGTAAGGGTTTCGGCTTGGAATGGCTTTTATAATTGCGAAAAATTTTAAAAACATACCTACTTATAATCCTAAATTTTCAAATTTTGCCCATATGGAAAAATGTGAGGAAGATGTGAAAAATTAAGACTCATATCGTTTTCTGCCCCCTAAAATTCTTCTTCCAATAAAGGAAGGAATCGTCGTCGAGTACTTTGAGTACGGAAAGGTTATGCTTCGTCGAATAGATGATGCTCAACTTAGGTGCCTCATACAAATCACCGTTTCGTAAAATAAAAACTGATTAATCATGCCAAGTCACGATTTTCGATGACTTTCATAAAAAGTGCGGGTAACGGTAAACAAATTTCGATTGTATTGGTAGCCTTCTTGCTGAAACAAGTTGTGCTATCAACCCTTACAGTATTGACCACCTAATGCGGGACACCCTGTACAGTGCTTGCAACATTATATACACTCCTCTATATGTAACGTTGACTCGAAGTAGCCTATAAACGGCTGAGTGAACGCACCATACCCACAAGGGGTTACGGTACAGAGAAGAAGATAGGCGATCCTTACATGAGTATGAAATATATCATTATCATTCTAAAATGAGGAACAATTTTGAGCCCTTTCCTACTCAATATTTTTTGTAATTTTATTTTAAATAGAAAAAGACCCGTTACGAATTGTAATTGTATGGACAAAGACTTATCGTCGATTAGCTACCTATATAAAAGCTCTAAAAGTAACTCAAAGCTCATCAATTTCTAACAAAAAAAAAATTATCCTGCTTACTTCGACTAGCCGCAGTGTACCCGGAAAGTAAGTACATCGGCACGGTAAATACTGTTCGAAAAATCAGATCAAAATCATGAACAATTTCATCGAAACGGGATAAATGTGATGGTGCGTAGTCGATTCCAGAGTTAAGAATCACTATAAAATTTGAAAATGCAATACACTCATCAAATGCAAGAATTTCTTTTTTTCTTTTCACGATACAGTCTTGACTCGGTAACCCGGATCACCTTTAATCCGGATAATTAAAAGTTACCACCATGTATTCTATAGTCCGGATTTTGGCAGGAAATGCTGACTTTACACTCCGGATATTTATGATGTTCAAGGTGTAATGGCAGATTTGGTCTCGTACTTACTTATGGGGCAGTTTGAGCAAGAACACGGTGACTACTTTTAAAAATACATTTATTGATATTTTATCCTCTTTTTAATTTGTTTCGGCGGTTTTTCTACAGAAAAAAAATGATTGCACTTATCCAGATTTTTGGTCTTGGTCCGGATTTCCCCTTCCAATAATTAATCCGGATGATCGAGTCAAGACTGTACTTGAAAATTCGATTAAAAAATCACATGAAAAAAAATCCATTTAAAATTTCATGAAAAATGATATCCCTCTTTATAATGTGAATTCTCCATCGTCCTTCTAATTCATCTTCTTCTTCCTTGCCTCGTTCTTTATACCGCTCCATGGCTTCGCGTTGCTCGACCCGCGGTGTAGGCACATCGCCCGTTTTGGCGATAATATCTCAGCATATTTTTACAGGCAGCTCTATCTTGGATCGTGTCATCGCCGAGACCAATGCGTTGTTGTTGCTTTTTCATTTGACACATCCAGGTGTTCTTCGGTCTGCCTCTGGCCTTGGGTCCATCAAGTGGATCTTCCATTGATAACGCTTTCTTTGCTGGGTTCTCAGGCGGACGCCGTTGAACATGGCAATACCAATCCATTTGTCGGTCTTCGAGCTTTTCGGTGATTGGTTGGTCTATGGACAAGCTGCCTCGGATGTCGCTACTCTTGATGTGGTCCCTTTTGGTTACAGCAACTGACATGCGTAACATTTTCATTTCAGTCGCTGTCATTTGTTTCGCGTAACCTTCATACATGGTCCAGCATTCTGATCCATACATGAGTGCGGGACGTACAACCGTTTTGTACAACTTGCCCTTTAGCTTCAGTGGCATTTTCTTATCGCAGAAAACTCCAGAGCTTTCTCGCCACGTCATCCACCCAACCTTTGTGCGATGTTTGATGTCATCATCGCATGTAGCTCCGTTGTTCACCATCGAGCCAAGGTACTTGAACTTGGTACAAGACTTAAGCTGCTCTCCTTTGACGTACATACCTGGTATCGGTGCATCTGGGTCTGAGAATGGGCAGCATAAGAACTCAGTCTTTGTTATACTTACCCTTAGTCCATGCTCCTCCAGAATGTCACACCATTTTGTAAGTGCAGCTTGCAAGGCAACGATGTTTGGGCTACTGAGGACTATATCATCGGCAAAAAGAAGAGATATTTCTATGCCGTCGGAGATACGTGTTAATAAGTAGCACATGATGATGTTGAAGAGCAACGGACTCAATACACTGCCATGGTGTACTCCGACATTCACCGGAAATTCTTCTGATTCACCGGCTGTGCATCTAACCTTAGTCGTAGCTCCATCATACATGTCTCGTATCATCCTGACATATGCCTCAGGGACATTAAGTGCTCTTAAGGCCAACCATATCAGATCACGAGGTACTCTATCGAATGCCTTTTCCAAATCGATGAACACAAAGTGCAAGTCCTTTCGTGCTGCTCTATACTTTTCCATCGCAATACGAATGCACTGAATCGCATCGACTGTAGATCGACCTTCAACAAAGCCGCATTGATTGTCATTCAACCGCACAATCTTTCTCAATCGGTTGCAGACAACTCGCTCGTATCTTCAGTGTATGAGGTGTTAACTTTATAGCCCTATAGTTGTTGAGTTTGCGTGAGTCTCCCTTGTTCTTATAGAAAGGAAGAAGAAAACTTTCCCTGAAAGCATCAGGCATCGGTTGCCCACCTTTGATTTTGTTCTAATTCATCAACAAATAAGAAATACATTTTTGCTTGCTTTGCCAATCATAAGAATGCAATAGATACGCACAAAATTACAAACCTATGAATACCTTCGCATCTACAACGCGTACTCCATGACAACGGCAGTTGTTTACAATTGAGAGGATTACTATATCGTTCTCTCAATCAACGTTGCCGCAACGTAGCTAAAAATATCTTTCCGGCATGCACGGACCTACATGGGACTACATAGCACTACGTGGCATAGTCGCGGCACCACGCGGGGTACACATAGATTGTTGAAGAGAACAAATGAGCATGGAGGTACGAATTGCAAGGCAACGTGTAGCTTCTCTTCGTTCGATTGAAATGATGTAAAATTTTGGTACCATTTATTTGTACTACGTGAACTATCTGTATACTTATTCGGCTGTGCTCAGATGTTAAACGAGTACCCATTTATGGGGATAAATAACACTGCTGAGCGTGATGCTGATCTCATTACCTCAACAAAAAGCAGATAAGATCTTGGAAATAGGATGTCACTAACACATCCCGCGGCCTTAGTCCAATGTTGGATTGTCGCGCCTGTTATTTATTTATTTATTTTAATAGATATATAACAAAATTAAAAGACATCCAGTCAAAATAACCCGATTCAGGCCTCCAAATAGAAAAAAATAGAGTAAGGCTAATTTTAGTTGTTTTTGAATAAGTGGGCTGACGATATGACACCCCACATGCCCACATTCGATTAAGGTGTGCAATTAATGTCCTTTTAGGTCCTTTTTCAGAGCTTTCCGATCATTTTTTTCTTAGTAAATTTAATGGTAGAATCGCCGGCTATTATAGATTATGAAAAATGATAAAAGTAGTGACAACTTGAATTATTCAAGTTAGGTTGATTATCCATTTTTTAATTACAGTTTGTTACGCTGGCGCGTTCATCGTACATTTCTCCTAAAAAAAAAAAAGATAAACATTGTAAAATTAGCCAGGTTTAGTTTGGCGACGTTTAGGGGTGGCGTACTTACCTACTCTAACTCAGCAATCCGTCATCCTGTCACTCGTCATCCGAAGTCCTGTTGACATCCGCCCTGCAAGTATCCACAAAGTATCGCACTCTAATACAAAGGACGTGAAATATACTTATCTAAAACAGCCTTCCGTTGAGACGTAGCCACGACATCGGCCGATTAAGGAGCCACCAGTCCTGTGCCAATTTGTCCAAATGGGCGATTTCCTCTGGCTTCACCGTAGCCGATTGATTTGATGCGGCCGTTTGCAAAAATCGCACAACAATACTTGAGAAACGCGAACACTGTATTTACCAGCGTTTTAACCCGAAATCCAAAAAGTACGTATATTGTCACTTTGCGTGTCTTTTGACATTTGTCAAAGAAATGTCAATGATACGTCAAAAGTACATAAGCCTGCATAATCGACGTAGACGGATTCTCGTAACCGTTGCTCAAATAACTGAACGATTTTTCCCCGTTGAGATTGAATCTATAAAAGCGAGTGAAATCCAAAGGGAACCCTCTTTGTTCTAATACTTTTCCAATTATAAGGTGGGTTCCCGACATTTTCCGATAGAAGTATCAAGGCTCTTTGTTCTAATACTTTTCCAATTATAAGATTCTTCCGAGGGAAAAACCGAGCGAGAGAGAGGCTGAATGAGATATTCGACGAAAAGCGGAAGATCGGTTGCTGTCCAGAATAAGAAATTGGCTAAGACGACTGGAGTTAAGACGAGCAGAATTCTCTCCGGTGTTTATTGCACGAAGCCAATTACAGGTTGTCCACGACAAGCAAGCTGCAGCACGACGAAGATGTGTAGCGAGAAATCCCGGGTGATTGATGAAGATAGGCCCTGATCTATGATAATGTCAACGAAGACGAAAATCGTGAGTAGAAGTCGCCACTTAGGCAGGTTTAGTATTAAGCTATTTATAAGTGTAAAAGCTCTCTATTTTTTTTTTGAAGTATTCTCAGCGATGAGCTAACGTAAAATGGAATCGCGAATTTAAAATCATTTATAACATTGTGAAGAGTAAGGTTTTCCCATAATTAAAGTGATCGATTCCAATAAAATATTGTTTGCCGTGAATTTAACCGTTTGTCTTGCTTATATATCTCGCGCATAGTGAAAACCGTTTCTCGATTCGTACTTGCGGGAAACGGTCGCGGACGGCCGAATGCAAGTACGTGGCGCCCACGACCCTTTCTTCATTGAGCTGGTCGGCCCCGGCCGTATACTTTTGAACGTGTACGACTTTTCGTTGTGGAAAAGCGTAACAAGCTGACTAATTATTAATTAAAAAGTCAGATTAAGATCTTCCTTATACTGTAATATTGTTTTTATTTCTGCATACAATTGTTTCGGAGACAATTTAACAAATATTTATCTTTCAATGGTTTTGCCTATTTTTAACAGCTATCTTTGTTGTGCTAATTGTTTTACCTGGTTACATACACTTTTTATGGGGATCGATGCGCAATTTCCTTCATCATGGTTCAGCGTTACCTGCTTTGATTATTTCAACACTGTCTGCTGCGTCCAATAGGTGGCTTTTCCGTACTCGTTTAATTACCTGTATGTTTTCTTGCGTAATTTTGTGTCCTGTTTCTGACATATGTCTAGCTACCATCGATTTCATGTTTCTGACGTCATCATTTTTCCTCTTCGTATATTCCTTAATATGTTCGTCGAACCTCGTTGTGATGAGCCTTTTTGTTTGTCCAATGTATATTTTTTCGCACTCCGAGCAGTTGATTTTGTAAATGCCGCATTTCTCGTTCGTTTTTAATTTATCCTTCGTTGATTGCAGCTTTGATCTTAGTTGTCTATTTCTACTCGAGCTTACCACTCTGATGTCTTGTTTTCTGAATTTTTTTTGGATTTGGTTTGTTAGTTCGGAATATGTGATACTTACCCTGATGGTTTTTGTGTTGTCTCTTTGTTGTTTGAAAAGTGTGCTCATTTGATCTCGTCTCATATTATTCTGTTTTTTGCGAAGGATTTTTTCGATATCAATCCTGTTGAAACCGTTTTTCTCCGCCGTGTCTATTATATATTCTAGCTCCTTGTTAAATCTTTGTTTTGTTAAGGGTATTGATACTAATCGGTAGATCATACTGTGATACGCGACCATTTTTTGAGCGTGTGTGTGATTTGATGTTCGCGGAATAGTTCGTTGAGTGTGTGTTTTCTTTCTAAATATGTCGAATTCCAGTTTGTTGTCTTTTCTTATCACCAATATGTCTAGGAAGGGCAGCTGTTGGTTTTCTTCCTTTTCTAGTGTGAATATGATTTTCCTATGTATTTTATTTATAGCTCGCATTATTTCGTCGATTTTGTTTTCTTCCGTTATTGCAAATATGTCATCCACGTAGCGTGCCCAAAATTTCGGCATAATTCCTCGATTGTGTATTTAGTCCTCTATGCTTGCCATGAATACTTCGCTGATCAGTGGGGATAGTGGGTTTCCCATAGCTGTACCTGCGATCGTCTTGTAGTATTTGCCTCTGCATGTAAAGTAACTTTCGTTAATGCAGAGGGCTGCCAGTTTTGCGAGTGTTTTAGCTTTTTTCCTTTCATCGGATGTTTCGCGGCTGCGAATCGTCAAAAACATTTACAAATAAAGAAATGAAATTATTGAACAATGGACTAAACTTCGCAATAGAAGCAAAAGTACCAAAGGAAGATATCACAATAGACGTCGAAGGAGCAATACGTTGGATGAAACAAGACGAAAAAGATACCATCAGGAGAGAAGTGACAAAGATCCTTAAACAACCAAGCGAAAACAGAGCACTAGAGCACGAAAAAACATTGAGACAACTGAAGGAAAAAGAAGTATTCATCACAAAAGCCGATAAAGGCAATGCCGTAGTAATAATGGACAAAGTGGATTATAACAGTAAACTAGAAACAAAACTGAATAATGGAATTTTTTCCAGCTACAAACAAATCCATTGCCAGATTCAATTAAAAGGGTAGAAAAGGCTTTGGCAGAAAACAAAAAAATTAAAGAAAACATAGCGGAGCTTAAAATGCCAAACCCTACATTACCAAATGAAAATCCAACCAAAGATACACAAAGAAGGCGATGAAACACGTGAAATTATAGCAGACACAAACTCCCTGACTTACAAAATCGCAAAATGGCTAACCAAGGAAATAGGAACGATACTGAACTATAGGAGTAAATATTCGGTGAGAAATACGAACGAACTGATTGAGAAAATAGGTCAAAATAAGGAACTCAAAAAGGAAGACAGGATAATATCATTCGACGTAAAAGCCCTATACCCCAGTATACCGGTTAAAGAAGCAATCTGTATATTAGAAGAGAGGCTAACAGCAGCCGCGAAAACATCCGATGAAAGGAAAAAAGCTAAAACACTCGCAAAACTGGCAGCCCTCTGCATGAACGAAAGTTACTTTACATGCAGAGGCAAATACTACAAGACGATCGCAAGTACAGCTATGGGAAACCCACTATCCCCACTTATCAGCGAAGTATTCATGGCAAGCATAGAGGACGAAATACACAATCGAGGAATTATGCCGAAATTTGGGTGGATGACATATTTGCAATAACGGAAGAAAACAAAATCGACGAAATAATGCGAGCTATAAATAAAATACATAGGAAAATCATATTCACACTAGAAAAGGAAGAAAACCAACAGCTGCCCTTCCTAGACATATTGGTGATAAGAAAATACAACAAACTGGAATTCGACATATTTAGAAAGAAAACACACACTCAACGAACTATTCCGCGAACATCAAATTACACACACGCTCAAAAAATGGTCGCGTATCACAGTATGATCCACCGATTAATATCAATACCCTTAACAAAACAAAGATTTAACAAGGAGCTAGAATATATAATAGACACGGCGGAGAAAAACGGTTTCAACAGGATTGATATCGAAAAAAATCCTTCGCAAAAAACAGAATAATAGCCCTATTCGACTCACTGGATCATTTCCAGATTTATTGGAAATCCCATACAAAATGATAATCCTGGAAGTTGATCCAGGGTATGACTTGGATCATCTGCCAAACTAATCCCCTAGATGTCTTCGCGAACAATTTCCCTAAAATTATCCGTATGTCATTTTGTAATTCAGTATTTTCGGTTTGTAAACTTAATTCAGAGTTAATCAGTTTAATATTTCTTGCTACTTATCCTTTTAACTGTATCTCGCACGGTGCATAATTACAAATGCAATTTATAATTTAGAATATCGCGTTGGGGCCAGATGACATGATAGTCAGCTGTTACCGATTTGGGAAATTTTGATCCGATTTAATTCGACTTGGACAGGATCAATAATCCAGTCAGTCGAATAGGGCTAATATGAGACGAGATCAAATGAGCACACTTTTCAAACAACAAAGAGATAACACAAAAACCATCAGGGTAAGTATCACATATTCCGAACTAACAAAAAAAAAAAAAAAAATCCAAAAAATTTTCAGAAAACAACACATCAGAGTGGTAAGTTCGAGTAGAAATAGACAACTAAGATCAAAGCTGGAACCAACGAAGGATAAATTAAAAACGAGAAATGCGGCATTTACAAAGTCAACTGCTCGGAGTGCGGAAAAATATACATTGGACAAACAAAAAGGCTCATCACAACGAGGTTCGACGAACATGTTAAGGAATATACGAAGAGGAAAAACGATGACGTCAGAAACATGAAATCGATGGTAGCTAGACATATGGCAGAAACAGGACACAAAATTACGCAAGAAAACATACAGGTAATTAAACGAGTATGGAAAAACCACCTATTGGACGCAGCAGAAAGTGTAAAAATAATCAAAGCAGGAAAGCAGGTAACGCTGAACCATGATGAAGGAAATTGCGCATCGATCCTCATAAAAAGTGTATGTAACCAGGTAAAACAATTAGCACAACAAAGATAGCTGTTAAAAATAGACAAAACAATTGAAAGATAAATATTTGTAAAATTGTAATGTAATGTTAGATTAAGTTAAGCACTGAAGACGGAGCCACGTGGTCTCCGAAACAAGTGAATGCAGAAATAAAAACAATATTACAGTATAAGGAAGATCTTAATCTGACTTTTTTAATTAATAATTGAATTATTCTCTTAGTTATGGCTTTGGAAAGATACATAGGAAACACGATTTTTTCCATTTAAGCTCGATTTATTCCGTTGATGTTCCTTGAAACAGGGAACAAACACCGGTTATGTAATGTACTCGACGTCCCCTTTGATATGATACCCCGCATGCCGACTTCCGGTCAAGGATTAAAGATTTTTTGTCCTTTTTTTTTAGCAAAATCAGTTTTAGATTGACGGAAGAGTAACATTTTTTCATACTTTTATATGCAATTTTCATTTTTGTTTCTTTTCCAAGCATTCAGCTGTATACCAGTTATTTCTATGCATTTTATTGTTATTGTCATGAGATGTTACAACATTTTTGATCATATTTAATGATTCAGCTGCCTTGTAGATTTCATCGACGAATTGACTCCATGATATGCGTGTCGGTAGCCATTCCAATTGGACCTTATATGCTTCAGTTAATTCAGGATTCGACTGCAGTTTTTCATAACTAACTTCGTGTGCTATAGGTACTTCTCTTGCTATACGGCAAGAGATACACAAAAATGGTCTGAGGACGGAAAAACCACATAAAATTACCTTTTCAATGATATAAAACACATTAGAGTTTAATTAAATATTTCGGAGCTAGCCTAACAAAATAAATTAGAATATTTTCATTTTAGACCTTTGTTAAAAGCTCCATAACTTTTGAAAGAATGCTAGTTCAGCCGTAATGTATATGTATAAGTATTCACAATAAGTTCAAGATCATTTTAAGGTAAACATTGAGTCGCTCCGGTCAAGGACCCCCATTATCCCCCCATTTAAATTTGTTAAAATGGCATGTCCATGTCCCCATGTATTGTGAATACTTAAACAAAATTTTACTGCTGAACTAGCATTCTTTTAAAAGTTATGGAGCTTTCAAAAAAGGTCTAAAATTAAATTATTCTAATTCATGTTCTAGTCTAACGCCGAAATATTCAATTAAACTCTAATGTGTTATATATTATTGCAAAGATAATTTTATGTGGGTTTTTTCATCCTCAGATCATTTTTTGTATCTCTTACTGTTTTTGAAATAATCGCAATAAACACGAAAAAATGCCCCCTTTCCCGCTTTTTTTAAGATTGCGGACCCCCGATCTGTTGGGACTTTTAATGCCATAATCTGGGGACCATTCCCAACCATAATCCAAAAAAAATCCGGTGTGGGATTTTTGCCGATGCCATTTTTCTTAGACTACGAGTTGCTCCCTTGAGATTAACGATTCCCAGAATTGTTCGCCGTTTTCAAGAACAATGAACCGTTAGTAGCCCTCGAGGAGCCCGGAGGCGAAGTGTGAGAGCGGACGAAATCATTGAGCGGGTGGAAGCCAGCGTCGAATCAGATGCAACAACATGAACCCCAAGAAGGACAACGATATCGTGAGATGCTCAACAATGTTACCCGTCCTTTTGTCCAAAACCGACCAGCAAGATGGAGCGCCTTGCCATACCGCTGCAGTCACAATGGAGATTTTAACCGACGTTTTCGGCGAAAGAGTCATTTCCCGAGTATCTGCAATTAACTGGCCGGCTAGATCTCCAGACTTAACTCCACTAAATTTTTTTTCTGTGTGGATACCTTAAGGAGAGAGTCTACAATAATAAACCAAGGACAATTCAGGAATTGAAGCAAAACATTGTAGCCTAGATCCGAGGTTTGCAGCCAGATATATTGCGAAAGGTAATGGAATATACCGTAGAACGATCCCGTCTTTGCGAAGCCGCCCGGGGTGGTCATCTAAAGAATATAATTTTTCGAACATAGTGCAAACATATCGCCCAAGTTTCTATTTTTTTATGTGAAAATTTCAAGAAAATCGGTTCAGAACGAAAAAAGTTATTCATGGTTTACACTAGTTCACTTTAATGGGCCACCCTGTATATGATGGGGCATATGAAAAACTAACCTATGGTGTGGTTGATAGTATGTGTTTTTTGTAATTGTGTTAAAAAAAATCTAGACAAAATTTCCCCTTCAGGGCCTATCTGAAAGTCTATGTTTATCAGGTTTCACGCGTGCCACTAACCTGCACGAGATAGAGTTTAGTGGAATCACCTGTAGATGGGAAAAATACGGGATTTTTTTTCCAATCCAAATGTCAGAATCTCATGGTGGTTTTATATTTTGCAAATAAATAATCGTCTTTTGTGATGAACTCCATACTCAATTTATCGTCATACACTGTCCAATCGATCTGTCAGTCGTCATGCAACACAAGTACTGCCATGGTAAGTCATGGTCCGCGCTCAGTACTGCCAAAGTACCGCTCAGTACAATCCACAAATTGTCCCCAATCCAAATATCAGTGGCTCTCAGCCTGCCATTTCGTGTCACTTGCTATTATATACACATGCCAGTGCGTTGATTTTTGAGATAAATATGGTAAGTACAATGTTGATGTATACTATTTTACCACTTGCATACCAAAAACACACTGAAGCAAACCACAACCTTTGTTTCGTAATAAACGCTCGGCACATTTAAACTTTTGGGTTCAAAAGCACTGGAGTTTGTGAGCTTTAGAAATGTCAACTGTCACTCGTCCCGAACGCACTTGTCCACTCGTGGACGAACAAATTTCTGCAGTTTGGCCTGCCTATCTAGATGGCAGTGCCTGGATAGACCTAGGCGAAAATGAGAATGATATTTTTTCCGCTGCGATTTTCTCAATAGAAATGCATACTTCTTTTTCTTTATGGCACGAAAGCCCGACGTCGGGCCTTGGCCGCCTGGATTGAAAACCTCCAATTGTCGCGGTCACGCGACCTTGTCCTCCAGTTCCGAAAGCCTAGCATCTGGTGGGCGTCCTCACATACAGAATGCTCCCATCGGGCTCTCGGTCGTCCACGCAATCTGGCTCGGTCCACTCGTTGCGCGTTCATCACCTTTTTGGCCATGCGATCGTCGTTCATCCTTTGTGCATGTCCCGCCCATTGCAATCGCTGCAATTTCACGATATTCGACACCTGTAGCTCATCATACAGCTGATACAACTCAAGGTTGTACCGGATGCGCCATTCACCTCGTTCACGAACGGCCCCGAAGATTCTTCGGAGAACCTTTCGCTCGAATCTGTCCAACAGGTGTTCAGAGTTTTGGGTTAGGGTCCATGCCTCGCAGCCATAGCATAGCACAGGTCGGATGATGGTTTTATACACGTGGAGCATCGTGTTCCTGTGCACCAGCTTCGAATTAATAATTTGGAGGACCGCAAAGTAACACTTATTAGCTAGTTGTATCCGTCGCTTTATCTCATCTGTTTCGTTGGCGTCCTTTGACAAATTGCAACCTAGGTAAGTGAAGTTGTCTACATATTCTATATTGAGGTCCCCCACTGTGATGCTTGAATTTACTGGCGTTCTAGTTTTTGATTGCATCATTACCTTGGTTTTAGATTCGTTGATATGTAGCCCAACTTCTTTGGCGGCGTTATTGAGATTACGCAGAAGGCTTTCTGCATCACCCAATCTTCGAGACATGATGTTGATGTCGTCGGCGTAGGCTACTAGTTGAGTCGATTTAATGAGTAGCGTTCCGCTGCTGTCCAGATTCATGGCTCGAATCACATACTCCAGAGCCAGGTTGAAGAGCGTCGGCGCCAGCCCGTCGCCTTGCTTGAGTCCAGTACGAGTTTCAAATAGGTCAGTGAGTCTGTTCTGAACTCTGACCTGCGAGACGGTATTAGTCATCGTCATCCTTATGAGTCCCACTAGCTTAGCCGGTATACCAAAATGCAGCAGAATGTTGTACAGTACGCTTCAATCGATACTGTCGTATGCCTGCTTCTTCTTCTTCTTTATGGCACGATAACCCGACGTCTGTCCTTGGCCGCCTGGAATGAAGACCTCTAATTGTCGCGGTCACGCGACCTTGTCATCCAGTTTCGAAAGCCTAGCATCTGGTGGTCCTCACATACAGAATGCTCCCATCGGGCTCTCGGTCGTCCACGCAATCTGGCTCCGTCCACTCGTTGCGTGTTCATCACCTTTTTGGGCATGCGATCGTCGTTCATCCTTTGTACATGTCCCGCCCATTGCAGTCGCTGCAACTTCACGATCTTCGACACCTGTAGCTCATCATACAGCTGATACAACTCAAGGTTGTACCGGATGCGCCATTCACCTCGTTCACGAATGGCCCCGAAGATTCTTCGGAGAACCTTTCGCTCGAATGTGTCCAACAGGTGTTCAGAGTTTTGTGTTAGGGTCCATGCCTCGCAGCCATAGCATAACACAGGTCGGATTATGGTTTTATACACGTGGAGCTTCGTGTTCCTGTGCACCAGCTTCGAATTCATAATTTGGAGGACCGCAAAATAACACTTATTAGCTAGTTGTATCCGTCGCTTTATCTCATCTGTTTCGTTAGCGTCCTTTGGCAAATTGCAACCTAGGTAAGTGAAGTTGTCTACATACTTTATATTGAGGTCCCCCACTGTGATGCTTGAATTTACTGGCGTTCTTGTTTTTGATTGCATCATGACCTTGGTTTTAGATTCGTGCCTGCTTGAAGTCAACAAATATTTGGTATACGTCGATGTTGTATTCCCAGTAGTAAAAAGCTTCACTGTAAAAAGCTGATCTGTCGTCGAACGACCACGTCTAAAGCCGCCTTGGTACTTGCCAATGATTTCTTCTGCGTACGGATTAATTCTATTTTCCAGAATCTTAGATAAAATCTTATAAGTCGTACAAACTAATGAGATGCCTCTGTAGTTCTCACATTTCAACTTATCCCCTTTTTTGTGGATTGGGCAAATGATACTTTTACGCCAATCTTCCGGGATTATTTCGTCGTTCCATACTTTAACGATAAGTGTGTGTATAGCCTTAACAAGGCTCTCCCCACCATGCTTCAGCAGTTCAGCTGAAATCTCGTCAGCGCCCGGGGCTTTATTATGTTTTAGTGCTTGCATGGCGAGATCAACTTCTTCTACTGTTGGGGGTTGAACGGGAGGGTGTTCCATATTGCAAAATTAATATGTATTGCAAAATTGCCATCGAAGTCAATTCAGGTCATTCCATACAATTGACTTCGATTAATTTTACCTTTAGACTCGAAGATTCGTGTAATAATACAAATTCAATAAAATATAATTGTGAAGTTAAGTGTGTTGAATGTTCTTTAGTGGTGCTGAGAGGTGCGTCAAATCTAACAAGGGCCTGTTTCAGCCATCAGCTCCGGAGCCTCTTGTGTGGGGTTGTTCGGTTGAACATTGAGGGGCTCTTCAAAATGTGAGGCCCAGCGTTTTTATAATGCATACTTACTGTCGTGGAATATGTCGCAAACGCTGGGGAATTTCATAAACTAAATTCAGAGAATGGTTTCACATTTTGTTTCTGCCTGTTTATGTATTATTTTTCCATTCCCCGGTCACTAGATAATTTCCACGATGAACTCGTCGTGGACAGTGAATCGGTTTGACGTTTGCGAAACTCACCATGCTTGACGGAGAATAAATATGCTACCGAATCGACTCATTTTCATCTTGAAAATGCATTCGGCCAAGGGGGAAATATTTTTTTAATTATTTTTGACATGATTTAGAACATAAAACGCCTTTGTAGCAATGGTTGAAAATTAAAAATTCACCACGGTATTTTGCCGGTTCAATTCCGTTTCATTTGCATTTATGCTCCAGGTATCGTATAAACAAAGATCTCTTTACGATGGATTGCACGACCTACCGCCCGTACAACATATACAATTTATCGTACAATCTAAAATGACTGTCTTGCGATCCACAAGACACAACACAGCAAAAATGATATGTTTTGTGTCAATGGAAGATGGATATCCCACCACTACTTTCGATTAAGAATGACCGCCGGTTTATGTGAAAACAAAAGCAACTGGAAACACATGATAGTCAATCAATATGACAGATTGTAGCAAAAATTTTGTGTATTGACGTACTCTACGCTCTGTACATTTAGCCGAGAAAAATATAGCGATTTTTGGTTACATTACTCTCCACCAGAAGGCGCTCATTGCTTATGATACGTAGTGCAGTGTCCTCTACTTAGGGCAACATTTATAAGCTTCCCAAAGAAGTAGCCATATAGCGAAGTAGATGCCGGGAAAACAAATTTGAAAATGTCGTTTGACATAAGTGTCACATTGGGTGAGGTTACAACAGAACAGCAACATGTTTGCTGTTCTGATCCTCTAACTACCATTTTGCGGTTCAGAAATAATCTTCGGTTCTTCTCGTTAGTCTGCCTTTGTGAAACATGTAAGCGAAAAGAAGCAGAGATTATTTCTGGTCCTCAAAATGGCAGATAGGGAATCAGAACGGCAAATATGTTTGTGGAACACACGCAACTGTTGTGTATCGTAACCTCACCCATTGCATTCACACACTATCTTTGCCGCTCCTTGTGTTTGCCTTCTGGTGGAGGAAAATATAAGTAGAATTCGGCGCAAAATTGGGCCCCACTCACTTGCGCGTTAATGCAGGTAATGTCGTGGATTTTTAATTAACGTAAGATAAATTTTTACTTGTTAAAAAATAAAAATCCACTTAGCCATTTTTTATTATAAAAAAAATCAATCTAGTTTTTTTTTGATGATAAAAAAAAATTCAATTCGAAAATTAGATTTCATTTCAATAAGATAAAAAAAAATATTCATTCCTTAAAAATTCAATTTTTATTATAAATAATATAATGTTTAAAAACATTTAAATATATAATTAAATATATCTTAATATATAGAGACCAATATATATAACTAATAAAAAAACCCTCTATACACCCTCCAATTTATCTGACGATTAAAACCAACGTCATTTAGATATACAAGCCAGATTATTGACGATTATTGAATATGTCAGTGGTCATGAACTCAAGCAACACGTATTACAACAATAGCAACAACAACAGGTGCACATATACGAACTTGTGGCCTTGCAGTTCGGCCTGTCTATCTAGATGGCAGTGTCAAAACGATTGTACAATCGAATCGATTGGGTGTTGTATGACGACTCTAAGAACATTATTCCAGGTTTTATTTTAATTATATTATGTACATACTTCTGGGAAAACACCGATTACAAACTAAAAAAAAACTGTTCAAATGTGTTTTGTTTTGTGTTTAAATTTTATACAAATATTGCATTTCTGCATTTCTTTGTTTTCGGAACAGGACAGGATAACTAACTCCGATACATATTCAAAATTGTTGGCTAAATTGATTCACGGCCATTCTTATTAGGTTATCCTATCCTGCTTTGCATAGAAACTAAAACTAATATAAGTAACAAAAAAATTACACATTTTCCTGCGTTTGAAAATGATTAATAAATTTTCTTTCTTTACAGGTTTGAAAATTATTTCGTTCTTCTTAGTATAAATTTGGGTTTTTTTCATCTGTTAACAGAGTGCCTTGTATTGATATCGTTACAAATATCGAACAAAAATGCATTAGTTTCAAACGTACTATTATGGTTAAGGATACTGTCATGGTAATTATAAGGGAGCAAAGCATTAATTGAGCCTACGTTCACATGTCATTGTCTATTTTAGGTGTAATATGTACGTAAATATTCTGCCCTTCAGATACCTTGTTCCGACATTATTCTCGAAAAATTTCAAACTATGGCTAAATATTTTCATTTGGTTTTGGTATGGAATTTCAATTTGGAATTCCCCCGTTCTACAATACTTTTATCATCAGATTTATCATAATAATGCTGCTGACTGCATTGGAGAAGGTTTGGCGGCACGGTAAGTGAAAATCGAAAAACTTAGGCGCCTTATTGGCTTCAGAACAAAGCTGGATAGTCTAACTCTCCATCTAAATTTGACAGTAGTAATTCTGGATAAATTTATCTGCAACATTAGTATAGAAAATCAGACTAATCCTTTTCTGAACATTTTCTATCTAACAGATACTTATAGTGAGTCACAGTCAAAATTAGCAAACACTTTGTAAGTGGGTTTCTCTTAAAGTATTATCTTCATTTATTTTATCTAACAGATACTTCAGTCACAGTCAAAATTAGCAACCTCTTGATAAGAGATTTTCTCTTAAAATATTATCTTCATTAATTTCGGAAGGTAGAATAGTTCGAGGTCAAGGTTTACTAGTGAAGCCTATTTATTTTGACACCATAATTTTTACAGTCTAGTCGCAACCTCTGTAAAAAATAGTTGCGTCCACTGCGTACGGTTTTGTTACCTTCTACTTTTCTTGCAAAGTGTTAGTGTTTAAGCCGATAGTTATCCCAATGATTTTTTGGAAATAGTGTGGTTTTTGGTGAAAAAACAGATCAAAGTCAATTCGAAAAAGTTGGTGCTATAGAAGCTATGGCCTCCAAACCAGGAGGAGAACGAAAAACCAATTATTTTTCAATACTTGATCCAGACGAAAATTCTAAACCAACCAAGCAATTGTGTTCGGTCATAATTTCCCCTCGTCAACAACTTCATACTGCTGTAAACACGGAGTGCCCCACATTCAAAAAAAAAAAAAAACATCGAATATACAACTATAAATAGATGCTCATCCCGAGTTGCTAACACTAACCTAAATGCGAACATTTCTCAAATCGGTACAGTAACTGAAAACTTTGAAAATTAAATCAAAAGAAGGCAACTTCGATTAACAATGACAATTAAAACCAATCCAACACAAATTCAGAAACATTACAATCACGAATCGGATTACATTAAACATCATGTCAATACATCAAACAATAAAATCACGAAAATAACGTAACCTTAGAAAATATGACATCAAATAATACTAAAACTAACTACACAAATATAACAAACAAACAAGTACCCATACCCCAAACAACCCAAACCAATAAAAACAATTCTCAGCACCCATAATCATCCAACAACTCTCGAAACCTAATCACACCTTAAGTTCAAATTCCTCATGCTCACCTAAAAGTAAATCCTCAACCGATAGTCCAGTATGCATGCTTTACTAAATTTATCGTTATAAACCTAATTAGAGCGTCTACTCTAACACTGTAATGGTTCTCAAACTCCTCCAATGGAATTTGAACGAAAATCACAATAATTGATCGGAATTACAAACTCTAAAAAAGAAAACGACCCTTACGTAATTTCTTTGCAGGAAACGCATACCTACACCTTTAAACACTTCTATTTATCCACCTAAAAACGATTTATATTCAACAATCACTTTACTGCTAGTGGACAGCTTGTTGGAATTTTAATAAAAAATCACATTGAATACCAAAATATACCATTTATTTATTTATTAATAATGATAATGACTTACAATATACAGCGGTACGAATTCTGCATTGTCTGCACAATAATTTCGTTTTACATTCCACCTTCCACCTTAATCACATAACTAGAATTAGCTCAAATATTTGGCGAATGCCCATCACCTGTTCTTTCTGTCGGCGATAGTAATGGTTGGAGTCCCCTTTGGGCTCACTACGCCAAAACCAAAAAAGCAATATAATTGAAGAACTAGTTTTTATGTTATTTAAACAACTTCAATCCGCCTCATGCACATATTGATATTTCCCACAAATGCTCAACTACAGAAAACTTGCTGGGAAGTGACCGTTATCCGATAATTATTACGTGTGTAATAATCAAAGTTTGCTTGTAAAATTTATTTCAAAATAAAATCTTGACGACTGGGAGATATTCCAACCGCATTTACGTATTTGAATCGTTAACCTCCAATTGTCGTGATTACGTGATCTTGTCGTAAAGTTTCGGAGGCTCAGCAGCTGGTGGGCGTCCTCACCTACCGAGTTTTCCCAGCGTGCTCTCGGTCGTCCACGCAACCTGGCTCCGTCATTTCGTTGTGCGTTCATCACCTTCTTTGGCATGCGATTAACGTCCATTCTTTGTACATGACCCGCCCATTGCAATCGTTGAAGCTTCACAATTTTCCAATACTTCCAGCTTATCGGACAATTGATGCAACTCGTGGTCGTACCGGATGCGTCATTGATCTCGGTCGCGAAGGGCTCCGAAAATTCGGTGAAGGACCTTTCGTTCAAAGCTGTCCAGCAAAGTTTCGGAGGCATGGGTGAGAGTCCATGTTTCACAGCCATACCATAGCACGGGTCGAATGATCATTTTATACACGCAGAGCTTCGTGTTTCTGTGCGCATCCTTCGAATTAATAATTGGGAGGACCGTGAAAAACGTATTTTTTTCTACTTCTATCGCTTTATCTCATCTGTTTCGTTAGCGCCCTTTGATAACTTACAACTCAGTTAGTTGAAGTTGTCTACATGTCTTGATATTAAGGTCTGTGGTACTGTGATGCTTGAATTTGATGGCGTCCTTGTTTTTGATTGCATCATGGTCTTTGTTTTTGGTTTCGTTGATATGTAGTCCAACTTCTTTTGCGGCGTTATTGAGATTATGCAGAAGGCTTTCTGCATCACCCAATCTTCGAGACGTGATGTTGATGTCATTGGCGTACGCTACTAATTGAGTCGGCTTGATGAGCAGCGTTTCGCTGCTGTCTATATCCATGGCTTGAATCACATACTCCAGAGCAAGGTTGAAGAGTGTCGGCGCCAGTCCATCGCCCTGTTTGAGACCAGTACGAATTTTATATAGGTTGGTTAGTCTGTTCTGCACTCTGAACTGCGAGACAGTATTATTTACCGACATCCTTATGAGTCGCACTAGCTTTGCCGGTATACCAAAATGCAGCAATATGTTGTACAGTACTCTTGGATCGATATTGTCGACAGTTGACAAAGTTCACGTCGATGTTGTATTCCCAGCACTTTTGGGCAGATTATGCTTTTGCGCCAATCTTAGGGATTAGCTCGTCATTCCATAATTTCAGCAGTATAACGTTGGATAGGCACTTTCCACCGTGCTTCAGAAGTTCTGCAAGGATCTCGTCAACGCCCGGCAATTTATTACGTTGAAGCGATTGTATGGCGGAACTCATATCCTCTACTTTTGGGGGTTGAACGGGAGGGCCTAGTTCAGCTAACTGCTGTAGAACTGCCTCCGTGGGGAGTGTAAAAACAGTAAAAAAATACAACACCTCAATTCTTCACTTTCCCAGTTGTATTCGGGCGACCGATCTAAAAAAAACAGAAGAAAAAAACAGCTGAGCACTACCATATACAAATCATACATATACATATGTCCAAAGCTCACTCAAAATCGAGTCCACTTTGTTTTGGCCCAAACTCCCAATCGGCACCTGATGTCACAAACACGACCAAATAGACACACGTTCACGTATACAGGCTATTAAGCTATTTGCTCTTTTGCTACACAGTTCAAGGTGAAGAGAGTTTAGATACTCTGCCAGAGCAGGTTTTCGTGCATTTGGCGACTTCATGAGTGTATCTTCTTCCACTGACCCATGCCATGGGTCGGGGTGGCTTACGCAAAAGTATCTGCGCCTGCGAAAACTGCGTATTGAAAAAAGATGAAAGATGATATTTGATCACAATGCATTTCTTGAGGTTGCGGAACAGGTAGCCATGCGTTCATTGACCTCATTAGTGCATTTCGTAAGTTGCATGCCGCGCTGTTAATGCAATGTGGTGGTAGCATGCGGTAAAGTGAGTGGATTTAGTGCAGGAGAAGGCAACACAACTTCCATACACATTTGAAAAGAGTTATATTTCTATACAGAACATCAACTGAAAATTTGTATGCAATTAGAGGGATTATGAGAATGAGTTGAGTATTGATCAAATAAAAATACGATATTTGATCGGCAAAAATCGTATATCGCTGGAGTTTTGCAGGATGGTTGGTGATGCTGATGGTGTCCTTATTATGGAAAAAAAACTCCCCAACGATTGGAGGGCTCCAACCTTGGAAAAAGGGGATAAGGGAGTATTTTTTTACTTTTTAGCAAACATTTCGAAACCGACAAAATATACAGAAAAATGGTCTGAGAACGAAAAAAAAAAACACATAAAATTACCTTTGCAATTGTATATAATACATTAGGATTTTAGTGAAAAATTTGTCGCTAGACTAAAAAATAAATATGAATATTTTCGTTTTAGACTCTTTTAAAAACCTCCATAGCTCTGAAAACGCAAGTACTCCTTCCTCCTTTTCAAGGCTGCAAACCTCTAATCTGTTGGGACTCCCCATAATCAGGAGGCCATCCCCAAAAATCCATCAATGTAAGATTTTTGTCGTTCGATGTCCATATTTTTTTTTCTTCGGCTATAATAAAATCATATTGATTTAATTGTTCGAAACAAATGAGAATGCCCACTTTAGTATGAAAGTTGGTTAACGAAATTTGTATCAGAAGTCTCAAAACGCAAAAGTCTCTATTAGGCCGCTATTACACAGTCATATATTGGTAATATATATTATAATAGATATTATCATATCCCTAAGCCTACTTGATTTCGCTTCCTGCACGTCTAAAAATTTATACTGAATGAATCGAGTAGGCTTAGGCATATGACATACTTATTATAATATAAATATGACTGTGTAATGGAGCCCTTAGAGAGTAAGGAACATATGAGTTTCAATTTTGGATTGATTTTGATATAATTTGAATAAATTTTACCAAATTGCAGATCTTTAGGGGCAGTTTCAATTGAATTGAAATAGTTTTCTGCACTTAAAGGTCCATCTAGATTAGTCGCCAAATGGCGACACGTACAGCCAAATGGCTGTTGTCATTCCATCCAAACTAGTCGCCATTTGGCTATGCGTCCAGTTTTGATATTCAATATGGCAACTCAACCAACCGCTTGTCAATTTCAAAGTGACAATTTTGCAACTTTTGTTCGATCTTTTGTGTGAAATTGAATAATTCTTGAATGGCCATGTAACAATTCAAACGCGCAGAGTCCGATTTTTATAATTAAATTTTTAAAAAATCACCAAAATGAAATTTTGGTTATGTCATTTCCTGTCTCCATTTGGCTGCTATAGTGTGGCTGCTAAGGAGCAGCCAAATGGCTGCACGCGATGCCAGTTTTTGGACGCGCAGCCATTTGGCTGCTAATCTAGATGGACCGTAAGGCATTAAAACTGTTAGAAATAACAAAGTTAAAATAAAATGATGTAAGAAAGAAATGATCTTTAGACTATGCGCCAATTTTTAAAAGAATCGTACAAGCACCTCACCTTGGCAGAAGTTGGAGAAAATTGAGATGGAAAAATATTTTGTTATTGGGTCAAATCACAAAAATTTGACTTTGAAGTTCCGTAAAAACCAAACCTCTTATCCGATTGTAGTGCGGTTAGTTTTATTTTTTGGGTAATAATCATCTGTACCTAATAATCATCTTGTTTTGCTATGCTACCTAGTCTAGCTTTTGAGATAATGACGTTTTAGTCGTAAAAGAAAATGATTTTTTCAAAAATCTTCAAATGCCTGTGGCAGCTAAAGGGTTAAGCTCAGAGGGTATGTTCCGTACAACTTTTTTGCTGGAAATCACATGAGAAAGCACAATCCGGTTCGCTTATGCGGCAGTTTCCGGGCACCCTGTATATTTTCTTAACTTACAACTAATAAAAAAAAAGCTATCGGAAAATTGGTTTTGATACCGAAATTTATACTTTTTGGCCCGTATTTATAGACATACCTTAACTCAAGGTGACCTTTAGTCAAGTATGCCGAAATTCAAAAATTAGATGTCATTTCCAGTAGTTTTTCATTGAAATAATTTATATTTAGAAGTCAATGCATCCTTGATTTAAGGCGAAACTCAAGGAGACCTTAAGCTTTTAACACAATTGTAATATAACAATAACTCATGGTAGGTAACTAGCTACATTGACTTCAAGTGAGGTTGACTATTGCAAAATTTCAAAGTTTCCTTGAAATCGCCTTAAGTCAAGGATGCATTGTCTCGAGAGAATAAATTATTTCAATGAAAACTACTGGAAATGGCATTTATTTTAAGGCAAGGTATGTTTATAAATACGGGCCTTAGTTTTGGCTAATTTTTGCTATGCTTGTTGCGGCCGGCATATCAAGAAACAATACTATGTATACTATAAATTGAAAAATCTACAGCTGTCTAGACGGGATCGCATAAATAGAGAAGGTATTGAATAAATTGGTCGCAACATGTAGGAAGAGCTTCTTCCAAAAATAATATGTGCAAAATTTGAGCTTCCTTTATTCTGTCACAAGTTATGGAGTGAGTAAAATGCCCGAAGGGACTAACAAAGAAGGTGTTTTTTCAAAAACTCCATGTCTTTGACCCTAAAACTCACCTACATTTATATTAATTATCGTCTCCAATAGAGACTTTTCATTTTGACATCGGCTCAGATAATCTGAACCTCAAAATATAGATGCACATGCCACAGACAAATTTTAAATTTCGTAGGCGCATGCACAGCAACGTGTTCTCGTGTTGTTTCCTTCTCTCTTCCCGACTTGGTCCACTTATCTTGCGCGCGCCGCGCCGCGGTGCCATACATCGCACACCACACAAGACGCGGGCGGGAAGTGGCAGTGAATGAATTTCATAATCATTTCTGTGTTCATAACATAACATATTGTCCGCAACGGCAACTTGCTCTCTTCCTCGGACCCACTCGGTCCACTTGTCATGCGTCACGGAGTACGGAGATATCCATCACACACCACGGAAGTCGCAGGCAATGGCAAGCGATGAGTGATTCTTAAAAGATACTATAAAAAGAGTCTCTTGACTCTCTTGAACTGGAAAACGTTCTCTCAAATTCACACGCACACAGGCTCATGCGATTCGCTTGAAAGCTCTAGGAAATTTCAGATACATTTTCATAGGAACAACATTTTGTACCAATTTGGACATATATGTATTATTTGTATATGACACTATATATATATATATATATATATATATATATGCATTCACTAAAAATACAGAATCCAGTTTTCGTGCCCGAAAACTGCCGGTCACTGGTCTGGATTGAGAGGATAACCTCCTCCCAACCGCTGTGAGGATAACCTCCTCACGACCCCGAAATGACCAGGGAGTGCACGTCCCGACGAGGTTGTAATCCACGGAACCGCACCAAGGATAACCTTCTTGGGTTTCAGTCATCCAGTTTTAATGAGCTTTCTAAAACTCGCCTAAAAGTATGCAATCCCAATTGTTTTCTAGTACGTTTTCCAATGACTAGCTAAAATTAAATTTTAAATTAATAAGTTCTAAGGTTTAAAGTTTACATACAACACACAAGTGTGTGCAAAAAAAATAGGGTTTGTTTGTAAATTCATGTTAAAAATGTTGTTCGTCGAATTCTTATTCTAACAAAATTATGATTCATACATAAAAATATGTTTTCATTAAAAAGCATTACATTTCAACTTTTGCGTTTGTAAAGTGAAAACGTAATATTTTTTTACATTGAGAGAATAACCTCCTCTCAACCACTATAAGGATAACCTCCTCACGACCCCGAAATGACCAGGGAGTCCACATCCCTATGAGTTTGTAACCCAACCTCGGAACCGCACCAAGGATAATCTCCTTGGGGTTACGTCATCCAAGGATAACCTCCTTGGAGTTCAAATAACGACAATCACTTATCAATATTACGACACGACACTTGATCAATGATATGAAGAAAAAGAAAAGCATACAAAGCTATTAAAATACAAGCAAATAAAAATATACTCGTAAGGCTACTTACATTTCTTCTTTATTTCTTCTAATAACACTGCGTGACAAATTAAAAAAAAAATAACCGTCATCTCCCTTTTTTTAATTCTTATCTAATCCTTACTAAAACTTCATTTACTTTTTCCCTTGACCCCGCAGTTTCAGAGATAAGCAAAGATATTGATATTCCCAGAAAATAATACAAAATAAAGTTCCATTAACAAATCGGTTATTATTTATTAATTTTTTCTTGTAAAACGGGCATAAAACAATATATGTAATAAACATATTTAAATACTTAAAATTATAAACTTTATTTTTAAACACATTTATTTTAAGGGCAAAATAAAAAAATCAACCTTTTCTCTTATGTTTAGAATTGTCTCCTCGCTGTAAGCGCCAAGAATAATCTCCTAACATCGCTGCATCCCAAAGGCTATGTCCACACATGTGTGCTTTCGTCTTCCCTATCGTCTTCAAGCTCCGTATCCACTTTCAACATTGAACATGTCATTGATTGCGTCAAGTGAACAGAAGAGATCAATGTCTCATTCTATCCAGATCTGTTCATTATTTATCGTTAAATATGTGTCACGGCTTTGGTCAGGACGGGCAAGTGATAAATTCTTTCATGAATTGTACGAATAGATGATGTGTTGTTAATATTTAACATTGGCAATTGCGTTCAAGAATTAATGCGTTTCTTCAATAGCGCATACATCTCAAGTTTCAATTGTCAAAATGATGAAGACGAACGAAAATTGAAACTGTCTAGACAGGCACAATGATCTTGAAAACGTTCCTCAAGCCTTTTTATGTCCTGATGAAACCGCTCATCTTGTTCATCAGTTACGGCCAGTGCCGAATTAAGCAAGCGCGGGGCCCGTGGCATATGTAGAGCGCGGGGCCTATTTGATATGGCTGATTTGAACCGCATAAGCCAGCTATAGTCTTTGGATAAAAAAAAATACGGATTTTGGTCGCTCCAGTAATATAAATATCAATTTTGCTGCTCGACATATCACTAAAGCCATGATGACGGCCGAACTCACAATGTTCAAACAATTTAAATTGCGACAATGGCTTCGGAACTTATGTCCAAAATTAAAAGCATTCCTTGCCTAAGGCAATTTTTGCATCTATTTTCGGTTTTTGTCCAGCATTTTCTCAGGGGGTGCCATGATCTCGCAACAGAAGACATGAGCTAAAAACAATTGGGAACCACTCAGTTGCGAAAATACTAGGGGTTCACAAGGAAATATAAAAATTTATTGACTTCGGGAAGAATATGATGTAATTAAATTGTTCATAGTTTATATTAAAAAAAACTAGTCCACAAAAAAGGCAAAAAACAGTAATTATTGTTTTTATATTACATATTATTCTTCAGCAGATTATTTCCGGCTTTCGTCAGCTGGAATGTTTGTTTTAACTCCCGCACAACAAACAGGAAAAACAAACGAGTTTTCTAAGCCGCACAAACATGAAGAATCCATGGATTTTATTAAATTTTCATTCTGTAAAAATCCAAATTGGCCTGTGGATAAGCTCATTGGACAGAACGGAAATACCTTAAAATACATGGATTCTACATATTTCCATAAATCTGATGTAGGTCATCCCGAGTTTTTTATTTTAATCTTATTTTCTGTTAGAATATTTTTGAAATTTGCTTTTAAGAAATTGACCGTTGCAATTTCATTCATCGCGATTTCAACAGAACAGAAGCATGCAGCACAACCTCTCTTCTTTTAGAATTTCTTTCATACTATACGATTTACAAGGCGCTGTGCACAACGACTTTCTGCAGAAGCTGTAGTCAGAGATGGGCATTGAGGAAAAAAAAGGGGAGTAGATTTTGAACGAAAAAGGGAGTAGATCCAGAGAAAAAGGAGTAAATTTTTTAATACTTGGATATTATCATACTGAGCCCTACCATTGATAGACGTTTTTGTAATTGTGTCATCAGTGTCGGTGTTATAACAGTGGTGTGATCATGTTTGGACTTATGTGAACTCAACACTTTCAATTTTTAAAGTGTGACAATGTGTTTTGGGATTTCTTTCTGGGATTTAAGTTATTATACCCTTCGCTCATAGGGTTAAAGGGTATATTAACTTTGTCATGAAGTTTGTAACGCATTGAAGGAAGCATCTCCGACCATATAAAAAGTATACATATATGATCAGCATGACGAGATGAGTCGATTGGACGATGTCCGTCTGTCTGTCTGTCTGTCCGTCTGTTACAGCGCGTTTTTCTCCGCTACTATAAAAGCTACGGAGCTGAAATTTTGCACACGTGCTTATTATTGTTGCAAGCTGTTTGTATGTTTGAATCACCGAAATTTGATCACTGGGTCATGGGGCTGCCATACAAACCTAACCCCCAAATTAGGTTCTTCTAAGAAAAACTTTTTTATTTATGCACTAATTTCAACCAAATCCTACACAAATGCGTTTCTCTTGATGACACAAAACATATCTATGAATGGATCAAATCGGATAATGGGGTCATGGGGCTGCCATACAAACCCAACAAACCCCAAATTAGGTTCTTTTAAGAAAAACTTTTTTATTTGTGCACCAATCTCAACCAAATTTCACACAAATGTGTTTCTCTTGATGACACAAAACATATCTAAGAATTGAGCAAATCTGACCATGGGTTCATGTGGTGGCCATAAAAACCCAACCCCCATTTTGGTTCTTCTAATAAAATTGTTTGCAACAATTTCACAAAAGCTTGAATTAATGTGTCTTTACCAAAGCAAGAAAAAAGTTCAAAGCGAATGGAATCCTACTGTGGGGTCATGCTAGCGCAACCCTGAGTAAATATTTTTATTTGCCCACTTATTTCAACCAAGCCCAAAACTTTTGTCAAGACGGAAGAAAAAGAATGAGGAGGGGGATTAAATACAAGTCATAGGTATGCCCGAAAAACCTTTTAGCCCAAGGAGAGCGAAGGGTATCCAAATTTCGGCCGCGCCCGAAATTAGCCTCGCCCCCTAGTTTTTTCTATTATTTTATTAATGAATAATGATCCTTTTTTGAACACTGGACTCCCACTTGTATTTGCCAACTTTCGATCTTTTCTCTCTAAACCCATTTCTACACAGAAATGAATAATCAACTAACTCCATTTCACTATTTATGGAAACATTCCTCAGTTTATTTCCCAAACCAAAAAACTACCCACACTTTCAATAATAACAAAAATTTCAGCACAAAAGGATGGTTGACAAAGTGACCAATATTTTTGCCACCCCTGAATGTGGAAATATTTAGTTATACGTAATTACGAAATTATTTCTCATTATTTTCTTAGTAAAACGTATCCCTTTGTTTTTTTGATTAAAAACTTTTCAAAGCACACTAGATAGACACCGAGAAGAATGATCCAGGCTCCACCAACAAATGCAATGTATACAGATACAATACACGCATTGTATTATTTTTCGGTCATTTGCCATTTAACGATGAAATAACTGGGGAATCGGAAAAAAATACATAAAATGGCCGAGAAAAATTATGAAACTGTTTTCTGATTGCAGCGTATGGAATTCCCCAGCATTCTCCACATATTCCACGACAGTATGAATACATTTTCATTGAAAAAATCGCAGCGGACAAAACTTTCACTCTCGATATCAGTACTAGCCTTTAGAAAGAAATATTTCTGTATTTTTATGCAATACAAACCTTGCTGTAATTTTGGAACACCCTAGCGTAAATTGTTCAACGATAAAGTGTTATAACAATTTCGAAGCATCTTGGTTGTTATGAATTTTGTTTGAGAAGAACGCGGGGCCCCCAAAGCGCGGGGCCCATGGCATTTGCCACTTTCTGCCACTTGGTTAATCCGGCACTGGTTACGGCTCCAAGGTTCTCAGGAGAAAGAGAAAAGGGAATGAAGAAAATGCATTTTCAAAGACATTCTGCACCCTATCTCTTTATATGCGTCTAACATATTTGTTACTAAAAGTTCTGCGTTTTCGGCTTTGTGATTTCCTAAGAATCATTTTATAGCAGCTTTTAAAGAAGTCCATGCGCACAGTTCTTTCTCACTTAGTTCTTGATCGAAATTGGAATTCTTCATCAATTGTCGCATTTGAGGGCCAACAAAAATGCCTTCTTTAAGCTTCGCGTCACTTAATTTTGGAAAAACTGATATCAAGTATAAAAATCCATTGCCGTCTTTATCCATTGCCTTTACGAAGTTCTTCATTAGGCCTAGTTTTATATGTAGAGGAGATAAAATAAGGTCTTCAGGACAGATTAACGGCGAGTATTTTACGTTTGATTCTCCACACACAAATTCTGCTCGTTTTGGCCAATCTTTAATTGAATAGTGGTTCTCAGTAGCTCTGCTGTCCCACAAACAAAGAAAGCAGCTATACTTTGTGAATCCACCTTGCAAGCCAAGTAAAATAGCAATCACCTTAAGATCGGCACACACTTTCCATTTGAATTCCGCGTATTTGATGCAATCCAGGATGGATTTTATATTTATGTACGTTTCCTTCAACACTGTCAAGTAGGCAACTGGAACTGATGGATACTTATTGCCATTATGGAGCAAAACAGCATTCAAACTAGTCTTGGATCCATCAATGAATAAACGCCATTGTTTTGGCGCGTAGGGTACTTGTAACACATCCATTAAACGCACAATGTCGTTACAAAACGACATGTTCCCTTGGTCAGTATAAAACGCAGCCATTTCCCTATTTCTTTTTCGCTGAACTGTCACTTTCGTTCCGGGCTTCAATAAATTCCACTCCTGTAACCTTAAACCTAACAGCTCCGCCTGCCTTACGGACAAATTCAAGTCCCGTACCAAATCAGTCAATTCCTCTTGGCGAATTAGGTGTGGTTTTCGGGGATCGCTTGATGAAGGAGAGGGGAAAAACTGTGTATCCGGGTCGTTACTTTCATCACTGTGAGGAGGGCGAACAGTGCTGTTTACACTGTGAGGCACAGGTTTCGTGACAGAGCTCACTATAGGGTACTCTACTTTATATTTATGCTTTTTCGTAGCACCCCGCAAATCGAACACACAAAAATAGCAATCGTCGTGATGATTACTAGGCTCATTCCAAAGTACTGGAACCGCGAAAGGCATTTCTCGTTTTCCAATTTTTTGAAAGAGCAGTGACATACAACACGATATGCAAAAAAAAATCGGGTATCCAAGGCTTATCCTGGCACACAACGCGGCCAAAACATTCGAAATATGCATCCCTTAATTATACCCTTCACTCGTAGAGTAAAGGGTATATTCACTTTGTCATGAAGTTTGTAACGCATTGAAGGAAGCATCTCCGACCATATAAAATATGTATATATATGATCAGCATGACGAGCTGAGTCGATTGGGCGATGTCCGTCTGTCTGTCTGTCCGTCTGTCCGTCTGTCCGTCTGTCCGTCTGTTGCTACGCGTTTTACTCGGCCAGTTTAAAAGCTATCGAGCTAAAATTTTGCACACATGTTTCTTTTTATTGCAGGCAGTTTGTATGTTTGAATCGCTAAAATCGGACCGTGGGGTCATGGGGCTGCCATACAAACCTAACCCCCCCCCCCCCCCCCCAATTTGGTTTTTCTAAGAAAAACTTTTTCATGTGTTTACTAATTTCAACGAAATTTCACACAAATGTGTTTCTATTGATAACACAAAACATATGTAAGAATGGACCAAATCTGACCATGGGGTCATGGGGCTGCCATACAAACCTAACCCCCCAAATTAGGTTCTTCTAAGAAAAACTTTTTCATTTGTGCACCAATTTGAACCAAATTTCACACAAATGTGTTTCTATTGATGCCACAAAATATATGTAAGAATAAATGGAATCAGACTGTGGGGTCATGGGGCTGTCATACAAACCCAGCCCCCAAATTGAGTTTTTCTATTAAAAACTTTTTTATTTGTCCACCAATTTCAATCAAACCTCATAAAAGTGCATTTCATTTGATGCCACAAAACATGTGTAAAAATGAATGGAATCGGACGATGGGGTCATGGGGCTATCATACAAAGCCAACCCCCTAAATTGAGTTCTTCTACGAACAACTTTTTTATTTGTGCACCACTTTCAACCAAAACTCGTAAAAGTGCACTTCAATTGATGCCATAAATAATCGGACTATGGAGTCATGGGGCTACCATACAAGCCCAACCTCCCCATTTTAGATCTTCTAAGAAACAATTTTTCTACACCAATTTAAAAAAACCTCAATGCGTCTTTATCAAAAAAAAAAGTAAAACAAATGGAATCTTACTATGGGGCCATGCTCCCGCATCCCCCCAATAAAGTTTTCTGAGATATTTTTTTTTATTTTACCACTTATTCCAACCAAACCTCACACAAATATTGTTTTATCGACGCCACAGAATTTGTCAATATCAAATATTATCTTCCTTTATCTTCCCCCCGTAAGGGGGAAGATAAAGGTTGAAAGGCTTCGGCTAATTCCTATATCTTCTTCAGTTGTGGCATAACTGCGGACCCTTAGCTATGCAGGAGGAGTTTCATAGGAAAAGGACTTTGGCCAATTCCTATGTCTCTCTACGGGGCGTTACTTTCCCGCATTATCCGAGTAACCGCTGCGCCTGAGTGCTGCATTAACATCTGCAGCGTCTCAGGTTACTTAACGTGATAGGTGACAGAAAACATTTAAGTCAACCACTAAAGCAGCATCTTCGAGGCATGCCCATGATGGCCTTTACTCAACGATTAAACCCTATCATGGTTTAGCGATGTGCCGACAACTCATCCTAAGAAAAACTTCAAGTCAAGAAACCTGAAACAAAAGCCTCGGATTGGACGGATACAAAACAACGACGACCCCGCAAACGAACAACTGATTACTCTTTCGGATCCTGGAATGTACGCTCCCTGAATAGACCGGGGGCCTTAAGGGCCCTCCTGGATCAGGTAGAACAATACAAGCTGAGCATAGTTGCAATCCAGGAAACTAAATGGCTCAAAAGCGAGATTAACGACCTCAATTCGCACACTATTTTTACGAGTGGTAAAGAGGAGGGCAACAAGGAGTTTGGAGTAGCTTTCATCGTGAATAAGCAGCTCAAGCACCACGTTATCGGCTTCAAACCCATCAATGAGCGGCTATGTGCGATCCGCATTAAGACCCGTTTCGCTAATCTCTGGCTCATTAATGCGCATGCCCCTACAGAAGTAAAAGAAGACGCGATTAAGGACGAGTTCTACAACGACCTAGAAACACTCTTCGACTCACTTCCATCAAACGACGTCAAGCTGCTGCTAGGAGACTTTAACGCCAAAGTCGGAAACGAAAGCTGGCATAGGGGAACTACTGGAGGTCATAGCCTTCACGACGAAAACAACAACAACGGTCAGCGACTTATCGACTTCGCGAGCGGCAGAAACCTGGTAATAAGCTCTACATGCTTCCCTCATCGACGAATCCACAAGCAGACCTGGAAGTCTCCAGATGAATACACCGTGAACCAGATCGACCACGTACTGACCAGCAAGAGATGGGCTTCTAATGTCCTAGATGTTCGATCCTATCGAGGAGCCAACTGCGACACCGATCACTATTTGGTGAAGACGACCTACAGGTGCAGAATCTCTTCGGTGCACCTAACGAGAATCAACCCTGCCAAGATCTTCGAGGTTGACAATTTGATTGATGATGCCATGGCGGCTGCGTATACAACAGCACTAGAGGAAAAACTGTCGCCCATGCTTGATGACATCAACAATTTAGGCATCCATGAGTTCTGGGAGGAGCTCAAAGACAGCATCAAGGGGGTCGCAGAAGAGGTCGTGGGCTATAAAGGCCGGCGCAGACGAGCAGACTGGTTCGACGACGAATGCAGGGCCTCGATTGAGGCGAAAAATGAAGCCTATCGCCAATACACACAACGCGCATCCCGAGCCAAGAAAGAAAGATATAACGAGCTTCGGCGAGTATCTAATAAGTTAATTAGACGTAAGAAACGCAAACATTTTGACGAGCAGTTACAGCAAATAAACCAAAGATTAGCCAGTAAGAACATTAGACAGGCGTACAAACTTATAAATAATGTTAAGAACGGATATCAACCCAGGACAAGCCTATGTAAGGACAAGGATGGTAACATCATCAGCGACATCGAAAGCGTCAACAAACGATGGGCCTCGCATTTTGAAGAGCTCCTCAATGCACCATCAACATCCCCCGCGGAGCCAGCTCTTGAGCAGTTAGCCGAACCAGGCCCTCCCGTTCTACCCCCCACAGTAGAGGAGGTGAGTCTTGCCATACAGTCGCTTCAAAATAATAAAGCGCCCGGCGCTGACGAGATCCCAGCAGAACTGCTGAAGCATGGTGGAACGTGCCTGACCAACGCAATACATGTGCTACTGCTGAAAATATGGAACGACGAGGAAATCCCCGAAGATTGGCGCAAAAGCATAATCTGCCCAATCCACAAAAAGGGTGACAAGCTGAAGTGTGAGAATTACAGGGGCATATCATTAGTTTGTACGGCCTATAAGATTTTATCAAAAATTCTTGAAAAGAGAATCAATCCGTACGCAGAACGAATCATTGGCGAGTATCAAGGCGGCTTCAGACCTGGTCGATCAACGACCGATCAGCTTTTCACAGTGAAGCTACGAACACGAAGCTCCGCGTGTACAAAACGATCATTCGACCCGTGCTATGTTATGGCTGCGAAACATGGACCCTCACCCAAGCCTCCGAAATTTTGCTAGACCGATTCGAACGAAAGGTCCTTCGGCGAATTTTCGGGGCCGTTCGCGAGCGAGACCAATGGCGTATCCGGTACAACCATGAGTTGTATCAATTGTACGATGAGCTGGAAGTATCGAAAATCGTGAAGCTTCAACGTTTGCAATGGGCGGGGCATGTACAACGGATGGACGATAATCGCATGCCAAAGAAAGTGATGAACGCACAACGAATTGACGGAGCGAGGTTGCGTGGACGACCGAGAGCTCGCTGGGAGAACTCCGTAGGTGAAGACGCCCACCAGCTGCTGGGCTTCCGAAACTGGAGGACGAGGTCACGTAACCGCGACAATTGGAGGTCAACGATTCAGGCGGCCAAGGCCCGACGTCGGGCTATCGTGCCACATTGATGATGATGATGATGATGATGCGAAAACAGAAGGAAAAGAATGGGGAAGGATTAAATACAAGTCATAGGTTTGCCCCAAAAAACTTTTAGCCCGAGGAGAGTGAAGGGTATTCAAATTTCGGCCGCGCCCGAAATTAGCCTCGGTCTCGTTTTTGTGTTACTTTTCTCTCTAGCGATTTAAAAATACATATATTTGCCACATACGTAGCAAAATTTTTTTGGTGAATTTTGCTCCGGTTGCGAATACTTCTTTCAGAATCCATATTGGCCGTGTTTTTTTTATCATCGGAGGTAGGTTTGCTAACCCAGACGCGCAAAAAAAAACTATCGAGGGTAGCATCCAGGTTAAATTTCAAAAATGTCACGTAGGCATTGCCATTAATTTCAAAACATTGCTCATAAGTCACTCATAAGTATTAAAGCCCCGTTTTCACTTTACAAACGCAAAAGTTCAAATGTATTTTTTTTTTAATGAAAACATATTTTTATGTATGAATCATAATTTTGTTAGTATAAGAATTCGACGAACAACATTTTTAACATGAATATACAAACCAAAACTATTTTTTTTGCACACACTTGTGTGTTGCATGTAAATTTAATTTTAGCTAGTCATTGGAAAACGTACTTGAAATCAATTGGGATTGCATATATTTAGGCGAGTTTTGGAAAGCTCATTAAAACTGGATAGCAATATAATTTCTAGCCTGAATAAAATCACAGGTTGGCGTTTGTATGAAAATTACCCCGTATAGTGTAGGTTAGCTGATTAAAAAAACACGGCCATTGTAAACCGATTAAAGGAAAACTATTACAACACGTGCTATTTGTACCAAAACAATATCTTTTTTAAGTTTTTTTATTTTAATTTTTGTACCTGACGGTTATCGCACTTTAAGGGGTAATATAAGGATAATAAAAAAGTAATCTCTCTCTCTCGTTCCTTTTAACCCCTAGTGGGGCATAGGGCATTGACTACGCCTCTTTTCCACCTCTGCCTATTGGCAGCCATCGCCTTTAGCTGGTCCCACGATTTGCCTATAGATTTTCCCTCTGCCTCAACAGATCTTCTCCATGTATTTTGGGTCGTCCCACACGACGGCTAGCGTTGGTTCCCTGAGGATTCCAATCTAGAGCCTGTTTTGCAATGTTTTTTGGTTCTTTTCGAAGTGTGTGACCTATCCACTGCCACTTTCGCCGTTTGATGTCGATGCCTATCCTATTTTGCCGAGTAATTTTGAGGAGGTCGTCGTTAGATATTACCTCAGGCCAGCGAATTCGTAGGATGCGCCGTAGGCACTGATTCACGAAAGTTTGCAGTTTGGTGGTAATGTTACTGGTCACCTTCCACGTGGAACACCCATATAAAAGCACCGATTTTACATTGCTTTCGAAGATCCGGAGTTTGGTATTTCTGGAGATGTTGTGGTTTTGCCAGAGAGGAGTCAAACTGAAAAATACTGCTCGGGCTTTATTTATACGCGACTCGACATCGGCATCAGCCCCACCATCCGCAGTCACTACGCTTCCAAGGTAAGTAAAGTCCTCGACTTTTTCTATCGGTTGTCCTGAGATAGAAATGGTGTTTTGCCCTCCTGATGACAAGCTCATGTATTTAGTCTTAGCGGCATTAATTTTTAAGGCAGCACTTCGACTTTCACGATGCAAAGCATGCGTCATTTGAGCCAGGTGATCTGGTGTGTTTGAGAGAAGGCAAATGTCGTCGGCGTAGTCCAGGTGCTGAAGGTAATCGAATAACTTCCACCTGATACCCTTACTTTTATGGTCGCGTAGAGAATCGCAGATTACATCGTTGATGGTAATAAGGAACAGCATTGGTGATAAGATACAGCCTTGTCTGACTCCATTATTCACCTCAAAAGGACTGGACAATTCCGGTCCAAGATTATTTTGGCCATCAGTTTAGAGACTGCAGGGAGGAGCCAGATTCCAGGCCAATTATTGTAATCCTTGAGATTTCCTTTCTTAGGGATTTTAACAATGACGCCCTTCTTCCATTCTTGAGGGAGAGTCTCGGTTGTCCAACACTCTTGGATCAGGAGTAGAAGAATATCCGCTGTAGCGTTGATATCCGCTTTCAAAAGTTCCATGGGGATAGCGTCTGCCCCCGGGGCTTTACCAGCTTCCAATGATTTAAGGGCCTTAATTATTTCCAGCTTGGATGGTAAACCGGTATTAATTCTGGCCATTTGCGGAAGACTTGCTGCTTCCGGTGGAGGTGGTTGAAGTTGTTGTTAAGTACCTCCATGAAATGCTCTCTCCAACGGCGCAGTTGTTGTTCGTCGGTGACTAGCAGAGACCCGTCTTTATCTTTTACAGGATGCTCATGGGTAAAAGATTTGCCAGTCAATGGCTTAATGAGCTTGTAAAGGGTCCCACTATCACCACGGTTAGCCGCATCTTCTGCCTCCACCGCTAACGCGTTGATGTTGTTGCGTTTATCACGTCTTACGCTTCTCTGCACTCTTTTTTGAAGAGAATTGTACTCGGTCTTTAGTTGTTGCTTGACTGTAGTGTCAGTAGCCGAGTTCAATTGCTCTTTAATTCTCTTCCGTGCAGTTATCAGAGACCATGTATCGTCGCTGATAAATGGTCTCCTACCTCGCTGAAGTCTGCCCACAAATGTTTCGCCACACGATATAAAAGCGTCCTTCACAATGTTCCATCTATCATCAATTGATGAAGGAGTATCTGGCGTTTGTGCATTAGCTATCTCGTCCAATGCGCTAGAAACTGCACGTATTGTTGATGGATCTTTAAGTTTTTGCACATTTAATCGTGGCGATACACGCTCGTTTTGTGTGCGACAAATAGCAGCGGTCCGCAAGCGAATTTTCGCGATGACAAGTTGGTGATCGCTGCCTACATCAGCACCACGCTTAGCCCTGACGTCCATGAGACAATCTCTCCATGTTTTGGAGATGGCTATATGGTCAATCTGGTTCTCTGTTCGGCCATCTGGAGATATCCAGGTTGCTAAATGGCAAGGTTTGTGTTTAAACAGGGTGCCGCCAATGACAAGTTGACGAGAGTTACAGAACTCTACGAACAACTCACCATTGTCGTTTCTAACACCCAGACCATTATTGCCCATTAGATGTTCCAATCCAACATTGTCAGACCCAATTATAGCGTTGAGATCCCCCATAATAATTTTTATGTCACCTCTGGGAGCCTTGTCAAAGGTGTCGCCAAGCAGGTGGTAAAAGGCGTCCTTATCATGCTGGTCGGCTGACTCAGTTGGGGCGTAGCACTGAATTATGGTAATGTTCCTTACTCTGGACTTGAATCTGGCAGTTATTATTCGGTCGGAAATAGGCCTCCAATCTATAAGAGATTGGCGAGCTTCCTTGTTCAAAAGGATGCCGACTCCAGCCATTCTGGGTGTTGCTTCAAGTTCACTACCAGAGTAAAGCAGCAAAGTTTGGGAACTAGGTGATAAGGTCGTTCCCGATCCGGTCCATCTTCTTTCGCTCAGTCCTAATATCGAAATTCTATATGCGGACATTTCCCGTTCGACTTCCGTGAGTCTTGTACTACTGCACTCGCCCCACATCGTTCGAACGTTCCAAAAACCAATCGTAGTCCATTGTTTGTAGCCAAAGGTCGTTGCCGGTAAATCAGTCCGTGGTATCCGAGGCTCGTTCAATGTTTCGAGTGTAGTTTAGTTTCAGGTATGCAAGTTACAAGCCTACATACCCTATCCCTCAAGTCGCCTTCTACGACAAGCCGGGAACGCTGTGGCATAATTCTAACCCCAACACCACAGGGGTCAATTTTTATTAAGCTTCGTACATATGTATACAATTGAACGCAATCAATGTCGCGCGCAGTTGTATAGATTTGTACGAGACCCAGGAGAGTTTATTCTCCCCTGCCTCTTTAGTCGCCTTCTACGACACGCCGGGGAAAGCGGTGGCACAATTCTTAACCCATGCCACAGGGCAAAAAAGGAATATATCAGGTAAAAATATAATAAATATAAAAGTTACGTGAAGATATGTAGCCGCGAAAAGATAAAAAAGATGGTTTTTCACGGTTTTAAATCACAATAAAAGGATAAAAAAATAAAATATCCGATCAAATTGTATTAATTTCGGCGATTTTTATTGCCAAGAGTCCTTTTAAGGATACTGATAAGAAATTTACTTATTTTATTGCAAATTGCACTAATTGAGTAGCAGATACTATATGAGGACCATTAAAAAAGATTTCGGCGTGTAACTCGAAAACCTGAGGGTCTGGAAAAAAATTAATTGAACTTTTGTCATATGGGAACCAATAGCTAACCAAAATAGCATTCAGTTTCATAGACGAACTTACACACACACACACACACAAACTTAAACACACACACTTTCGTACAAACAAATATGGCAACTAACTAAAGAATCTATTTATAAAAAATATTAATTTTTAACTATCAAAATTCTCTACAAGCCTTCTATGCTTGCTTGTAGAAAATTTTATATTCATAAATAAAAGGCATTTCTTACAGGAGATTGATGGTATATTGAGGAGCTCTTCAAATTGCGTTTATTTATGCTGTCGATGTCGCTAATAATGTTAACATCCTTGTCCTTACATAGACTTGTCCTGGGTTGATAAGCTGCACTTATTAGTGCCCTTAAATATTTAGCCAACAATGCAAAACCTGTTACATACCCAACGCAGTGGCGAATTGGCTGAATAGGCTGGAGCCTAGGGCGGCAGATTTTTCGGGAGAGGAAAATCAGGGGCAAATATGTAATCTGTTAAACACATTTCATACAGATTTAATACCGAGGAAACCGAATTCCGAATTTCAACGCGAGATATAGCATTTATCCTCTTCACATAAAATACGTTTTGGGAGCAGTGTGTGAAGTGTGTTTTGTACCTCAGTGAGATAATTTGCCACTGTTATCTCAGAGCATCAAATACTAAGAACTATTTATAATTGACGACAAATCTGCGAAAAGGCCGCTTATAGTCAATTGCTTGCAGGCTGAAATTCTAAATTCTATTTTTGTCTCTTGGTCTGACACTTTTTTTTAATAAACACATCAACAGCTTAATCTTGCACTGAAGATCCCGGTTTCTTTTCTTGTCAGTTCCATAAAATGTGCAATAGGCAAAGTAATGTTCAAAATCCAGATAAGGAAAACGCTTAAGAAAATAAATCTCATAAATTAATAACTTTTAGTTCAAAAAATTAATCACCTCATACGAACATTGACACGGTCGATTTTCAAAAGTATGAAAAGTGTAACACTTCAACTGAATATATCAGAGAGACATTTTTTGTTTTTGTATTTTTATCCTTCAGCAACGGTTGACTCAAAGATTTCAATTCTTCTTTCTTCTTCCTTACCTCGTTCTTTATACTGCTCCATGGCTTCGCGTTGCTCGACCCGCGATATAGGCACATCGCCCGTTTTGGCGATAATATCTCAGCATATTTCTACAGGCAGCTCTATCTTGGATCGTGTCATTGCCGAGACCAATGCGTTGTTGTTGCTTTTTCATTTGACACATCCAGGTGTTCTTCGGTCTGCCTCTGGCCTTGGGTCCATCAAGGGGAACTTCCATTGATATCGCTTTCTTTGCGGGGTTCTCAGGCGGACGCCGTTGAACATGGCAATACCAATCCATTTGTCTTTTCGGTGATTGGTTGGTCTATTGACAAGCTGCCTCGGATGTAGCTACTCTTAATGTGGTCCCTTTTCGTAACACCAGCTGACATGCGTAACATTTTCATTTCAGTCGCTGTCATTTGTTTCGCGTAACCTTCATACATGGTCCAGCATTCTGATCCATACAAGAGTGCGGGACGTACAACCGTTTTGTACAACTTGCCCTTCAGCTTCAGTGGCATTTTCTTATCGCAGAAAACTCCAGAGCTTTCTCGCCGCGTCATCCACCCAACCTTTGTCCGATGTTTGATGTCATCATCGCGGAGCTACATCCGTTGTTCACCATCGAGCCAAGGTACTTGAACTTGGTACAAGACATAAGCTGCTCTCCTTTGACGTACATACCTGGTATCGGTGCATCTGGGTCTGAGAATGGGCAGCATAAGAACTCAGTCTTTGTTATACTTACCCTCAGTCCATGCTCCTCCAGAATGTCACACCATTTTGTAAGTGCAGCTTGCAAGGTAACGATGTTTGGGCTACTGAGGACTATATCATCGGCAAAAGAAGAGATATTTCTAGGCCGTCGGATATACGTGTTAATAAGTAGCACATGATGATGTTGAAGAGCAACGGACTCAATACACTGCCCTGGTGTAATCCGAAATTCACCGGAAATTCTTCTGATTCACCAGCTGTGCATCTAACCTTAGTCGTAGCTCCATCATACATGTCTCGTATCATCCTGACGTATGCCTCAGGGACATTAAGTGCTCTCAAGGCCAACCATATCAGATCACGAGGTACTCTATCGAATGCCTTTTCCAAATCGATGAACACAAAGTGCAAGTCCTTTCGTGCTGCTCTATACTTTTCCATCGCAATACGAATGCACTGAATTTCATCGACAACAAAGCCGCATTGATTGTCATTCAACCGCACAATCTTTCTCAATCGGTTGCAGACAACTCGCTCGTAGATCTTCAGTGTATGAGGTGTTAACTTTATAGCCCTATAGTTGCTGAGTTTGCGTGAGTCTCCCTTGTTCTTATAGAAAGGAAGAAGAAAACTTTCCCTGAAAGCATCAGGCATCGGTTACCCACCTTTGATTTTGTTGAAGAGAACTGTGAGCCAACTAAGCCCGACATTTTCCATTTTCAACCAAAATTCCGCGGCGATTTTGTCCGGTCCGACTGCCTTTCCGCGTTTCATCTGATGCATTGCCTCCATCACCTCTTCCTCTGAGATATCTTCAATATTTGTGGCATTCGGCTCAACATCTCGAAAAGCTGCTCGAGGAAATTCTTCATTTAGAAGTTCGTCAAAATACTCTCGCATCCTGCTACAAATTGCCGTATCGTCAATCAGCAACATTCCTTGCGAATCCTCCACGTACTTTGGGGCCTGTATTTCCCGAGCGTTCCTTCTCCTTTGGGCTGCGACCCTAAATATCCTGGCGTCGTGCTTAGGTCTCTCGCGCAAAGACGGTCCTTCGGTCGCAGTCTGAGTTTCTAATTCTTGGTAGAATTTCTCAGCTGCCTTCGCCTTTGCTTGAGCTACCAAGCGCTTTACGTTTTTACGGCATTGCATATAATTTTCGCGAAATTGAACCCGTTCAGTTTCACCGTTTGACTCACATTTCGTCCATGCCTTAAATGCGTTCGATTTGGTTTGCACTGCTTCCTTAGTTTCGGTTTTCCACCACCATGTTTCTTTCTTCGTGTGGAGTGGACCTTTCGAAACTCCAAGTGCCTTTTCCGCCTCACCTACTGACATGTCAGCGAAACTATTCCACATTTGTGTTGGACTGCGCTCGGTGCAGTTTGTGTTGTTTTGGAACCACTCCGTCATTTTATCAATGAATGGAGTTACTACAGGTTCAAAGTTGTCGTTTGTGAGATTGTGCCACTTGATTTTTTCGACTGGCTTGGGAGTCTTTCTATTTCTTGCTCCTCCTGCTTTCAGAATAAATTCTGACAGGAGCAAACGATGTTGGCTAACTACTGATTCACCCAAGATCACCTTGCAGTCTTTTACCCACCTTCTCATAAAATCGAAGCAGAGGTGGTAATCGATCTGCGTTTCATGTTTCCTATCTCGGTGTCCACTACTGTAGGTGATCAGGTGTCTCTCGTTTTTCACAAACCATGTATTTAGGATTACCAAACCGTGCGATCTGCACATGGTCAGAATAGCTTCACCTTCGTCATTTCTGACCGTTGAAGGGCTACCCTTTCCACCATGGCAATCCTCGTAATCATAATTTGATTCACCCACATGGCCATTTAGATCTCCTCCCAAGAACACCAATTCGGTATCTGGAATGGTCTGAATCAGGGTGTCAACGTCGTTCCAAAAGGCCTCTTTTTCTTCTGGTGGCAGTCCCACTTGGGGAGCGTAGGCACTTATTACGTTCCACACCCTTCCGCAGATAACCAATTTGATGCTGATCAAGCGATCACTTCTCTTCGCGACACTTATTATGCTGCCAAGCAAAGACGACTCCAGAATAATGCCAACTCCGTTTCTTTGATTTGTGATTCCATAGTAGTACAATTTGTACTTCTTGGAATTTGTAAGAAACCGGGCTCTGTCGATATGGGTATTTCGCCACTTCGTCTCCTGCACGCACATAATGTCTATCGCCCTCCGCTTCATGATATCCTCAATCAATCTCCTCGCTCTTCGACGTCATGGAACCTACATTCCAGCTTGCAACCCTCAGCTTCTCCACAGTGTAGTTGGACTGCCTTATAGTGCTCGCCCCCGGAAACCGTCGAGCTCTGGCGCGAACTAAGTTCGCCCCGGGATCACTCAACCGCATAGCAGAAGTAGTGCCCGGCGGGGTAGTGCTTATATTTGCGTGAATTTCCATAAGGCCTTCCATTCTTTTAGACCTTTTGGAGGAAGGTTGTGTTTTGGCACTAGTGTGTGGAAAGAAGTAAATTTATGGACTTTCCTTTTACGTCCGCCGGCTATCTCCAGACACGGCAGCCCATACACACACACACTAATCTATGGGAGATCTCGTTGATGTTCAAATGTGCCTCAAGCTTCAGATGTAATGGTTGCCTGCTACCTTCGCATACTAGGGCCAAGCACCCTCTTGACCATGCATCCCTCGGCGCATGCTGATCCACCTTGGATTAGGGATTTTTTGTCACTGTAAGAGTTCTCATCTCTCTTGTCCCTCTTTTGTCGCCTTCTACGAGACACGCCGGGAAAAGCGGTGGCATCATTCGTATCCCATGCCACAGGGCAATTCTTCATTCTACGAATAAATGGAGATTTGAACATATTTATTTCAATCGTTTTTTTTAAAGAATAATTAATTTTGTCTTAAAAATATGCTGATAGTTGCAATTGTTTACTCAAGCTGAAGTTTGCAGAAGGTTCATATAATTTAAAAGATTATTCTCCCTAAATTGTTCAATCTACCAATATCCAAAATATTTACATGTTGTTGGAAAGCAATCACACTAAAGAAACTTTGATTCATTAGTTAAAGGTCCCGCTATAATTTTTTTTTAAATATTCAATTAAAAATCAAATTTTAAATCTCTCTAAAGTTTTAACAACTGTATCTTATTTATAAGTGAGGTTTACAGAAAAGTATTTGAAACCGAAAAAACTTGTCGAATTTAAAGAAGTTTCAAATCCTGATTTGAAATTTCGTAATTACGTATACCAATTTTATTGATGGTGTTTTTCATCAAATTGTACTATCGATTCTATTGCTCAATTGTGCATTAAAAGCGGGACACTATGAAGAAGAAGAATATATGTACCTTTCAAATCGAAACTCCAACCAAACAATGAAACTCACAGAATATTTTGTTTTATTTATGAGATCGTTATAATTTTAATTGAAAACGACTCTTATCGTAATATTCTTCATTCAAGAAAGAAATAATATGATGGTTAGGTTAGGTACAGGAGCCACCAGACTGACATCTAGCGCACTTAGACCGAATGATTATAGTTCATTGTGATACCCCATGGGAGTAGAAAAGTACGTATACTAAGTCATGCTGTAAAACCAGCCCGTTCTGGCAATATAGAGTGTGGGCAAAAAGTCCCTTTCCTATTTATATATGTAATAACTTTTAAATAAAGGGATTTAAACAAAAAAAAAAATAATCCTTCTGTCTTCACAAAAGTACGATTCCTTTTTTTTTACCTTTTTAGTTGCTTTGATAAAGACTCCTTAATTCAAGGTTTTGTGAAATTGGTGTAAAAAATGTTTCTTAGAAGAGCCAAAATGGGGAGTTGGGTTTATATGGCAGCCCCATGGTCCGATTTGATCCAATAATACATATGTTTTGTGTCATCAATAGAAATACATTTGTGTGAAATTTGGTTGAAATTGACGCACAAGTAAAAGAGTTTTTCTTAGAAGAACCTAATTTGGGGGGTTACGTTTGTATCGCAGCCCCATGACCCCATGGTCCGATTTGATTCATTCTTACATATGTTTTGTGCTATCAATAGAAACACATTTGTTTGAAATTTGGTTAAAATTGGTACACAAATAAAAAAGTTTTTCTTAGAAGAACTTAATTTGGGGAGTTGGGTTTGTATGGTAGCCCCATGACACCATGGTTCGATATGATCCATTCTTACATATGTTTTTTGTTATCAATAGAAACACATTTGTGTGAAATTTGGTTAAAATTAGTACACAAATGAAAAAGTTTTTCTCAGAAAAAGGTAATTTGGGGAGTTGGGTTTGTATGGCAGACCCCATTGTCCGATTCAAACATACAAACTGCCTGCAGCAAAAAGAAGCATTTGTACAAAGTTTCAGCTTCATAGCTTTTAAATTGGCTGAGTAAAACGCGTCGCAACAGACAGACAGACGAACATCGCCCAATCGACTCCCCAAGTCATGCTGATCATATTATACGTATATACTTTTTATATCTTCGGAGATGCATCCTTCAATGCGTTACAAACTTCATGACAAAGGTAATATACCTTTTCACTCTATGAGCGAAGGGTATAAATATCAATGGTGGAACACTGTAAGCGCCATGTCACGATGTCGATCTGAAACCATAACGAAACAAAGAAGACCTAGAGCTCGATGGGAGCAATCAGTATGTGAGGACCACCACCAGATACTGGGCTTTCGGAACTGGAGGACAAGTTCGCGTGACCGCGACAATTGGAGGTCAATCATCCACGCGGCCAAAATTCTTATGGGGCGGTGGGTCGAGCAGGGCAAAGATAAAAAAAACCTATAGAGCGGTGGGTCGCGACAAATTGTGTTGTTCCGGTTTGGTCGCATAGTTTATATGACACATATTGAAGTAAAATTCAAGTTTGTCAGGGTGCCATCTAATTTCTGTTCAGGATCACTTACATTATAAGACACAATTGATGCCAATACGTGACCACAATTGTCTACTTTCAGAACAGTATCTTGAAGGTTGCTAGATCGAATTCCTCGACCAGGTCATGTCAGGCGTGGCTTACGAGATCTTCAAACAGAGATTCGGGGATATTGCCATTGCAATGATTCACACTTTTGAAGTGAGTCCCACGCCGCTAAAACAATTAGAAAAAATGTTTAAGTTGCCAAGCCGTCTCTTCTAATGAGTCACCCAGAGCCGCACGTACCAACTGAGGTCAATCTTCTAATGATCTTGCCAAAGGTTAAATTCCTATCAATCTCTAATAGATACAACACCCAAACACTTGCCCTGCATGTGGAGTCAGCCAGCTGCTCCTACGCACCTTACACATCTTGCGTTTGGGAACAACCTATGTTGTTGTTCTTGTAGCGGTGCAGAAGGATGTGAGTCGCTGTGCATGTCTGGGGATGTGCTCTAAATTTCGACGTCGTTCTCGCCTATTGTCTCAAGCGACAAGAACGTAGCAGCTGCAATAGGGTTGTCCTATAATGCCCTCGGACTGAGGTTAGTGTGTGCAGCGGGGCATCGAAACAGGTGATCCACATCATGTGGCGCACCACTGCAGCTCGGTAAAATGTTCAGGATGTCCGGGTCTATTTGAGATAGGTACGAATTGAGGCGTGAACAAAAACCCGACCTATGCTGGGCTAGTGTCACTTTTGTGGCTCTCGGGAGCCTAGTCTCCTCAGGCGATATGGGTGGTGGGGGCACTGAGAGGACACTCTATGCGGACCTAATCTCCCTATTGACCGTTTTACAACGGTTGTGTGAATATCTGCGATGGCCGCATGGTATGCTGTGTTATCGAATATATCGGGAGGTACCCGTTTGTATCTCTGGACGTCTCTCTCGATATCTCTGAGTCCACTCCTTGCATGTCGTGGAGGAGGAATATTGTTCCTATGGAATCAAATGACGTATTGTCAAAGGCACCCTCTATGTCTAGAAATGCACATAGTGCCATTTCTTTATTAGACATGGTTGATAAGCATATTCTTTTGGGTGCAGCGGCCGCGTCTTCAGAAGTGTACTCCTAATGTGAGCGTCCAGTAACTTTTCCATAGTTTTCATGAGAAAAGACGTTAGGCTCATTAGCCCAAGTCGTATCGCCCCATTGGGCGATACGACTTGGGGTCGTCCGCCGGTCTTTTACCAACTTTCGGGATAAAGACTACTCTCACTGATTTCCAGGCTGTTGGGATATATCCCAAAGCAAAGCTGCTTCTATAGATACTAACCATAGAGGGAATCAGCACCTTTTGCCCTCTTTGTATGAGTGCCGGAAAGATTCCATCCATGCTGGGCGATTTGAAGGGATCAAACGTCCCGATTGCCAACCTTATCCTGTCATACGTGAAGATACCTCTTGCTGCTGCCCAGTCAGCTCTGTTGGGCGGGTTCATACAACTGTGGCTATCATTCACGTTATAGTCTAGTCTGCAGCCGGGTAAATGAGTTGCTAGGAGTAGCATGCCCGCACTTACGGCATCCCTCGTGATGTCCCCGTTATCTCCTTTTAGAGTGTTAATCAAACTGCAACCGTTTTTGGCTAGTACTTTGTGTAGTCTTGCCACTTTGGTAGTACTATTGACACTGTCGCAAAAGTTTGACCAGCTACGCCTTTTGGCGTCTCTGATCTTTTTGTTGTATTCCGTGAGCGGTACAGGACCCAGTCCGCGTTGCGCTTGGCCCTGTTAAAAAGCTGCCTCACCTTTTTCCTGAGGCGAGCTAGCTCCCTATTCCACCACGGAATACACTTATTTTCCTTTATAACCCTTAGAGGGCAATTTTCTTCATATGAGGACACATTTGCCCTGGTTTCGTCTACGAGTCTTTCGAGACCGAGCCACCCAGCGACTTTCTTGTCGATCTGCTGCAGATGTTCCTTCAGTGTCTCGATATATCCGGACCAGTTGGTGTTTTGTGGAATTCTGCGCTCAACTGTTGCAGAATCTGCAAAGATTAGATTGAATTGTATATGCACGTGGTCAGAGAACGCGGGTTCGTCCGATACGTGCCAACTGCGAATTCGTTCCGCTATTAGGAGTCAATTCAAGAACTTCCTGCTTTGTTTTGGTTATGAAAGTGGGTTGACATCCCCTATTAAGGATGGTGAGATCTAGAGACATTATAAGTTCTAAAAGGTACTCACCTCTTCCGTTTACGTCGATGCTGCCCCAAATCACGTGATGAGCATTAGCATCGCATCCCAGCAGTAGGCCCTTGTGATTCCCTTGTGATTTGCAGTGGAAGGCCAGTCTCTGTAGCTCCGCCGCCGGTATCTCCGTATCGCCAGGTAGGTAGGCAGATGCTACGACCAGATTATGGTTGCCATCTCGGGTGGTACAAATTTCGATGGCGGTAAGTAAATTCTGTAAGACAAAGGTAATTAATGCGTTTGCTGACTACGGTGCAGGCTCTGGGGCGAGCAGAGCCCTTGTCGTACACCACATTCGCGTTACTTACGCTAAGTCCTTTGACGATCCCGTCATGCTGCCACGGTTCCGGGAACAGCGCAATGCTCAGCCCCTAACTGATGAACCGCGCTGATAATATATCCGAGGCTCTTATGGCGTGGTGCAGATTACACTACACCACATCAATGCTTAGGTCATCCATAGGCTTCGAGGTCGTCTTTTGCTACCTCACTCCCAGGGTTGGAAGTGGGTAGATCGTCTGCCTCCTTCGTAGGTTCCGGTGAATCAGGGAGGGCGTAGTGGTGTGAGACTTGCTCCATTGGCTCCGGTAACTTAGAGAGCGGGTGGTTTGCGAGTGCCTTTTCGCTGGAGCTTTCAGTTTTGGTCTCTTTGTTGGTGTCGGTTGAGCTATTTTTGCTCTCATTCGCTTTGTCAGTCTTCGCCGTTGTGTCTTCTTTGTGAGCGCCCTTTTAATTTTTCGGGTGGACCTTGGTCTTCTCGAAACGGTAAGACATTTGGAAGTGGCGCCTGGCGATGATTTCCTGAAGCCATGCTGATGAGATGCTAGCTCAGCATGCGATACAAGGGTGGGGTGGATGAGTGCTTCGAGTGTCTTTGCAACGGATGATAAAATTGTGATTGGACGGTAGGATTCGGCGAGTTTCGCGCTTTTACAGGGTTTGAGAAGGGGGATGATTCGTCCCTTTTCCAGAACTCAGGGATGACAAGCGTGGATATCGACAAGTTGAAAGCCATCGTTAGATATTCGATGGCCGGAAGATCTAGATGTTTCAGCATGACCATTGAAATGCCATCTCGTCCAATGGCCTTTTTTCGCATTCTTGATTGCTGCTGAAACTTGGTCCGCTATATAGGTAGGGATGATGTCAACCGTTCAGTTGCGAATCCTTCTTTTTATCTTGCAGTTGAGCATCTTGGTCTTGGGGTGTTCAATAAATTGCCTATTGATCAAGCTCGCGCAGAGTTTTGGATTTGCGGTGGTTGGAGTAAGTAGCGCGGCGAACTTCGTCGAAGTGAGCGCTATGAAACCCTCCCAATTTGCCTTTTTGTGGTTGATAAACGTACGCCGTTCTGACGTCGTCACTTCGGCTGGTTTATCAATAGTTATCAGTATGGGGAGGTGAACGGATTGAAGAGACCTGGTTGTCTCCCATCGGGTTTCTCTTATCAAACCGGCGCTCACCATAGTTATGTCAGGAGAACTATGGCAGGCGCCAGCGACGCGTGTAGACGAAATTCCATTGAGTGCGCAGAAATCTGATGGGTCTAATTTAGACGCGATATCTATACCTCTGGCATCATTTGCGAGAAGAGAGTGCCAGAGTTTATGATGGGCGTTAAAGTCGCCAAGTAGTTATGTCACCATAGTTATGTCAGGAGAACTATGACAGGCGCCAGCGATGCGTGTAGACGAAATTCCATTGAGTGCGCAGAAGTCTGATGGGTCTAATTTAGACGCAATATCTATACCTCTGGCATCATTTGCGAGAAGAGAGTGCCAGAGTTTATGATGGGCGTTAAAGTCGCTATGCTGTCCTGTTAGGAGTGGACCAATATCGAAGTTATAGCCAGAGCCACAGCTGGATGCCGGTGGCACATGTTTATAAGTTCGATATTGGTATTGCCGGATTTAATGGCAATAGCTTGCATTTCCGCCGTACCGTCGTTGAAACGATGATCTAATACACTGTATTGCACGTTTCTATGTATTAGGAATGCGAGCCCTCCTCCTGGTTTAGGACCCTGCCTGCCGACTCTATCGCGCCTCAAAAGTATGTAATCGGCGGGGATGTTAAATTCGGGAGTTGAGGGTTGGAGCTTTGTCTCCCGAAATGCCGCTATCAGAATTTTGCGCGAACTCATGAAACGGACTATCTCGTCGATCTTCAGACGGATGCCATTGCAGTTAAACTGCAATATGGTGAGTGGGCTGTACACTGCTGCAGGGGGTGCAGGTGTTAGACCTGAGCTATAATGCCTTGTTGTATTATTTTTTATTTATTTATTTATGTTTAGCTTACCTATTAGATTTTAACAATTCATTTTATAATAGGGTGTTTCTAAGCTCGCTTCTCGCAAAAGATAGGCCTTGTGTGCGAGTGCGGTGACAGTATGTTATGTACAAAGTAGTTCTAAAAAATATGTAACTAGCTAGAGATTATTTTTAAAATCCTTAATTCTTATATTATAATAAGATTTAAATTCAAAAATGTGAGTTGAAAGTAACAATAAAACAAAAATTACGATGATAAATTCAAAATAAAAATTTATAATGACAATATATACTATATATGATTAAATATAAAGCAAATAATGAAAAATTAAAAAAAAGTAAATTATTAATGTTTTTTTTTATAAACTTACAAAAGTAAAAAAAAATAGTTTTGAACAAAATAATATTTGAAATAAAATAATAAATAAGAAGTTAAATGAAAAATGTTCGTGTATTCCAGAAAAACAAATTCTTCGAAATGACTCATGTATTATTTAAAATGGAATCTAGGCTTTGATGACTATTTAGTACAAAATTCTTCAGTATGCGCTTAAAATTGAATTTTCTTAGCTCTTGTTTAGTTTCAAGAGGGATAATGTTTAGCATTCGGGGACCCAGAAAACTTAAATGTCTTGATGTACATCTTTTCTTATTTCTCTTTGTAATTAATGGCTGTGTGTTTTGCCTTCGGGTATGATAAATTATTGAATGCCTAGTGTGTAACTCTTCGTGTTTATACATAAATTTTAGGCAAGTAAAATAATTGACGAAGGTTCATTACTTTAAATATTTTAAAAGCTTCCGTTGTTGAAAAAAATTTTGATTTTCTCAGACTGATTTTAATTAGTAGATTTTGCACGTTCTGTAAGGGTGCAAGATGCGTTGTAAGTGCTGATCCCCATATTTCAACAGCGTATTGTATTATTGATTGTGCTACTGCATAATACACCAATTTTATTGTACCAATATCTGCACTATTTTTCAACCTAAAGAAAATATACATAGTTCTGCGGAGCTTATCGGTTAGTGCTGCAATATGCTTCTTCCAGTCAAGTTTTTCGTCTACTATGACACCTAAATATTTGATTTCGGTTTGATGCTGTACTTTACTGAAGTTTATTCTTAAGTCTAAATCCGACGAATATTGTTCATTTTTGTTTCCAAATACCAGAAAGGAAGTTTTTCTAACGTTGAGTGCTAGTTTATGCATACTCATCCATTTGTATATTGATTCGCATCCTTTATTAGCTTTTTGCATGACTTCGCTCCAGTTTTTCCCTGTGAAGATGGCGGCAGTGTCGTCGGCATACGCTGTGATCTGTCCTTCGAAATTTTCATCATGATTTCGAAGTTCACATAAACTGTTAACATAAATGTTAAAAAGAATTGGCCCTAACACGGTTCCTTGTGGTATACCATGGTGTAATTCCACCTGTTCGCTTTGAAACATACCAAATTTAACTTTTTGAGTACGACAGTTAAGATATGATTTGAGGAGTTCGATTACATTTGTTTGTAGTCCGATTTGTTCTAACTTCTTCAATAAAATTTTATGGTTGACGGTATCGAAAGCCTTTCGAATATCTAGAAAAACTGCTATTACCTTTTGATTTTTTTCCTTAGCATTATTAATCAGGTCAGTTACACAATACAGTGCATCCGTGGTGGATTTATTTTCACGAAAACCATACTGATTTGCTGACAGCAATTGATTCTCGTTAAGGAATTTATTTATCCGTGTCCTTAAGCATTTTTCAAATATTTTTGCGAAATTAGATATAAGCGATATCGGCCGGTAGTTGTTTAGTATATTTTTTTCTTGTGATTTATGAATTGGAATCACAACAGTTTTTTTAAATTTACTTGGAAAAATCCCTGTTATCAAACATAAATTCAAAATGTAGCAGAATGGAGAAACAATATTGTTTATTATTTCTTTTAACATTTTGGCTGTAATTGAATCTTCTCCTGGCGCTTTGCCGATCTCTAATCGATTTACATGATGTATGATTTCTTCTCTTGTTATAGATGAAAAGGTTGAATTATTGTGGCGTATAGGCCCGTAATCTATAAAAGATTCATACTCAACGTGACGGATATCTTTTGTAATATTATCTGCAATACTCGCGAAGTATTCATTAAATTCATTTGCAATATCCAAAGGATTTTTTAGAGTGCTATTTGCCCTAGAACGAATTTCAGTGGTGTTTGTTTTTGTTTGTTTGCTTCTATTTGTGACTTCGTTTATTTTTTCCCATAATTTTGTAGGATTACTTTTAGCAGCTTGAATTTCTTTGTAATAATAGAGTTTTTTTGCAGATTTGATCAGAGAGTTGAGCGTATTGCGATATACTTTAAATTTGAGTTTTAGATTTAAATTAAACGGCTCGTTTTTTAATTTCCGTGCCAGTGTATTTTTATTTCTAATAGAAGTAACTATGGTTTCAATGGAAGAATTTTTTTTTTAATTGAAATTTCAGTTTCTGTGGTTGCATCTGCTACTTTGGCGACTATAGTAACTATAAAAAAGTTAGTGCATTCATTCGCGTCACTACTACTAAAAATTGGGTTCCAGTCTTGCTGACTTAAAGTTAAATTTAATTTTTCGTAATTTATCTTCTTTTTTGTGTATTTTTGTCGTTGTACGTCTTGCTTCACTAAGTTCACGTTAACTTTTGCTATAGTGGCAAAATGGTCCGTAATGAAGGTTTCATATATGGCTGTAGAAAAAATAAAACTATCAGTCAGTTTTGAAAAAATATGATCGATACATGATCTGCTAGAGGGTCTAGTGATCCCTAGTAAATATTTATTAAACCCGTATTCCCCTAGTACATTAAGATATTCTCCCACCATAGGAGCATTTTTATTCCCCATTATATTGATATTCATGTCACCAACAATGATATGATTTTCGAATGATTTTGCACAATTTAGCAATTTGTTTACTGCGGGTGGCGGTGGCGGAGAGCTGGGACCAGGAATAGCTGGAGACGGTGGTGGGCCATCAGCTTGTGAGCTAGGGCCTGGGGTGGCTGGGCCGACCCGCGTCTAGACACCCTGGAGCAAAAACGGACAACTTGTCATAATTTCTCATTTCTCTTAGGCCTGAGCAGTAGAAATAGAAATGCCACCATTCTCTGCAGCAGCTATACCTCAAGGACCTGGCATTCCCGAAGATACGTCGGTTGCATACACAGCAGATGTAGATTTCGGGACCTGGATTTGTCTCGTTGCCGGCGCGGATTAGGAGAATTGAGAGCAACCGCGCTGAGATGAAATGCTCCCAATTTGACGAAAAAACACATAGAACACATCCACATCATACACAGACATACACATCCCTCCCGCATCGAACCTTCATGGTTCTTGCCATAGAGGGGGCTTTTGGCAACTCTTGGCCGTTTCGTTGGTTTGAAACGGGTATGGTCCGCCCCGAAGAGGCTTGAAAAATCCGTATGGCATACAGCTGCCATCGGGAATGGTCACTGAAAGGGCCACAACAACCTATCGATGCAGTATGCTTCCTGGAACTGGCAGATACGATGCCTACAGTATCCCAAATATGTCATCATTTTATTTTTTCTAGCCCCTCCCCTCACTTACACCGCTCCGATACAACAACAACTGCAACTGTAAATATGGTAAGATGGATGTAACCGAACTCTGTGACTTTGACTGTGACTGGATGACTGAAATGCTTTGAAATGTGTACATGTATTTAAACATTTTCCTCCAAATATTTTATTAAGAAAACTATTTTTAGGTGTATTTTACTTAAAGACGGACAAGACCATAAACATTTGAAATTATTGCGAAAAGCTTACATGGAGGTGAAGTTAGCAAATATTAAAAATAATAGCAGTACCGTTTCGTCTAATGAAAGTGCATCGGCTAAAGCCTTTCAGGCAATCAAATGTATGCGTACCCATAAATATAACTTTTATAAAGTGAAACTACTCAATTCCATTTTTTAGGTGTAATGACTTTGAAGCGCAAACTTCGACGAATTCGTAGAGATAAAGATTATACAAGCTCCGAAAGCAACACAATCCATGGCAGTATCGAAACAACTTCATTCAATATTACGTCCTAAATATGCACGATAAAGTAGGTATTAAGGAGGTATTACACTATCAAATAAAGTTTCACCAATGACGCAAAAAGTTTGTCACACTAGTGTAAAAGGAAAAATAAATGTCTCGAAATGTGTTTGACCAAAATTAATGACCATTGTAGTCATTCATTTCTGGTCAAATATACGACATTTGTTTAATAAGAAAAAAACACCGCTCTGGTCAAATTTATTTTGCAGTTTTTGATCATACGGTTATTCAAAAATTACCAATTTATATTTAACGATCTATATAAAAAAAAATTTATACTTTTTGCGAACTGTGGAATATTGGAAAATTAAAAATTGAAATTAATGCTTGAAATGTCATCGAAGAAAATATTTTCGATAGCAAAACTAAATGGCCATGATCTATTTTCAATTACCCTTAATCGGTAATTTATGATGCGTTGTGAACCATTTAATTTGCGATTTAAAAATGGATTAGTTTTTCTTTCATCGCATTACATAATTTCCAACGAATGTGAAATTTGAAAAAAGAATGAAAAATATTGTTTTTATAAATTGGCTTTTGCCTTAGTTTACTGTTTCCTACTGTATCTGGTGTTAAATTGACCAAAAATCCTTTTTCAAATGATATAACAATGAAGATTGACTAAAAACACTTCTATCGGAATTACGCCTGCCAGCACGTACGTCCGTAATTAATCAGTCCTAGCATCTTCTACTAGAGATGAGCATCGAAAGAGAAACATCGATGGTTACCATCGAAAAAACATCGAGACGAAACCATCGATGGTAAGAAAACATCGAACCAAAAACATGATTGTTTTGGGTTTTTTGAGTACTCAAAAAAATAATCAAAAATTAAGCTTATTATGGTTTTCATTCAATGCCTCCCCCACCCACCAGAATATAACTCTTCTCCTGGAGTTTTTTTGCATTCGTATCGTACCCAGAACCCACCGCATAGAGCAGACATATCAAACTGGCGGCCCGCAGCCAGGTCGAAGAACTTAATTAAATAATATGTGGCAGCACAAATTCGAGCTATTGAACTCATTTCAACAATTTACGAAAACTCTCCAAGAAGTCGGTGGCTTACGCACGCTTAAAAAAATCGCCGATGATTATTTGTGTTACATTTGCTTAAGGCATCCTTTTTTTGTGGAAGAAAACGTTAAGCCTTTTCGTGAAATTGTTTTTTTCCGAAATTCGGTCCATCGAAACGTAAACCATCGATGGTGAAAAACATCGACGCAAAACCATCGATGGTAAAAACATCGACCATCGGACCAAAAACATCGATGTTTTCGAAACATCGATGTTCGATGCTCATCCCTATCTTCTACTGCCTTAAAAAATACTGTAAAAATCCTCATAAAAAAAGAGCTTTCAGCATGTGGTCGCGCTTTAATAGCAATTATATTTTGCATCGAAGGCTCCTTTATTGTGGGTAAACACTACCGCTGTATCAACCGTATTCCTCCATTCATCTTCAATTGGCAGAAACTGCGACTGCGAGTAATCATTGCATTCACAATATACAGGGTGTCCCGCATTTGGTGGTCAATGCTGTAAGGGTTGATAGCACAACGATCGGAATTTTTTTACCGTTACCTTGTTATCGCTCTTTTTGTGAAAGTCATCGAAAATCGTGACTTGTCATGCAAAAACACAATTTGCAGCCCTCCTGATGACTTAATCCAAGATTTGATTTCAGTTTCAGAAACTACATAAAATTTTACAAAAACTGAAGTTTTTCCTGTTACCAACATTATCGCCACTTTCAAGATACAGTTACTCAAACTTAATAGAAATTCTAAAATATATTTTTCATCGAAAATTCCAACAGTAATTTCATAACGGTGCTTTATACGTACAACTCTGCAAAATTTATAAAATTTGCTTCAACATGTTGGCTTTCCAACGGTATATCGCTTTCATATTTACATTGCAGAATTTTAGGGAAACACGCATTGAATTGCTTCAGTGGAATCGCTAATTGTTAGCGAAATTATTACTCGAAAAAAGACAAACAAAGGCTATTATAATTCGGAATAGAGTCTCGCTACATTATTTTGACCAGAACAGTAAGATATTCGAAATTTTGTACATTGTTTGGCAAATGCAACGGTACTTAGAACAGTTAATATTTTATATTTGCTATTTATAATCGAAATACTGTTATTCTCTCTTATGTTTTCACTTCGCAAGCGTGATTGTTTTGTTAATTTTTCGCGGTTGGTAAATTCAGGTATAATTTTGTTAGTAATACAACTTAGTTTTCGAATATAGCCCTCATTTTTAAACCATGGATATGGTGTTTGTGTATGGGGTTGCAGGAGGAAATGGACTTGAAGCATTTCGAGAGTATAGTCGGCGATTCCCGCAGCGACGAATTCCAGGCAGACGTACCTTCGAAAGAACGTATCGGCTTCTTGGAGAGACAGGTCGAACACCAAACCACACCGGTAGAGGAGGAGCTCGCCGTACTAGTGTCGGAAGAGAAGAAGAGATTTTTAATCTCTTCGATACTAACCCAAAATTGGGCACGCGTAGAGCACTTCAGCTGGATATTCCTCGGATGACGATCCAAAGGACTCTTCAATCGGACAACGGTATCCATTCAACCTTACGCAAGTTCAGGAATTACTACCGAGCGACTGTCAGAGGAGGATAACATTTTGTAAATTTTACCTATCGGGAACAGCTGCTGCAGCGAATCAATGATGTTTGTGGCAACATAAAGGAAAACCCTCCTGAAATCCTTCGGACCGTTTCTTTCATGCGCCGAAGGTGTCGAGTCTGCATACAAAATGGAGGAGGCCAATTCCACCAGCATTATTCCAATTCATCATTCAAACCCATTTGGTCATTAGTTAATATTTTTAGTTTATTGGTTCTTTCTCATATTCAAAACATTAATTTCATTTTTATTTAACAAATTTTCAAAATTGCGATGGTAAAATAAAAAAAAAATAAATGAATAAAATTTCACTTTAAATAATCCGATAAGAAAATAACTACCTTGTTTTTTACATCCAATATATGTAATTCCAAAATCCCGCAATGTAAATATAAAAAGTGATATACAGTTGGAAAGCCAACATGTTGAAGCAACATTTATCAACTTTGTAGAGTTGTATGTATAAAACACCGTTATGAAATTACTGTTTGAATTTTCGATGAAAAATCTATTTTAAAATTTCTATCAAGTTGAAAGTGGCGATAATGTTGGCAACAGGAAAAACTTCAGTCTTTGTGAAATTTTATGTAGTTTCTGAAACTGAAATCAAATCTTGGATGAGGACATCAGGAGGGCTGCAAATTATGATTTTGCGTGACAAGTCACGATTTTCGATGACTTTCACAAAAAGAGCGATAACAAGGTAACGGTAAAAAAATCCAATTGTATTGAATAGAACCCTGAGGCACACCAGACGGCTGACTGAAAGGATACGAGATAGATTTAAGGAAAGCTACTTTCGCAGTACGCTCATGGAGGTAGGAACATATCCATTTTATAACCAAGATGGTAAGCCAAGATCAGTTAGCTTCCTTAACAAAATATCGTGGTTGACCGTGTCAAAAGCCTTAGCAAAATCGGTATAGATGACATGCACATCATCTTGCCTATTAAAGGATTTGGCAGTAAAGTTAGTAAATTCAACCAGGTTAGTTATAACTGATTTTTTTTTTGCAAAAACCATGTTCAGGACAAATAAGGTCACCGAAGTTGCTGTAAATATAATCATAAACAATCTTCTTCAGAAATAGATGGCAAGAGGGATATAGGTCTGTAGTTAGTCACATCGGTAGAATCACCCTTTTTAGGTATAGGCACAACCAAGGAGGATTTCCATTGGTTGGGAAAAATACCTTCACGGAGGCTCTTGGTAAAAATAATGGCAAGAGGAGCTGATATGGATAAAGTAGTCCGTTTTAAGAAAGAGGAAGGAATGCCATCAAGTCCAGAACAAAAATTATTTTTGGAACGCGATGTAAGGAAGGATACATAGGAAGGTAATATAAGCGAGGAATGGGAGTCGTGCAAGGAGGAAGCGCTATAAGGGAGACTACAGGATGAAGTGTTAGGAATAGCATAATTGCTAGAAAAGTATGTAGCAAATAATTCAGATATTTCCGTAGGTGCAGTGGCAGTTATATTGTTAATGAAAGTGTCGAGGTATTGTTTGATGAACATCGCATATTCTTAACATAAGACCAAAAGCTTTTACTTTCGTTGCGTCTTAAACTATTTTCAACATTGATAATATAGGATCGTGGCACTTCTATAAGATTTTTAACCCTACTCCTGAGGCAATTAAATTGAGCTCTATCAGATTGCCGTTTGAAACGCTTAAGTCTAGCATGAACAATATTTTTCCTACGAATAAGTTTATGAATGAGCGGAGTGAACCAGACAGGGCCCTTGGCTTGGAATAAGAAAGTGGGACAATTTCATATAAAATATGATACAGAATAATGTAAAACACAGAAACAGCATATTCGCACTAAAGATCTTTTAAAATGAAGTACCAGTTGATATCGGTAATTCTCTTAAACAAAGCAACAAAAACGCTGTTGTTGGACGGTGGATGTTGCATGCTCAAAAAATGATTTGAGTTATCCACCGTCCAGTGGGACAGCACAATAGTATGCATACTCCAACGAGTTGCGGCACACAGAGTGCATTTCGAGCCGGTTTCGAACTAGTATTACATGGCGCGCTGCTATTCTCATCAGATGCCTCTACGTATGCAGCGCGTCATGTAATACAGTGTTACCAATTTAGGGGAAAGTTCCCTAAATTTAGGGTTTTTTGAACCTCCTAGGGAGAATTTTAGGGAGAGAATTTCTTTAGGGAAAATTTTAGGGGTAACCTAAAACACCTTAGGGAAATTTTGGGGGTTTGTTTTTTTAACATAAATCCGCAAATTCCATGAAAATTTGTGTCTGTGACAGCTTCTATTTAAATGCCTCCTGAATCTGTTGGGACAGGGATCGGTGAGAGATATAGTACAGATCTATTTTGGGAGAGTCCAGCATCTTTTCTTATGGGGCTTTTAGGTACACGTTAAAGAAAAATCAAGTGAAATGAGGACGTTACGTGGATTAAGATAATATAAGAGGGGCACTGCCTGGAGGTTATCGCCTACGTGTAAATAAATAAATATTCGAAACCCTATGCCCCCAAATTGTATGTCTTAAGCGGCATCTGTATTATAAACAGATCTACATTGCCACTTGACGGGTATGGTTAATTTGATGTAGTTCTGATTTCATGTTCACCGGATCAAAGCTCTTTTCCCCAAATATATTATAGGGGCAATAAGAGGATGAGCTTACATCAAACTGGTTTTTCCTTTTTAAAATGGGCTATGCGCGGTAAATTCCTATTCCGATTAACCCGACTAAATCGATGTCTTCGCTACACCTGTAGAAAAGTCGTCTCGATAGCTGTGTCACTATAATCTTCGGGGTACCATTAGGCCTGATACCCTCGTCAGCAGATCACATTTGGTGCCGAGCGTGGGGCCCTTTTTAATTTTCCACCATTTTTCAAATTTAGGGGGAAGATTATCATTTTAGGGGGAAATCACGCTTCATTTAGGGGGAAGTCACGCAGCCTACCTGGCAACACTGATGTAATACCAGGAGAGGCATTACCTATATAAGAGGATCGTACACCTTTGCCTGGTTGAGTCCGGTAATACCTCTCCTGGTAGTACATGACGCGCTGCATACGTAGAGGCATCTGATGAGAATTGCAGCGCGCCATGTAATACTAGTTCGAAACCGGCTCGAAATGCACTCTGTGTGCCGCAACTCGCTGGAGTATGCATACTATTGTATGCTGTCCCACTATGGGCAAACTGGACGGTGGATAACTCAAATCATTTTTTGAGCATCCACCGTCCAACAACAGTGTTTTTGTTGCTTTGTTTAAACCCGTTCTCTGACACATAGTTCAGAAACGCGGCCGTATCGAATCGGTGGCTAGCCATTGCCTAGCCCATTTAAAATGATTCGATACCAGGGTGTATTTCGTGTCCTATATAAGAGGATCGTACACCTTTGCCTGGTTGAGTCCGGTAATGCCTCTCCTGGTATTACATGACGCGCTGCATACGTAGAGGCATCTGATGAGAATTGCAGCGCGCCATGTAATACTAGTTCGAAACCGGCTCGAAATGCACTCTGTGTGCCGCAACTCGCTGGAGTATGCATGGTAATTCTCTTATTTATAGAGTCATAATCAGCTTTGCGAAAGTTAAATTTAGGCTCATTATTACGCTGGACAACTGCCGGCAGATCTATGCGTATATCGTGCAGAATAGCTGGATGATAGGGATCACAGGGAACATAAGAGGGAGTAGAATAAGAAGGGAAGGGGATAGACAAGAAAGTGGAAGATTACTTAGTACAACATCGAGAACACGATCCATGAAATTCGACAATATATTAAATTGAAGAAAATTGCAAAGTTCCATGAAAGATGTTAACGATCTTGACATAGTAGCAGAAGTAGAAGTAGGAAGGCCAGGGGAATCAGGCCAGTTAATGCCTGGAAGGTTAAAATCTCCGCACACAATACAGAAAGAGTTAGGAAATAAAACATTGATAGTATCAGATAGGTGGTCAAAAATACTATCGTAAACAGTTAGGGTTGTACGACTTATAAGATTTTATCTAAAATTCTAGAAAATAAAATTAATCCGTACGCAGAAGAAATCATTGGCGAGTACCAAGGCGGCTTTAGACCTGGTCGTTCGACGACAGAGCTTCGCTTTTTACAGCGAAGCTTTTACTCCAGAAGTGCTGGGAATATAACATCGACGTATACCAAATATTTGTCGACTTCAAGCAGGCATACGACAGTATCGATCGAAGTGTACTGTACAACATTCTGCTGCATTTTGGTATACCGGCTAAGCTAGTGCGACTCATAAGGATGACGATGACTAATACCGTCTCGCAAGTCAGAGTTCAGAACAGACTCACTGACCTATTTGAAACTCGTACTGGACTCAAGCAAGGCGACGGGCTGGCGCCGACGCTCTTCAACCTGGCTCTGGAGTATGTAATCCGAGCCATGAATTCGGACAGCAGCGGAACGCTACTCATTAAATCGACTCAACTAGTAGCTTACGCCGACGACATGAACATCATATCTCGAAGTTTGGGTGATGCAGAAATCCTCTTGCATAATCTCAATAACGCCGCCAAAGAAGTTGGACTACATATCAACGAATCTAAAACCAAGGTCATGATGCAATCAAAAACTAGAACGCCAGTAAATTCAAGCATCACAGTGGGGGACCTCAATATAGGGTATGTAGACAACTTCACTTACCTGGGTTGCAATTTGTCAAAGGACGCCAACGAAACAGATGAGATAAAGCGACTGAAACAACTAGCTAATAAGTGTTATTTTGGGGTCCTCCAAATTATGAATTCGAAGCTGGTGCACAGGAAGACGAAGCTCCACGTGTATAAAACCATAATCCGACCTGTGCTATGCTATGGCTGCGAGGCATGGACCCTAACCCAAAACTCTGAACACCTGTTGGACACATTCGAGCGAAAGGTTCTCCGAAGAATCTTCGGGGCCGTTCGTGAACGAGGTGAATGGCGCATCCGGTACAACCTTGAGTTGTATCAGCTGTATGATGAGCTACAGGTGTCGAAGATCGTGAAATTGCAGCGACTGCAATGGGCGGGACATGTACAAAGGATGAACGACGATCATCATCAATGTGGCACGATAGCCCGACGTCGGGCCTTGGCCGCCTGAATCGTTGACCTCCAATTGTCGCGGTTACGTGACCTCGTCCTCCAGTTTCGGAAGCCCAGCAGTTGGTGGGCGTCTTCACCTACGGAGTTCTCCCAGCGAGCTCTCGGTCGTCCACGCAACCTCGCTCCGTCAATTCGTTGTGCGTTCATCACTTTCTTTGGCATGCGATTATCGTCCATCCGTTGTACATGCCCCGCCCATTGCAAACGTTGAAGCTTCACGATTTTCGATACTTCCAGCTCATCGTACAATTGATACAACTCATGGTTGTACCGGATGCGCCATTGGTCTCGCTCGCGAACGGCCCCGAAAATTCGCCGAAGGACCTTTCGTTCGAATCGGTCTAGCAAAATTTCGGAGGCTTGGGTGAGGGTCCATGTTTCGCAGCCATAACATAGCACGGGTCGGATGATCGTTTTGTACACGCGGAGCTTCGTGTTCCTGTGCGCAAGTTTCGAATTAATTATAGGGAGGACCGAGAAATATGTCTTATTGGCTAGTTGTATCCGTCGCTTAATTTCGTCGGTTTCGTTGGCGTCCTTTGATAAGTTACAACCCAGATAGTTGAAGTTGTCTACATACTCGATATTAAGGTCCCCCACTGTGATGCTTGAATTTGCTGGCGTCCTTGTTTTCGATTGCATCATGGCCTTTGTTTTGCTTTCGTTGATATGTAGTCCAACTTCCTTTGCGGCGTTATTGAGGTTATGCAGAAGGCTTTCTGCATCACCCAACCTTCGAGACATGATGTTGATATCGTCGGCGTACGCTACTAATTGAGTCGACTTGATGAGTAGCGTTCCGCTGCTGTCCATATTCATGGCTCGAATTACATACTCCAAAGCCAGGTTGAAGAGCGTCGGCGCCAGCCCGTCGCCCTGCTTGAGTCCAGTACGAGTTTCAAATAGGTCAGTGAGTCGGTTCTGCACTTTGACCTGCGAGACGGTATTAGTCATCGTCATCCTTGTGAGTCGCACTAACTTTGCCGGTATACCAAAATTCAGCATAATGTTGTACAGTACACTTCGATCGATACTGTCGTATGCCTGCTTGAAGTCGACAAAGATTTGGTATACGTCGATGTTATATTCCCAGCACTTTTGGAGTAGTAGCTTCACTGTGAAAAGCTGATCGGTCGTTGATCGACCAGGTCTGAAGCCGCCTTGATACTCGCCAATGATTCGTTCTGCGTACGGATTAATTCTCTTTTCAAGAATTTTAGATAATATCTTATAGGCTGTACAAACTAATGATATGCCCCTGTAATTCTCACACTTCAGCTTGTCACCCTTTTTGTGGATTGGGCAGATTATGCTTTTGCGCCAATCTTCGGGGATTTCCTCGTCGTTCCATATTTTCAGCAGTAGCATGAACGACGATCGCATGCCCAAAAAGGTGATGAACGCGCAACGAGTGGACGGAGCCAGATTGCGTGGACGACCGAGAGCCCGATGGGAGCATTCTGTAGGTGAGGACGCCCACCAGATGCTAGGCTTTCGGAACTGGAGGACAAGGTCGCGTGACCGCGACAATTGGAGGTCTTCAATCCAGGCGGCCAAGGCCCGACGTCGGGCTATCGTGCCATAAAGTAGAAGAAACAGTTAGGGAAGAGTTACAAGGCAATCAAAAGAGAAGATGAACTAGAAATTGGAATCCTAACAGTAACACAGTCGAAAGGTTGGTCGGATGTTGATGCAACAAAGATACAAGCTAACCATCTACAGGTATACCGTCAGGGGAGCACCTAGCCTTTAGGCCTTTATCTCCCGGTCCCGCTAAAAAGTTTGGACCTTCGGCTTTTTACTGACAAGGTGTTGTTGTCAGACGGAGATTTCTCCATCAGGCGCATGCACACACCATCCGGAATCCAACCCCGGGATTGCATCACTAGCTGGATGACTTGGGTAACAACCTCCAGCCACTACGAGTCCAACACCTTGATGGGCAAGGACCATGGTCCCCTGGGCACACCCATCCCCGTAGTACACTATTCGCTATAGACTTCTCCATAGCAGGTGTGATCCTCCTTCGGCCCCCTATTGGTTAAGCCTTACGTCGAATTCGGGCATGCACACCCCAGGCTCGTTGGACCTGTGACTCCGCGTCTGTGCAGACAACGAAGCGCTGCTTTTCACATCCAGGCGGCCCCTTCAGTTTACTAGTCAGCAATGCGACTCAGGCAGTGTGGTCATCAATCCACAAACTAGCTAGATATAGGCGCGTAGGCATTTTCCACCAAGGCTGTTCTCCCTAGCTAGCCCCTTCTTGACTCGGGTCATGCGGAGCCGTCACCTCCGAAGCTCACACGACTTCCGTATGATGCACCCCCCCACCAGGGGACATCAAAATCGTGCTAGGCATTTAGTGCTTCCCTCCCGCAAACTATGGGGAGAGGTAGGCACGCCAAGAGCCACCCGTGCATAACTCAGGAGCACGGGACCGTTAACGCCCGAATGGTCTTTGTACAGATCCTCGCCATGGCGTATCAACTGTACCAGGGGCCCCCTTGCGCTACTAGGTCCGTGGTGTCGTAAGTCACCAAAGATCCCTGTCCGACTACAAACAGCCTTCCAAGCTGAGTGTCACACGGACACAGACCCCCCTGCGGGGGCAACAAAGATACAGTCGATTTCGTTTTTAATTGCTATAAGTGCATCACCACCGGTAGTTCCTATCACAACGGAAGATCTGATACCCTTCAAAAAGTTCGCTGCTATTAAAAGACGTATTAAGCCAAGTCTCTGTTAAGCAAATTATATCGTGTGAAAGGGTTAAAGCAGAGATGTTCAATGTTTGGAGCTTGGTGCGTAAGCCGCGTACATTTTGGTAATATAAATTCAGTGGTAAAGAAGAAGGTGACTTAATTACTTGACGCCCCTTAAAGGGCGTTTTTTTTCGAAAAAAAATCGTGGTTGAAACTCTTTGAGAAGTACACCATTCGGCCAGAATGAAGAATCACAAGGTGGTGCCAAATCACAAGGTAAAGTGATTTTGAATGATGCTACAACTCTCTGAGGCAAGTTATCTTGCGTAAGCTTCTTGCAGATGAGTATATTAGGTTCGAACCCTAATTTGTTGATGATGAATCCCCTTAGCTTAGATTCAGTAGTGTCATACGCAAGCCTCGATACGAATAATTGTTTCGGTGGTACACATACTCGAAGATCATTTGATAGAGTCCGAAGGCTTGGGGGCTGCAACTCTTGATGTGATGAAACATCAGCAGTGTATGATATGGGAGCAGCAGTCGATGTAGATGCAGTTAAAATACAAGGCAAATTGTTACTGCTAACATGCTTTTGCCCTTGTCATGATGCCGATAGAAGATGAGCTGTCACGAGAAGAAGAAGACACAGAAGGAACGGTTACGCCAGTGTTGATATTATTGCTGGGATGATGTCTGCTGGCAAATATATCAAGTTTTATTTGTAGATCATTCAGCGCCAACTGAAAGTCACGAATAAACGAAGGAGACGATTGCTGATTGATTGATGCAGATATATTAAGATTCTGGCAAGCTTCCGGTTGGTTCCCAGGAATCGTAAGACGAGGAGAAAGGAGTGCATCTAGCTGTTGACGTTCTCCAGAACGAAGCACGTTGTAATTAGGAACTTCTGTGGATACATGGACCTCTAATGGAGGTACAGTGACTTCCGCAATGACCAAAGGCGCCATTTCAGAAATAGCTGCCTGAAATGATTATGTTGTTGGCAGTCAGAATTTTGGAAACATAAATAGGCGTAGAAGGCAACCGACATTTCGAACAGAACCAATATAGGCCGGAGTCCGCTTGCAGCATAACATCGGCCACGGGGGCGTTAAGATTTACGCACTTGCTGTGGTAGGATTTGCCACAGAATGCAGCACACACAATAATAGGCGACCTGGTGGCCTTACCAGGACAAGATGACGACGAACAGTCCGCCACAGTAAGTATGTATATACATACAACAGAAAATATATTGTTTAATGTTGTATATGTACTACACTGCTCCTCACCGTACAGAAAATCGGGCCCGCCACTGGTCTAGGTTCAAATCACAGACACAAACTACAATTCAAAAAGCACAAATTGTGAATGATCGGGTTGATGTATTGGCTGTCAAAGTCACACAGTTATACATGGAATAGAGAGATAAAAAGGAATGGTAAATCAGCTGTCACCCATACAAACTGCATGGCCCGATTTTAAAAAGCGGTTGTCCCTATCTGTCAAGTATTATTGTGAAGTTTTTACGAAGTAAGTGGGGGAAAGATTGTTGCTGGAGAAAGTCAGGAAGTGTATCTATAAAATGTAATAGTCATATCGCAGTGCGACACAAAGGTAAAAAAGACGAATTGTCCCCACCTGTCAGATCCAGTCTGATATGAAAAATTGAACTACGGGGTATTCCTTTAGTTTTCTTTATTCAATGCAGTTATATGTATAACGGGTTGGTGTATCGGGTGTCAAAGTCACACAGTTATATGTAGTTATATGTATAACAGAAGCTTCACCGCAAGCACTTTACGAATATCCAGGTGTCTATGATAACTAGCACTCTATTACTTCAGGAAAGTTTTCACTGTATTACAGTTTAGCGTAAACAAAGAAAACAAAGAAATCGCCGTAAGCAAATCTGACGAAGACAAAAGCGTTTCTCATAGATAAGTCAGTGCGTATCAAGAGACACAAATTTGAGGGGAGTGAGTTATGATGGTCACAAAGCGAAACGTCACTCGCGGTAAAATTAACAATTTTGTATTAGTATGAATATTGGAATCAGAAGCGGAGCACAGCGCGTTCGGAACTTTGCATTTCAAAGCATTTGCTTCAGTTTTAAATGGCGCTCCTTTAACACTTCGTAAATTGCCTTTGCGTTTCGGAGAAAATTTTGTTGATGGACGTCTGCGATAGACGGAACCAATAGAGAACGGAGATTTGAAACCGTGTCGCAGGAAATCTTAAAGTCACGATAAAGCGTACCCGTGCTTTCTTTATAACCGTACAGAGCGGTCAAGTTGCTTAGTAATCGAACATTACAGAAAAATTTTTAAATACAAATTAAACTGAAAGAAAAACTAATACTTTTTCTAATTTCGAGGAATTTGGAACACGAAACACTTGATTTTGACCTTTGCCTATATTCGTTGCTGATATGCAAGTTAAGTTAAACTTTCGATCAAAGACAGAGGTTCGAAGATTTGATGATCCCTATACCTTTCAAGATAATTTCCCAATACTCTTTAGCATAAACTCAGGGATTTGGATGCACTGAGCTATTATAAAATATGAGCATCGTCAACCTTTAAACAAAGCAACAAAAACATTGTTGTTGGACGGTGGATGTAGCATGCTCAAAAATGATTTGAGTTATCCACCGTCCAGTTTGCCCATAGTGGGACAGCACAAGTATGCATACTCCAGCGAGTTGCGGCACACAGAGTGTATTTTGAGTCGGTTTCGAACTAGTATTACATGGTGTGCTGCAATTCTCATCAGATGCCTCTACGTGTATTTCGTGTCCTATATAAGAGGATCGAACACCTTTGCCTGGTTGAGTCCAGTAATGCCTCTCCTGGTATTACATGACGCGCTGCATACGTAGAGGCATTTGATGAGAATTGCATCGCGCCATGTAATACTAGTTCGAAACCGACTCGAAATGCACTCTGTGTGCCGCGACTCGCTGGAATATGCATAATCGTCAACCTTATTCCTAAAAGCTCGAAATACGTACGCCCCTGCATGAAACACACAGCAAATTTGTGAAAAGAGTTGGCTACTTCTTTATGTTTCCCATGCTAAGTTTTTTTCACACTTTTCTTTTCGTTCTCCTGCCGTCCTTTTTTCGTCTTCTGAAATAACAAGAGACCTTTTAAATAGCAAGAGTAAAAATTACGCCTTGAAGCAAAATAAAAATTCGGCAAAGAAATGAAACAATGACAAATAACCACTAAATATATATTGGAGGTAAGTTATTGGTCACTTTCTTTGAAACGGTCATACTACTACTGTGATAGGTCGATTGGCTGTGGCCAAACAAATAAGTCAAGGAAATACGTTTACAGATCTAAAAAATTAAAAAAAATCCAAATCAGAAAAATTAATTTACAAATCAAATAAATAAATTTCCAAATCGAATAAATATATGTATTTACATGCCAAAAAAGTAAATTAAATAAATATATTTCCAAATCAAATAAATAAATTTCCAAATCAAGTCCATAATATTCTGTCAATAAGAAATAAGTGTCAATGACACAGCGTAAATTGCAAAACACAATAAAGCTTATTTTAAAATAGACCGAATGAGTTCTAAAAGAACAATACATAATTCTGCTCAAAGAGTACGGATTGTATACTTCGCGAAGGGCTCACCAATCAAACAAAATTTTTATTTTCATCGAATATTATTATTGCATCTCGAGCATTCTTTATTTGGGTTATACTATACAGTTCGCGGGATGTCAGAATTGTTGCGATAAGTAACAATAACGTTCTTTCATTTTCGCCAAGGTTAATCCCGAATAATGCGGATATATCGACTCTTGCGCGGCCAAGATTTTCTTGGTCCCTGTTCTGCTTCGGGTTCAAATTCTCCTGCATTGTTCAGCGATTATTTGCTCGAGTGGTAATTCAGGGATTCTCCACCGGACGACGAACTGGTATCTCCCTCTTTCGGTAGTTGTAACGTATTACGGTAGAAATATTTTTTTTTTTAAGAAACTGAAACTAATCGATTCTATCAATGAGAAAAAAGCTCAACGTTCTCTTGTAAATAAAAATTCAACACTTCTATTCTGGGGTTCAATTCCAATTTAATGGAAACTTAATAGAGAGTTTTACACTGACGTATAAAAAAACGTATACGTAATTCCCGATTTCCAAAGAAAAATTACCGCGCGAATCGTACGTAAAACTTACACGAGAGTTTTCAACTAATTTGACAACAGCTAAAAATCGCGACCCGACAATTTTGACTGTTTAAAGACGTCAAATACACGGAAATATGCCCATGCCTCCTTAGGACATATGCTAAATTATGATATACTGTTTCGTATACGGTAAGCAAGCGAATTTTTAAATGGAATGTCAAATTATGTCGTATTATTTCCAACGACTTGCTAAAACTCTCTAATAACTCACAGAACCCAATCAACTATTAATGAACAGATTCCGTTATGTTCCCAAACCTCCTTCATTCTGAGGTCTAGTTTCGATTCTAATGTAAAATGGAAATTATAGAATGTAGTGCTGTTGTGACTTGAGTTTTGGGTAAGTTAGGGTAGCTTAAAGATGGCGAATAACGTCTAAGAAAATAATTTATGTATCGGCCTTCTCCAAGTGTGTGTAATAAAAACCTTACTTTTCATACGAATTTTACATTTACAAAATTTGATTCAGATTGATACAAAATTTAATTCAGATTGACATAATAAACTATTATTTTTCAATGCCCAACAAAATTATTATAAAAGCACATTGTTTACTTTATTTAAAAATGCTATCTTTTCAAATCGCTTCCTTCATACGAAATATTGTTTATTTGATTTGTAATTTAAGTTTTTTGATGGAAAAAATCATTTATTTTATTTGTAAATTTATTTTTTTTTGTTTTGAATATTTTTTATTTGAATTGTACAATTATTTTGATTTTTTGATCTGATTTGCATATTTTTTTATTTGATTTGGAAATTTATTTTTTTGATTTGGGAATTCATTTTTTCATTTAGAAATTAATGTTTTTGGTTCGGACATTTATTTGTTTGATCTGAAAACGTGTTTTGTTGATTCAGAAACTTATTTTTTTGATCCGGAACCATATTTTTTGTTCTGGAAATTTATTTTTTAGATCCGTAAACGTATTTCCTTGACTCAGAAATTTATCTATTTGTTTCGGATATTTATCTATGTATTTGACTCGAAAAGTTATTTACTTGACCTGGAAATGCTATATATATCCCATACTGCAATAGGTCATGACAAACAATTTGGTCATTGCAAAAGTGGGACAAATTTTCTGTGATCCACTAGAAAAACTTTATATACTTATGATAGTGCAATGCCACCTTAGGACTAAAGCCTTAGATGACTTTTAAATAGCTTATATTTCTCACCTTACCAACGGATCGCCAAAAAGACATTTTTTATTTGTAAATCCTAATATTAATTCTTGTATATTCAACTCATTTAAGTATTTTAATTATTACATCTGTCTAATAAATGTGTGATTTTATTTATTGTTTTATTAGAAACCAGTTACTACCGGTGGAAAACAAATCATGTATCAAATATACATATTGTTATTAAACCCTTCGCTTTCTAAGTGAAATGGTATACATATTGCCATGAAGTTTGTAACGCACGAAGCATCTCCGACCAGACGATTGGGTAAAGTCCGTCTGTTGCCACGCGATTTACCCGGCCAGTTTTAAAGCCAACAAGCTGAAATTGCACATATTTATTTTTGCTGCACACTGTTTCTATGATTGAGTCGCTGGGGTCGGACCATGGGGTCATGGAGCTGTCATACAAACCCAATTCCAAATTAACCCTTAAATGCATAGCGTACCATATATGGTACATGGCTAGATTCCTGTAAAAGTCCAGCGATTATTAAATTTTTGATTTTTTTTTTACTTTTTCCCAAAGTAGACAAAACGAGCTTTCACATAAATTCAATTTTGGCTTCGCGAAGCTTTCCTTGAATTGTCTGTGCATCGTCAAAGTGGACGAACGTTATTTTTTGTGGAATTTTAAAAGCTATTTTTTGAGCTAAAAAATTTGGCAAAGTATACCGTTATTTGAAAAAGGAAAAATACGGGTGAGTAAATTGAAATGTGTTCTTGAGGATCTTTTGAGATTTTGGCCAAAAAAGTCACTAAAGCTATTGTTTGCACCGATTTTGCAACGTACCATATATGGTACACCATGCATTGGGGCATATTCAGGCATATAATACATACATCCCGATCGTTCTTAACTGATGAAATTATTCTTCTTTAGTCTTGGGTAGGGTAGAATATGTTCGTAAAATTTTAATTACCAGCTTTTTCAACATTATGGTGCGTTTTATTGGGCCCAGAACAGGACCAAATAACATAAATTTTCATAAAAATTATGTCACCAATTCATTTTTCCAGGACATTTACTGTCATTTTTATGAAAGCTAGGTTAATCAGTCCTGTTCAGGATCCAAGGAAACGGAGCTGTCGTAGTTGATTTAGAAGGATCGCTTTTGTCATTTTGTTTTCTACAGTAAACCGGTCAAGGCTTAGACTTTCTGTAGCTGCTTCTTATAATCCCAGTCTTTTTAGCTGGCAAGTATACTCAAAAAAATCGTCACATCTTTTCTTTTGTCCTTAGGATACGTCTCTAAGAAATGGAGCTTCCGTACATGACATCTTAGTAAGATACTTGGACTTTCATCAGGACTCAAGCAGCTGCGCCTTAATATCCAATTTCTTAAACCATTTGATTATGACAAGTATTGTCTTGTAAGTCCACGGTCAGGATCCTCAGAAAATGTGCTTCTAGGATCAACCATTTCATATGGGAGACTGTGTGGAGTACCACATTCGATAAACAAAAAAATAAATGGATGTAATTCTTGTGGACATGTCCTGGAACCTGCACACATTTGGGTTATAAAGCAGGCAGCAGGTCATTTCCATATTCATTCCTAGCAAAGTCAATCCAATCCATACACTTTCCAAGAAAGGAATTAGGAATCCCTATGAGCTATGATAAGTCAAAAGTTTCGAGATATATGTTTAACAGTGGAACATGTTTATAAGGAACCTTTATACAGAAGATTTATTTTATAACGAAATCTAATAACTAACTATAACTAACTAACTAATAACCTATACCCATGTACAGAGCTAGACGGCACGCAAAGTCCAAAATGATAAATTCCATGTTTTTTTGTAGGGGAGGAAGGGGTATATGAGTCGGATCTGGCGCGGTTTTAATATTTTATAAGGACATCTGACAGTTACCCCTTGACACACATTTCAATTTATAGCGACATTCGATCAAAAGATATGACTAAATTTAGGTTTGTAGGGGATGTAGGAGTAGTAAGACCTACTCCACTTTCCATCGACTTCCAGGATATGTCACAAATAGGCACGATACAAATTTCAATAAGGAATAGGAAACTAATCACGCACCAACCCGAGCTACCTTTTAAAAAACCTAATATTGGCGATTTTCTATAGAAATTACAACCTTCCCTTTAATGAAAAGGAGTTCATTATATCGAGTTTCCACTATAATTTCGATCACAACTCTCAATAATCATTATCCTTTCTATTTTGCACTATTCCTATTAAGTTAAGAGGCAGATTAAATATTATTTGAAAAAATCTTTCATTTACACATTAATGCCTGAATGCATGGCGTACCATATTTGGTACACAATTCAAATTCTACTATTTTCGCTTTTCTGGGAAAACGGGCTATTTCCCGGGAAAATAAAGGCTGATTCCGTGTTCAGTGACTGATTTTACATAAGGGGAGGTCAGTTACGATAGTGGGTTCAGACCCCATGCATTTAAGGGTTAATATATAATTTACTGCAGCGAATTCAATCGGATTTTCGAGAGCGGTGACATTCTTCAAAAGTTTTAAGATACTATAATTTTCCCGATATTTAAAAAAGGAGACGTTGATGATCCAGCATGCTACCGCGGTATCTCGTTTGTTATTGCGTCCGGAAAGATTTTTACAAACCATGCTTCAACTGCGATTTGGTAAACGATTAGGTCTGGCGGAAGTAATGGTTGAAAATCAAGCTGGATTTCGCCAGGGACATTCCACTAAAGCCTTTCTATTTTGTAAAACTAGGTACGTAGTGAGGGACGAAGACTCTATGCATTCTTTGTCGATTTTAAAGCGAAAATATTTACGCAGTTAGGATCAAGTCACCACACGAATTGGCAAATTCGACATGAGAATAAAATAAATAACAGGCGCGACATTCCAACATTGGACTAAGGCCGCTGATTTGTTAGTGACATCCAATTTCCAATATCTTAACTGCTTTTTTGTTGAGATCCACAGCACGCTCAGCAGTGTTTTTATCTCCATAAATGGGTACTCATTTAAAATCTCAGTGGGATCATAGTCCATCACATGGGTCGTGAGTTCGAAAAACACCATAAACTGAATTGGTTCACGGTGAGTCTCGAACCAACGACCCTGTGCATTGAAGGTGTTCGCACTAACCACAACACCAACCAGACTACGGCATGATCTACCATGGAGAAAATTATTTCATATCCTTGAGACAAGATGCGAGTATTTGGGCGGGATTGTATTTATATCAATCCTTTTTTGGCGGAAATCTTTTGCAACACAGTTGTTGTTGTGAGCTATCATTTTTTATTGAATGCTTTAATTTTCATGAAGTGAAGACTATATTCACTGCTATATTGTCACGAATTGTCCGAGAATAATAATAATAACCCCCTTGGTAACCTTGCCCCTCTTGGCAACCTCTTTAACCTCCTGAAAAATGAATCCCTGGTGGACGGCCGAATTGCAAGCAATTAATAGAGGTAATTCGTTTGCATCACCAACTTGCCAGACATAAGAACTCAAGTAAGCGACTTCGCTAATAGAAAAAGAAAAATTTACTGATGCCCTTCATGCCGCATCTACCCGTACACACTTTCGCGAATTCTGCTCCAAAAAGCCAAATATGTGTTCTCGCTCACTGATCAAATCATCAACGATGCTCCTATTACCGCAATTATAAATAAAACACTTAAAAGTGGAAAGACCTAAACAATGTCAAGTCACGAGACTGCTTGATGTCTACTCAACCATTCTATTCAGATGACACGGAAGATTCGCTAGCAAGTAATACCGATTTACGACTTAAAGAACTGGAGGAGGCTGCTTCTTCTGACGAAGAATATTTTACACCTGACGAAGTACTTGAATATCTGAAGTCAATGAGCCCAAACGGAGCTCTTGGTGTTGAATTGACATCAGATATATGTTCAGAAATTGCTTACGCTCATCCTTTAATTCTGACATCTTCTTCTTCTTCCTTGTCTCGTTCTTTATACCGGTCCATGGTTTCGCGGGGGGGGGGGGGCAAACGACTTCTCCATGTGTCCTCCGCGCGGGCGCCCCCTGGTAACGGTAGTGGGTATAACCTCTAACGGCGAAGTCAAATCATCTGATGCGACATTTGGAAGAAGCACCGCTGCGCCTGAGTGCTGTATTTACATCTGCAGCGTCTCAGGTTACTTAACGTGATAGGTGACAGAAAACGTCTAACTCAACCACTAAAGCAGCATCTTCGAGGCATGCCCATGATGGCCTTTACTAAACGATTAAACCCTATCATGGTTTAGCGATGTGCCGACAACTCATCCTAAGAAAAACTTCATGTCAAGAAACCTGAAACAAAAGCCTCGGATTTGACGGATACAAAACAACGACGACCCCGCAAACGAACAACTGATTACTCTTTCGGATCCTGGAATGTACGCTCCCTGAATAGACCGGGGGCCTTAAGGGCCCTCCTGGATCCGGTAGAACAATACAAGCTGAGCATAGTTGCAATCCAGGAAACTAAATGGCTCAAAAGCGAGATTAACGACCTCAATTCGCACACTATTTTTACGAGTGGTAAAGAGGAGGGCCACAAGGAATTTGGAGTAGCTTTCATCGTGAATAAGCAGCTCAAGGACCACGTTATCGGCTTCAAACCCATCAACGAGCGGCTATGTGCGATCCGCATTAAGACCCGTTTCGCTAATCTCTGGCTCATTAATGCGCATGCCCCTACAGAAGTAAAAGAAGACGCGATTAAGGACGAGTTCTACAACGACCTAGAAACACTCTTCGACTCACTTCCATCAAACGACGTCAAGCTGCTGCTAGGAGACTTTAACGCCAAAGTCGGAAACGAAAGCTGGCATAGGGGAACTACTGGTGGTCATAGCCTCCACGACGAAAACAACAACAACGGTCAGCGACTTATCGACTTCGCGAGTAGCAGAAACTTGGTCATAAGCTCTACATGCTTCCCTCATCGACGAATCCATAAGCAGACCTGGACTGCGACACCGATCACTATTTGGTGAAGACGACCTACAGGTGCAGAATCTCTTCGGTGCACCTAACGAGAATCAACCCTGCCAAGATCTTCGAGGTTGACAATTTGATTGATGATGCCACGGCGGCTGCGTATACTACAGCACTTGAGGAAAAATTGTCGCCCATGCTTGATAACATCAATAATCAAGGCATCCATGAGTTCTGGGAGGAGCTCAAAGACAGCATCAAGGGGGTCGCAGAAGAGGTCGTGGGCTATAAAGGCCGGCGCAGACGAGCAGACTGGTTCGACGACGAATGCAGGGCCTCGATTGAGGCGAAAAATGAAGCCTATCGCCAACACACACAACGCGCATCCCGAGCCAAGAAAGAAAGATATAACGAGCTTCGGCGAGTATCTAATAACTTAATTAGGCGTAAGAAACGCAAACATTTTGACGAGCAGTTACAGCAAATAAACCAAAGATTAGCCAGTAAGAACATTAGACAGGCGTACAAACTTATAAATAATGTCAAGAACGGATATCAACCCAGGACAAGCCTATGTAAGGACAAAGAAGGTAACATCATCAGCGACATCGAAAGCGTCAACAAACGCATTTTGAAGAGCTCCTCAATGCATCATCAACATCCCCCGCGGAGCTAACTCTTGAGCAGTTAGCCGAACCAGGCCCTCCCGTTCTACCCCCAACAGTAGAGGAGGTGAGTCTTGCCATACAGCTCCAAAATAATAAAGCGCCCGGCGCTGACGAGATCCCAGCAGAACTGCTGAAGCATGGTGGAACGTGCCTGACCAACGCTGTACATGTGCTACTGCTGAAAATATGGAACGACGAGGTAATCCCCGAAGATTGGCGCAAAAGCATAATCTGCCCAATCCACAAAAAGGGTGACAAGCTGAAGTGTGAGAATTACAGAGGCATATCATTAGTTTGTACGGCCTATAAGATTTTATCAAAAATTCTTGAAAAGAGAATCAATCCGTACGCAGAACAAATCATTGGCGAGTATCAAGGCGGCTTCAGACCTGGTCGTTCAACGACCGATCAGCTTTACACAATGAAGCTACTACTCCAAAAGTGCTGGGAATACAACATCGACGTATACCAAATCTTTGTCGATTTCAAGCAGGCATACGACAGTATCGACCGGAATGTACTGTACAACATTATGCTGAATTTTGGTATACCGGCAAAGTTAGTGCGACTCACAAGGATGACGATGACTAATACCGTCTCGCAGGTCAAAGTGCAGAACCGACTCACTGACCTATTTGAAACTCGTAATGGACTCAAGCAGGGCGACGGGCTGGCGCCGACGCTCTTCAACCTGGCTTTGGAGTATGTAATTCGAGCCATGAATATGGACAGCAGCGGAACGCTACTCATCAAGCCGACTCAATTAGTAGCGTACGCCGACGATATCAACATCATGTCTCGAAGGTTGGGTGATGCAGAAAGCCTCCTGCATAACCTCAATAACGCCGCAAAGGAAGTTGGACTACATATCAACGAAAGCAAAACAAAGGCCATGATGCAATCGAAAACAAGGACGCCAGCAAATTCAAGCATCATAGTGGGGGACCTTAATATCGCTTATGTAGACAACTTCAACTATCTGGGTCGTAACTTATCAAAGGACGCCAACGAAACCGAAGAAACTAAGCGACGGATACAACTAGCCAATAAGACATATTTCTCGGTCCTCCCTATAATTAATTCGAAACTTGCGCACAGGAACACGAAGCTCCGCGTGTACAAAACGATCATCCGACCCGTGCTATGTTATGGCTGCGAAACATGGACCCTCACCCAAGCCTCCGAAATTTTGGAAGACCGATTCGAACGAAAGGTCCTTCGGCGAATTTTTGGGGCCGTTCGCGAGCGAGACCAATGGCGTATCCGATACAACCATGAGTTGTATCAATTGTACGATGAGCTGGAAGTATCGAAAATCGTGAAGCTTCAAAGTCTGCAATGGGCGGGCATGTACAACGGATGGACGACAATCGCATGCCAAAGAAAGTTATGAACGCACAACGAATTGACGGAGTGAGGTTGCGTGGACGACCGAGAGCTCGCTGGGAGAACTCCGTAGGTGAAGACGCCCACCAGCTGCTGGGCTTCCGAAACTGGAGGACAAGGTCACGTAACCGCGACAATTGGAGGTCAACGATTCAGGCGGCCAAGGCCCGACGTCGGGCTATCGTGCCACATTGATGATGATGGTTTCGCGTTGCTCGACCTGCGGTGTAGGCATATCGCCCGTTTTGGCGGTAATATCTCAGCATATTTCTACAGGCACCTCTATATCTAGGATCGTGTCATCGCCGAGACCAATGCGTTGTTGTAATTCTGACATAAATCATGAATAAATACCTCGAACTATGTTATTTTCCCAAGTCGTGGAAGAAAGCGTTCGTTAAAATAATTTCAAAAGCACGATTATAGTGACATGACCTCATATCGTCCCATTGGGCTTCTGCCAATACTAGGTAAAGTACTAGAAAACTGTCCACCAGAAGGCTTGTTCAGAAACCAATACTTCGCCAATTCGCTTTTAGACAACAACTATCCACTATTGATGCATTACGGCACGCTCTCCAACTCGTCTAAGAGAACCCATCAAGTTGTAGCAGTATTTCTCGATATTAAATCAGCATTTGACAACGTTTGGTGGCCAGCTCTTATGGAACAACTACGCAACATCAAGTTTTCGGTAAATATATTTAATTTAATTGCAAATTATTTAAAGCACAAGGAAGTCATTCTGCATTACGGGGACGCTTGAGCTTGCAAAATTATGACGAAAGGCTGTGTTCAAGGATTCGTTTGTGGTCCAACTTTTTGGAACTTGATTAGTCAAGAGCTTCAAGATCTTTACCAGATGGATGCATCCTCCAAGCGTTCCCCGACTTATTATGGATATGCTTTGATAAGAACCTATCAAGGCTACAAGAAAAGACCAACCTACAAGCTGTGGCAAAATGAATAAAATAAATAACAGGCGCGACAATCCAGCATTGGACTAAGGCCGCAGGATGTGTTAGTGACATCTTATATCCAAGATCTTTATCTGCTTTTTGTTGAGGTAACGAGATCAGCATCACGCTCAGCAGTGTTATTTATCCCCATCTGAGTGAGATCATAGTCCGTCACTAGCTCGTGAGTACGAAAAACACCATGATCCACGGTGAGATTCGAACTCATTACCCTGTGCACCGAAAGTGAGCGCACTAACCGCTAGACCAGCCAGACTACAGGCAAAATACGCTATAAAGGCTATTCGAGGTTTTCATACCGCTTCTGGCGTCTCAGCGTTGGCTTTTGTGGACTTCAAGCCACTATACTTAGTGGTTAGGGATATCGCTAATGTCAAATTTCATGGAACGTATGCACAACTTGTTACAATGTTGATGTCTTGAAAGAAGATATGAAAATATTAGCTTCTGATTTGTAAGGAGCGGCTTAGATTTGGCGATACAGGTGTAGCTAGGAGTTTTTCTGAATGTACTTACCTGCATCGATTCTGCTGTTCTTCATGTTGTTGTTGTAGCGCCGCAAGTGAGGGGGGGGAACTAGTATCGTCATTCATAGATGGTTGGCAGCCTCTCCTCAAGTTCTAGACCTAGGAAGGTTGCCACCTCAATGGGGTTCTCCCATAGTGCTAGAAGTTGTGTAAGTTGCGTAGGTGCGGCAGCGCAGTCGAAAATATGGTCCACATTATGTGGGCTGGCTCCACAGGCTGGACAAATATCTGCAATGGCGTTGTCGATGCGGGACCAGAACGAGTTAAGTCTGGAGCACCATCCAGAGCGAAGCTGAGCTAAGGTGATACGTGTGGCTTTAGGTAGTTGATGTTCATCGGTGGAGATGTCGGGTGTGTAACAGAATGGACCGGCACCATGTGCCAAAGAGGACGAAGCTCCTAAGGCCGTACAGGCAGGCAAACTCAAACAATAAAAAGAAAGATAATGAGCTTCTCTACGAGCTAAGCAGCGGCATGTGCTTGCTGTAGCTCAGGCTCGGCAAAGTGGGCGGGGTTTGTGCCGCTCGCAGCCTCAGGTCCACTACATATTAAAAGGGAGTCACATGCCTAAGGTAGGACGAACACAAAACACAGGGGAAAAGAAAGCAGAAATCTAAATTGAACGGCGTCGGCCAGTTCAAATGCCATTCTATTTTGTGCTCCAGGGCCCCGATGGCGTTGGACCCTGGCCGTCTGCACCCACAAAAACTCTAGAACAAAATCCCTTCCTTGGCCACGAAAATTCAAAATGGGAGGCCTCCCTGAAAAATTAAAATACGCCCCTGGAACGGGGAACGGGGGAAAACAGACTATCCTATTCTAGACACATATTTCGGACGACACAAAAGCTTGGTACTTATCCAAAATATCCCATTGTAATGGTAATCTCGTGGCTCACATGCGGTTTGCGGCACCGGCACATAACCTCTTTGTTGCGTGCACTAATTCATGTACATATTTTTTTTTTCTTTAATTTGGGCAAGCACTTATATATTCTTTTTTTCACTCACACGGTGCACCTTTTCACTAGAGTAAAAAAAAACGAACAGAACTTAACCAAAATTGAAATGAACAAAAAAAAAACGACGCATTGAGCAAACGTGTGCAAACTCGACCCGCGATTCGTACCAGACTCCTTGAGTTTTTCCGTTGTCCCGCTTGCCGTGACACGCATCCACCCACACCACGACACGATGGATCAAAACCGGCCACTCGGGAGAGTTGTTTGATGACGACACCGATCAAGCAAGTTTTGCATACAATCATATGCACTTGTATTTAATCAGGTCGCATCAATTCTTAGTTAGTGTATCGACAAGACGACACACTAACAAAAGAAATGCAACTCTCTCGAGTGGATCGTTACAGGGCAGCTTCAACTACAAGGCCTGCCGAGTAGGTGAAACTGAGGTGCCTAACGTCGAATGTCCTTGGCGTGGAAGATACCAACTACCTTGCCTTGCAGGTCCGACAACAAGTAGCGGCTGTTGCCCACTTTCTTAACTACGCGACTCTTGATAAACTTGAAGTCAAGCTTGGAGTTGTAGTGCGCCGCCGCATCACTTTGCGAAAAGTTTCGACGGAACACTTCATCTCCAGGCTTGAACTCAACCAATCGAGAGCGCGTGTTATAGTGCGCCGCGTTCCTGTCGTGGGCCGCTTTAAGGTTTTGCTTGACTTGTTGCCGGAGGACTAATAGCTTATCGCTACTGCACGCCGTGGTAGTTGGATCTTCCAGCAACGACAGCTTCCGCAGCAGGCCATAGGTCTTTCCATGCGTAACCATGGATTGACCGAAGGTAACGAAGTATGGCGACGAATTAATGGTGGCGTGATGCGCGGACCTCAAGGCACAGTTGATCGCAGAAAGTCTCTCATCCCAATTCCGCTGATCTGGATCGATATAGGCACGTATGGCTGCGACGATGGAGCGGTTTACCCGCTCCGAAGCATTCGCCTGAGGCGAGTATAGGGCCGTATAAAGGTGGGTGACGCCATATCGATCCAGCAGGGAATTGAAGATGCGAGACTTGAACTGCACACCATTATCCGTCACCATTGTCTCCGGTACCCCGAATATGTGGAAAATCCGAGTCTCGAGCCAACTGGTCAGAGTCTCGGCTTTAAACTTTTTAATCGGCTCTACGAAAGTGAACTTGGATAAATGGTCCACCAAGACTATCGTGCCCACATTACCGGATCTCGACCGGGGGAAAGGACCCAATAAATCCATGTACAAACGTTGAAATACACGCTCGGAGATGAACTGGCCCTCCATAGGAGGGCGAAGACTCTGATTCGGTGCTTTGGTCGACTTGCAGGTATCACAAAGGGACACATATTCTTTGACCTGCTGAGCCATTTTAGGCCAAAAGAATATTGCACGGAGGCGTCTTAGTGTTTTTGTGATACCGCCATGGGCGCTGAGCGGATAATCATGCGCCCTAGCCAGCAAGTCTAACCGAAGCTCCTCCGGGATCCAGAGCTTCCAAGAGGTTTGCTCCTGCAGATCATCTCCGGTCGCGAATTCGGTACGTTTGTAAACGAATCCATTGGATACCTTTAAATCCGGGAGTTCATTTTGGTGTTCGGTAATGTGGCCGATAAGTTCAAGATACTTTGGTGACCGGAAGTGAGGGGAATCCAAGTCCACTTCCACAGAGTCGTTAAATGGATCACTTAAAGCCAAAGACTCTGAACAGTGGACCCGAGACAAGGCATCAGGGACCACGTTTTGGCTGCCCTTTCGGTGGACAATGGAGAACTTAAACCCCTGAAGTTTAAGTGCCCACCGAGCCAATCGACCATTTAGATCCGATTGATTTATTAGCCACTTCAATGAAGCATGGTCAGTGACCCTCGACGTACGCGCGGAATTTCTTAACTGCTAGGACCGCCGCTAAACATTCCTGCTCCGTAACCGTATAGTTTCGCTGGGAAGGATTAAGTTTCTTCGACATATAGGCTATAGGCACTTCAGCACCGTCATCGGTGGTTTGTGTTAGCACAGCCCCTACGCCGTCCTGGCTCGCGTCGCACTGAATTGCGAAAGGACGCGAGAAATCCGGGCTGTGCAACACTGGTGCCTTAGTCAAACTTTCTTTTAAAGCACTAAATGCCGAAGAACCTTCTTCCGTCCAAGCGAAACTGCGACTTTTACGAAGCATGTCTGTTAGCGGGGTAGAGATACCGGCGTAGTTCGGAACGAACCGCAGATACCATCCGCACATGCCAAGGAATCGACGAAGTTGCCTTACAGTTTTAGGCTTGGGGAAATCAACGATTGCGCGGACTTTGCTAGAATCAGTCCCGATGGTTCCGTGGCCGATCACGTGACCCAGATATGAGACTTCCTTCATGAGGAACTTACTCTTCTCTATGTTCAGAGTCAGTCCTGCCTTCCTCATGCAAAGTGCTACTTCGCGAAGAAGCTTGAGATGCTCTTCGAAGGAAGTTGTGATCACTAACAAGTCATCCAAGTAGACAAACACTTGGTGTCGTAAAGATGGTGGGATGACGTGGTCCATTAGCCGCTGCATAGTTTGTGGAGCATTGCATAACCCAAAAGGCATTGTCACAAACTGATACAGCGGCCTACCGGGTACGGTGAAAGCCGTCTTATCCTTTGACGTCTTATCGAGGGGAATCTGCCAGAACGCATCCTTCAAGTCCAAACTTGAAATAAATTTGGCCTTTGGGAGGCGACTCAGAATTCCCTCGATGAGAGGTAGAGGATAAGCGTCTTTCAACGTAACCGCGTTGACCTTACGTGCATCCAGACATAGTCGGACTTTATTAGGTTTGACTACTAGGGTGACTGGTGATGACCACGCACTTTGAGATTCCTCAATGACACCTAAAGCCAACATCCTATCGATTTCCGCATGGAGAAGCTTTTCGACGGCGGGAGAGATTGCATAGTATCTCTGCTTAATGGGCTTACTGCTGCCGACGTCGATGGCGTGGGAAATAAAAGACGTACGCCCTAAGCCTTCCGCTGAAAATGATGGGAATGCTGCAATGGTGCATTGAGGTTAGATTGTTGGAGTGGGGTGAGAAGGTGTTGATTGGCCCCATGCTCCAACGGCTCTAAAGACAAGGCTGCTGAATATAGTGAGTCATGGAAAAGTCCGGGAGCAAGCTCAAATCTGCGGACGAAATCGACTCCAAGGTAGAGATCCTGGCTGAGGGTGGGCATGATGAGGAACTCGATGGTTTCTGTTCGCCCTCTGAAGGTGACCTTGGTCAAAAGTTTGCCAACTTCTGAGTGACGAGTGCCATCAGCAGTGGTAACCCCCATGGTGCTGTGTAGTTTACCACGGAACGACCGACGGCTTTGTATGTGGTAAGTAAAGTCTCCTTATCTGTTCCCCATATGCTGCCAGCAAGGGATTTTAGGATTTTGTTTCTACCCTTCATTTTGTCACAGATGTTGTCGGCATGGCTGTTGAAGATGCGATGCCCCAAAATTCTCGGTGTCAAAATAGACACCGTGACACCGAGAATTTTGTGGTGACGGACAGTTCGGACTACGGAGTCGTTTACGTTTATGTCAAGCTGTAGGTTGAACTCTTTGTTGTACGTGGTAAAGAGGGTGGCCGAGGATTTGGGCGCTGATAGTTTAAGGTTCTAGTTATTGAAGAATACGTCGAGCTCTTCCAAGTAACCGTTTATTAGAACACACATGTCGGAAATATCGTTGCCGGATGTCATGATGAAACGCTTTCGACAGATCTAATGCCACTAGGATGGTACGCACAAACGGCTTGGGCTGGTTTATCCCATTGAAGACCTTGGACATGATTCGGTCTAATGCGGTGGTGGTGCTGTGCATTTTTCTGAAGCCGTGTTGGTGATTGGCGAGTTGTATGTGCGTCGCAAGAGTTTTATGTATCAGCGATTCCAATATTTTTGCCACAGGAGATAGAAACGTGATTGGTCGGTAGGATTCACCTAAGGAGTATTTTTTACCAGGTTTGGGTAACGAAATAATGCGGCCTCTCTTCCAAATCTCTGGTATGATGAATGTTCGTAGTGAAAGGTTCATCATGGCAGTGATATACTCTAAGGCCGGTGTGTCGAAGTGTTTGAGCATAATCATTGCTATACCGTCTGGACCAAGTGCTTTAGAAATATTGCCATTTTTTATGGCATTGGCAACTACAGTGGTGGTGATATGAAGATGTTCAGACCCTCCCTTGAGTTTTAGTGGGGTTAGATAGGTTTCTAACAGTGTTGCAAAGTTTACTGAGACCTGTAGTGGTGCTGATTTTACGTAGATGTGAGTGCCATATGCCTCTCCTTTGGTCATTGACCTGTTTAAGGATGAAGTTGTTAAGGTCACCAATGCGTGGGTCACTTGGGTCTGCACTTTTTAGTTGATCCCTTGTTTTAGCCAATTTGGCCGCGGATGTTGGAAAGTTGGGTTTTAGGTTGGGAATACGGCCAGCTGGAATGTATCTCTTAGCTGCAGTGAGAATTATTTGTCTGAGTTGTTTTTCGGCCTTGCGTACGTCATTTGGAGCGTTCAGACTAGCAAAAGCTTCGCTAGTGAACCTTTTATACCTCTCCCAGTCAGTTTTATTGAAATTGGTGTACGTCTTTTTGTCGGGATGGACGAATTTAGACGGCATATCCAGTGTTAGAATGATTGGCAGGTGATCTGATGATATAGTGATGATAGGTTCCCATGTGATGACATTAATAAGTCCAGGACTGGCGATAGAAATCGGCGTCGTCGAAACGACGAAGGATGAACTTTGTGTAACTTCCAGAACTTCAGAATTTTTTATGGCTGGTTGTCGATTCGACGATAAGTCTGTGTCCATACAATTAGTTCGTAACTAATATGTTTCTTTTTGAAATATGGGACCTATTTTTTTCAAAAATTATGAAAAAAAAATTTCTAGGACAAAATTAGGATAATTTAGGAAAATGGCTCAAAATTGTTCCTCATTTTAGAAAGATTTGATTTCGAACACATAGAAATCGCCTCCAAGTCACTCAATGTCAAAACCAGACATCATACATAGAATAAGAATCAGTCAGGGAACTCGGGGAGAAGAAATTCCTAAATTTATTGTAAATAAGTATTAAATTTACTCTAAAAACTGGAATAGGCGAAGTGAAAGAAAACCCGTTTTGGGACCCCAAAATGGATCGCTGTGCCTCTTGTATATAAAAGAGCATTAAACCCAATTTCCTATTAAGGTTAGAATATATATTTTGTGATTCAAGCACATTTTTTTAATTATATCAACGTTAATTTTTTTATTTATTTCATTTTTAAGGGCTGAATTAAGATCGAGACTGAAATTTTTCGCCCAGGGATTTTATCAATAAAAATTGATAGTTAGTGTGGTGGAATATGTCACAAGTGGTGGGGAATTCCATAAGCTACAATCCGAGACCGGTTCCATAATTCTCCTCGGCCATTTTATGTATTATTTTTCCATTCCCCGGTCATTTGACATTTCACGATGAAATAACCGGGTAATCGGAAAACCCATACATAAAATGGCCAAGAAAAATTGTGGAACTGTGTTCGGATTGTAGCTTATGGAATTCCCCAGCATTCAATACATATTCCACGACAGTAAGAATACATTTTCATTGAAAAAATCGCATAATAATAATACATAATTCGTATTACCCAAGCGGCAAATTATGCCCTACTACTCAAGTCGATCCGATCAGGAAAAGTGGGTTTTCTCTCATAGTGACGCCGCGCCATAATATGGAAAACCGCGTTTTCTCGCCGATAGCGTAGAGCGACAAAATCGTTGATTTCACAACTTATTCGTATTAGCCCACCGGCAAATTATGACGTATAAGCCAACTCGATCCGACCAAGAAAAGTATGGTTTCTCCCATGGTGACGTCATAATATGGGAAATCCCGTTTTCCCGGGGATAGCGAAGAGCGACAGCTGGTGTAACGAAAAGGGACCACATCAAGAGTAGCTACATCCGAGGCAGCTTGTCCATAGACCAACCAATCACCGAAAAGCTCGAAGACCGACAAATGGATTGGTATTGCCATGTTCAACGGCGTCCGCCTGAGAACCCCGCAAAGAAAGCGATATCAATGGAAGTTCCCCTTGATGGACCCAAGGCCAGAGGCAGACCGAAGAACACCTGGATGTGTCAAATGAAAAAGCAACAACAACGCATTGGTCTCGGCGATGACACGATCCAAGATAGAGCTGCCTGTAGAAATATGCTGAGATATTATCGCCAAAACGGGCGATGTGCCTACACCGCGGGTCGAGCAACGCGAAGCCATGGAGCGGTATAAAGAACGAGGCAAGGAAGAAGAGCGACAAAATCATTCTTTTCTTAACTAATTCTTATTAGCCAAGCGACAAATTTTGACATACTCCCCGACACGATGCGATCAGGAAAAGTATGTTCTTTGAGATAGTGACGTCACCATAATAATGGAAAAGTGAATTTTCCCGTTAATAGCGAGGAGCGACAAAATCATTATTTTAACATCTCATTTATATTATCCTTATTATTATGACATATTTCGCAACTTGATTCGAGCGGGTAAAGTGGGTTGTGCCATAGTGACGTCACAAACAGGAAACCGCAATTTCCCGCTGACGGTGAAGAGCGACAATTTTTTTTCTTTCACAACTAATTCACAACAAAATAGCGGAAGGGAACGGTATAAGTTCCGATTTAATCCTTGAAAGTTGTTTCGCTACTTAGCGAAACACCCATTTTCTCAGTGAAAATGAAGAGCGACAAAATTAATTTTTCCACAACTAATTCACAATAAAATAGCGGAAGAGAACGGTACAAGTCCCGACTTGATCCTTGAAAATTGTTTCGCTAAGTTGACGTCAACTTAGCGAAACACCAATTTTCGCAGTGAAAATGAAGAGCCGCAAAATTAATTTTTCCACAACTAATTCACAACAAATTACTGTAAAGTCGCCGAGTCGATTTTCAAAAGTTGTTTCGCTAACTCGATGCACGTGCATTAGTTTTATTGGGTTTTTCTTAATCTATTCTTGCGTATTGTTATTATTTGTCCTGGATTGTTTTTAAGGAGGCAATTAACGTTATCGATTTTGAATATCTCCAAAGGCCCTAGATAAAGGGGATCTAGTTTTTTTGGGTTTTCGTTTCTAACTAGGACCTTATCTCCTGGCTTTAGCTTTAGTGGGTTTGCTGAGTTTTCTGTGTATAGTTTTTGCTTCAGTTTGGCTTCTTTTAATAGCTGCTGTGCTTTATGTGTAGATTTTTGTATACGAAATTTCATTTCGCGGCTAGAAAGTTCGTAGTTGTACATATAATGGGTCTGGGGTTTGTATGGACAGTTCAGTGGGTAGGAATGTCTTTTTACCGAAGGCAAGTTCGAATGGGGTGTATCCATGAACTGTATTCAGAGTTGTGTTAAAACAAAACGAATAATAGCGTGACCAGTAATCCCAATCATCCCTGTTTTCATTGACGAAGCATCTTAGAAATTCATTTAAGCATTTGTGATTTCTTTCTAGCGAACCAATCGTCTCTGAGTATGCTGTAGCAAAAATTTGTTTAATATTTAGTATACTGCATATTTCAGAGAAAACTTGATTCTTATATTCGGTTCCTAAGTCTGTTTTAATTTTATTCGTTCATATTGATTTACGGGCCGTAAATCAATATGAACGAATCAACTATGGCTCTAGCGATGGTATTTGCTTCTTTATCAGTAGTGGGAATGACAATTACATACTTGCTAATGTCGCATTGGATAGATAGTTTTCGGTTCTTGTGAAAGGTCATACTGTGTCAATTGAAACTGTATCGAAAACTTTAACTGGAGTGGTAGTAATCTCCAGTGGCTCTTTAATTTTGTTTTTATTTTTAGCACATAACTCACAGTTTTTAACATAATTGGAGATTGTTTTCTTTATGTTGTTCCAATAATAGATTTCCTTAATTTTTCTGTACATTCTGTTTTGCCCAAGATGCCCTCCAGTCGGTATTGTGTGGAAGTTGCGAAGGATTTCCCTAAGTTTGTTCTCATATTTTATAGAAATTGGATTTCTAAATATTTTGATACTCAAATGTTTAAGTATTTTGTTGCCTAGGACTTTAAAAGCGGTTAGATTAATTAACGTAAATAATTCACTATCGGCCGATAGTTTCAGAGTCGAGGTCTGAATATTTTTAGCATGTGTATAATAAATTATCCTATTCTTTGAGTTTCTGCCCTAATGCTTGTTCAATTGATTGGTATTTGTTTATATTAAGATTCCGCTTGATTACTTTATTTTTGTCGTGAACTTCTATAATCAACGTGTGGCCAGCAATGTGGAATTTTATTTCCGGCAGATTCCTCACCTCGGATGGTGGCAATACTTCCCAAACATGCAGTTGTCCAGGCTGCAGTTCTGGGAGTTGTTCTTGGATATCTGCGGCATTTTCGGGATTATTTGCTTGTAGTTCCTGCTTGGAAAAATTTTCATTTTTCTGGATTTAGTTTAAGGTTTCGTTCGAAGAGTCTACCGTTATTGCTTTGGAAACAACTTTGTGGTGGTGGCGCGCAAGATTAGACCAGTTTCCAGATTTGACATATTCTCGACTAAACTTTTAATTGCGAATTTTTCCGATAGCTTCTCTGCAGCTTCACCTAAAGCGAAACTTTCGGACACAAAGTAAGTTTTCGAGAAAGATCTTCTATCTGTTTCGTGAAGTCCGTAATTGTCTTAGTTCCCTGGGTACAAGTTTTAAGTTCAGCCATGACAGCTTCGGATGAAATTTTAACCGAAAATTTTTCCCTCAGTTTGTTAATTATTGCAGTAATGTTGTTAACGCTTTCGTTTCTGGAGTATTTCGCTATACCTGTAAATCTTGTTTTAACGAATTTGAGCATTATTGTCGTATGCTCTTGCGGTGTAAGCTCGTTTAAAAGTTCTATAGATTCGATGAAGGACTCCGTATCATCTCGGTTTCCATCGAATGGCTCAAGAAGGGAAGTTGCAATTTTTATGTCGAATGCCATTTCGTATTTTATAGGATTACTGGCTGGTTCCGGAAGGCTATTCATTATACTTTCTAGAATTTGTTTTCCTAACTGTGCGGTTCCCGGGAGGCTATTACTTATAATTTCCAGAATCTGATGTCCTAAATGGTTGATTTTGCTATATATTCTAGAACTTTTTTCTGCAGTTTTGAGGTCGCTATGCAAATTGTTTACTAGTTCTGCTAGTTTTTGCCTGTTTTTCTATTAAAGTTTTCTCGGTGTATGGTCTATTAATTGTTTTATGAAAATTTGTAAGTATTGCTTTTAGTTCTGCTTGTATTACTTCTAACTTATCCATGAAGAACTTCGTTTAAACTGTTTGTACTCTGTACTGAGTTGGATTAACTACATATTTTTTTAAGCTTTTTTTTTAAAGGTAATCCCTATTAATTTGAGAATGACAATGATTAATAGGAGAAGAAAAATTTCATCGTTGACAACGTTAACTGTATCCTTAACAACAATGTTATTTACTGTTTCACCCGTTTTCTCAGTAGCTTTTGACTGAGATTTACCCATCTTTGATGAGTGTTAGTTTAGGTATAGTGTCCAACCTATTCGACAGGATTAAAATAGATTTTAACTTATATTTATTTGTGTGTGTTTTTTTTTACATTTCAATTAGATTCTTCTCCTTTTAATTTTGTTAAGATTGCATTTGCTTATTTGTTAAAGCTTATTATATTTATATTTCTCTTGCGGGGTTTTCGCAATTTTCAAAAGTTCACTAAATTGGTTGCATTCGTTTTTTAGTTTGTTTCTGCGGCCTGCTCGCGGTGTCTTGGCTTTTCCTTGTTGTTCCTTGCGGCTCCTATATTCGCCAATGGTCAGCTTTGTCGGCTTCTCGTTGTGTGCTGGTGCTTACGTCCAGTAGTCCCTATATTGAGGAGGTTTTCTGGTGGTTGGGTTGGGTACATGGGCAATTGATCCTTGGTGTTTATTTCTTGGCGCTGCTTGCTTTGTTTCGGGTTTTTCCTATTTTTCGGATCTTCTTGGATTTTGCTCATTAGGGTAAAAAATGCTCGGTCAAACTCCTGTATTAGAGACTCCTCTCCTCTCTGTCACGGTCGCCATGTGGTGTTTGCTTCTGTTCCCGTGGAGCAGCTGGTTAACTAGGGCTCCCGATGTCGTAAGAAAAGTGGAGGAGCGGCTTCGTTTGGGACTGGAGCAGCTAATGAACTTAAACTCCTAAGTGTATGCGAAGGAGCAGCTAAAGAGCTTCAACTCCTGAATAATACACTGGTGAATGTGTCCAGCCGACTCTGTCTTTATTCCTTATTTGCATACTGTATTTATACATAATTTAGTACTTAAAATTGGCTTACCTAAGCGTGGAAATTCCATAAAGCGAACTTTACTTCACTTGATGAAATTCCCATATAAACAAATGCAGACCCCGCCAGACTGCCTATACTGGTAAAGATAATTCTCGACGAAAACATGCGCTGCACCCAGATTGTAGTGCTATTGTCGGCCCCTTTGGCTCTTAATGCCGTTCCGATGGATTCGAAGGACGTATTATCAAAGGCGCCCTCTATGTTAAGAAATGCACATAGTGCCATTTCATTAGTAGACATGGCCTCCTCGATCTCTTTCATAAAATTTTGTAATGCCAATTCCGTCGGTTTTCCCTGCTGGTAGGCGTATTGCTTTGGGTGCAGCGGCCGCGTCTTTAAAAGTGTGCTCCTAATGTGAGCGTCCAGTAACTTTTCCATGGCTTTCATAAGCGAAGATGTAAGGTTGATTGGGCGCTACGACTTGGGGTCGTCCGCCGGTCTTTTACTCACTTTGGGGATAAAGACTACCCTGACTGATCTCCAGGCTATTGGGATATATTCCAAAGCAAAACTACTTCTCTGGATACTAACCATGAAGGAAATCAGCTCCTCTTGCCCTCAGTTATACCTCCTAGTCGCATTTTTGTTTTTATCCTAGGACATACTCTTCTGATAATCAACGTGCGACGAGTCATGCCGAGTTTCGAAAATTCGTTCCTCTATTGAATGTCGAGTGCGACCGAACTATTACAGCGAAATAATGTGTGATACTGATAAATACTTAACCGATATCGATGCCAAAAATAAAATCCATTATTTGTAACAAATAAACAAAATATATTAAATTCTTCTACTGTATCTTAGCATAAACTTATATTCTAAAAAATAGGGTTAACAATAAATACCAACTGCGTTTCTTAAACTCTAGAACAAGACATGATAACGTAACTTCCCATCTTGGCATATATGTACATACATATATGTAAATGGCCGTGTTTTTTTTACATCGGGGGCAGGTTTGCTAACCCAAAAAAAACTATCGAGGGTAGCATCCAGGTTAAATTTCAAATTGTCATGTAGGCATTGCCATTAATTTCAAAACATTGCTCAAAAATATTAAAGACCCGTTTTCACTTTACAAACGCAAAAGTTAACATGTAATTTTTTTTAATGAAAACATATTTTTATGTAGGAATCATAATTTTGTTAGAATAAGAATTCGACGAACAACATTTTTAACATGAATTTACGAAGAAAAACTATATTTTTTGCACACACTTGTGTGTTGCATGTAAACTATACCTTAGAGCTTTTCATTTCAAAATTTAATTTTTGCTAGTCATTGGAAAACGTACTAGAAAATAATTGGGATTGCATACATTTAGGCGAGTTTTGGAAAGCTCATTAAATCTGGATAGCAATATAATTTATAACCTGAATAAAGTCACAGGTTAGCGTTTGTATGAAAATTGTAGGTTAGCTAATTAAAAAACACGGCCGTAAATCTTGTTCTGAGTAATCTGACTGTCAAATTTATATGGAAGTTAATTTATTCTGCCCTGCTCTGGAACTAAGGAAATACAGCTATTTTTTAAAATAAGTCATAATTTATTGATTTCTTAGGAAGTAGATGGAGTATTTACTGTAATGGCAGTATATGCTAACAAAATATAAATGCAACATTCATGATTCTAGCAAACTTTTAACTAGCAAATTACATACACTCACTCATGTTTGTTTTCTATTTGAATATACTAGGATAATATCAAGATTGAAGATTAGTTAGAATTAATGGTATCACGAATCCACGTAGAACTGGAAGTAATTTTATCATACATTCGGGGTCTTTCCAATCCGGACGGTGCACATGCTATACGCCAAGATGATATGCCGACTAAAGCCCATTGATTTGTGTTTGGTAGAAGACACTGGACAGGTGTTCCAGCAAACTCCTCACCCTAAAATAAATTTGTTGAGAGATTTTATGTAAATAATTCAGTTATCAAAATACATTTGGAAAATTATTAAATTAGGAACATACACTTATTAAGTGTGCTCATTCAATGATTGAATGATGATAATTGTGAATGGTTTAATAATAGCTTTAGGTAATGTGACTCAATTTGAAACTGTATTGGTTTGTAAGTTCTTGATATCTAGCACTGGGATATGGTTTTAGTGGTAGCAGTACAGAGACACAGACAACTTTATTAATACATTGCAAGTTCATATATCCTTTTTTTTTATTTTCCGTACTCATATCCGAAGAATGGGACTAAACAGCAAAACGTAATATGTTCGCTTCTTATCTTGTGCCTGTCTTTTTGTAAAAGGTACAGATACGTAGGAAGCTTAACGGAAAATTATTTAACAAAAATCGCATACTAATTACTACTAAAAATGTTAAGAATGGCAGTAGATGTTACCACAAAGGATCACATCAATAGTATTTTTTTCCGAGTCAGCTGGTCTACTGAACAACCAATTCCAGGAAAGCTCGAATACCGACACTCTCTGGTTCCTGTTAACCCCTTGTGGGGCATATGGCATCAACTACACCTACTTTCCACCACGTTCTGTGCCATCGTCATTAGGTCTGACCATTTCTTGTTTAATGAAGCAAAAAGTATATTACGCCAGGAAATTTGAACAAAAATTTGTCCAAACTTCGCAAAAATTAGGGGAAAGCTGGATTTTTGCATGATCCTTCCTTTCGAAGTCCTAAACAAGACCCTAAAAGTCCCCATCTCTACGAGTGCCGCTAGCGGTGCTACAGATAACGAGAGCATAAACTTTTGTATTTAAAATTTGTAATTGTAGCCTATGGAGTTCTGAAGAAAGTGGCTAAATTTGATATCAATACGTGCAGCCCTAAGGGTGCTATGGGGGTTCAAACCTTAAAAAAGGTGTTTTTTGGGGTTTTTCGTGATTGGCGCTAAGACGGGGGAGTCTGCTCTATGGTCTTCTAGGAGAGATTTGTAGCTTCTGTGGCTGTTAGTAGGACGACAAATTTTGGTATACCGGCAAAGTTAGTGCGACTAACGAGGATGACGATGACTAATACCGTCTCGCAGGTCAGACTGGAAAACCGACTCACTGACCTATTTGAAACTCGTACTGAACTCAAGCAGGACGACGGGCTGGTGCCGATGCTCTTCAACCTTGCTTTGGAGTATGTAATTCGAGCCATGAATATGGACAGCAGCGGAACGCTACTCATTAAATCGAATCAACTAGTAGCCTACGCCGACGACATCAACATCATGTCTCGAAGATTGGGTGATGCAGAAAGCCTTCTGCATAATCTCAATAACGCCGCCAAAAAAGTTGGGCTCAATATCAACGAATCTAAAACCAAGGTCATGATGCAATCAAAAACTAGAACGCCAGTAAATTCAAGCATCACAGTGAGGGACCTTAATATAGGGTATGTAGACAACTTCACTTACTTGGGTTGCAATTTGTCAAAGGACGCCAACGAAACAGTCGAGATAAAGCGACGCATCCGGTACAACCTTGAGTTGTATCAGCTGTATGATGAGCTACAGGTGTCGAAGATCGTGAAATTGCAGCGACTGCAATGGGCGGGACATGTACAAAGGATCGCATGCCCAAAAAGGTGATGAACGCGCAACGAGTGGACCGAGCCAGATTGCGTGGACGACCGAGAGCCCGATGGGAGCATTCTGTATGTGAGGACGCCCACCAGATGCTAGGCTTTCGGAACTGGAGGACAAGGTCGCGTGACCGCGACAATTGGAGGTTTTCAATCCAGGCGGCCGACGTCGGGCTATCGTGCCATAAAGAAGAAGAATATTGTGTTTTGACTTTAATTTTTGTAATTTTCGGTCATCATGGGTAGAGCAAAAGCATTAAATACCGCCAAAATGGCTCAAAACGATGTTTTGAGAAATGAACAACACAGTTTACGCGAAACTTCAAAAAAAAAAAAATGTAAATCGGTTGTGTTTAATTATTTAAAAAAATAAAAGTGGATATGGAGGAAACGTGAAAAGCGTACGCGAGGCGCCCAAACCGCCAAAGAGAAAAGGGCAATTCTGTGAGCCGCCTCTAATTTTGCACTATCAGCGGCTATAATTGGAGCTAAAGTCGGCGTTACAGCTAGTTTATCAACAGTGCAACGTGTAATAAGGAACTCCTCACACTGAAAACAAAAGAAAATTCAGAAAAAAAAACACCGTTAGACGCAAAGAGGAAAAGCCATCCTCAGGATTTTGCTCGCCAAAATATGTCATGGCGACAGGGGTGGAACAGGGTAGTTTTTTAGATGAAGAGAAAGTCAACCTGGATGGCCGAGATGGGTTCCATTTATATTTCCACGATCTACGTAAAAACGAACGGTTGCTGTCAATGCATCATAGCAGAGAAGCAAGCGTCATGGTTTGAGGAGCTGTCTCTGATTTTATTCTGGATTTTCTTTCTTTTTAAGTGTGAGGAATTGCTTATTACACGTTGCACTGTTGATAAACTAGCTGTAACGCCGACTTTAGCTCCAATTATAGGCGCTGATAGTGCAAAATTAGAGGCGGCTCGCAGAATTGCCCTTTTCTCTTTGGCGGTTTGGGCGCCTCGCGTACGTTTTTCACGTTCCGTCCATATCCAGTTTTATTTTTTAAATAATTAAACATAACCGATTTACTTTCTTTCACTATTTTCGAAATTTCGCGTAAACTGTGTTGTTCATTTTTAGAAACATCGTTTTGAGCCATTTGGGCGGTATTTAATGCTTTTGCTCTACCCATGATTACCGAAACTTACAAAAATTAAAGTCAAAACACTATCTGAGTGGATTAAAACAAAAACAGTTAGGATGTGACGCTAGGAATTTCGAAATAACAACCGAATCGCAACTGTCCCTATTCAAGTGACCCAATTTTGAGCATAGAATTTATTAGTGCATCAGCATAATGTTGATGAAACATAACTATTGTTATTAAATGTTTCATTTTTTTCGCAAACTATGAGCAACATAATAGCCTTTGTAAGCAAATACTGAGTTATGCTCTCTGCTGCAAGGAGACGGATAATACGTTATTGTATGGTTCGGACTCTCATAGCACCCTTAGCATTGCTGACAACAATCTGAAATTCGGATATTTAATTGAGCAATTACATTACAAATTCGCATAATAACAATTTTCGGTGCAGATTACCGTTATAGAGATATTCCCCAAACACTGCTTAATTGAATGTTTGGACCCTCATAACTTCGTTAGGGGGGTCTCATATTTGGGGACTTTTGGCGTCTTACCAAGAAGCCCCAGAAGCTACAAATCTCTCCTAGAAGACCAAAGAGCGCACTACCCCGTCTTAGCACCATTCACGAAAAACCCTAAAAAGACACGTTTTTTTTTAAGGTTTGAACCCCCATAGCGCCCCTAGGGCTGCACGTATTGATATCAAATTTAGCCACTGAAACTTTGTTAAAAATACCGTTCGACCTCCTGGCACCGTTATGAGTGCCCGAAAGTATTCGGTCTTTCCATCGTTTATTGAGAACGCACAAGAGTTTCAAATTTGCCATACACCACTTTTTTTGTATATTCTGCCGTTATCGAGATATTCAGAAAAAACTGTTTTCGAGGATCTTTGACCCTCTGTAGCACCGCTAGCGGCACTCGTAGAGACGGGGACTTTTAGGGTCTTGTTTGGGACCTCGAATGGAAGGCTCATGCAAAAATCCAGCTTTCTCCTAATTTGCCAAAATGCCAATTTTCCTGGGGTACAAATACCGACAAATAGAATGATATTGTCATGTTCAAAGGTGTTCCCCTGAGAACCCCACAAAAATATCGATATCAATAGGTCCAGGTCCACTTGATGAAGAGGAGGAGGACCGAAGAATACGTCGTGGATATGTCAAATAAAAAGTGTCGCCTTTTCATTGGTCACGATACAGGTAAAACTGCCCTAAAAAATATACATTACCGTCAGAAAGAGTCGATATAAGCGCCAATACTACGTAACCACGCGACTTCATGGAGGGAAAGAAAGAAAAAAGAGTGTAATCGAATGATTATCGTAATTACCGTGCAATCGTTTTGTTGAAATGTGGATTCCGTACACATACTGTTCACCGTTGCTATCGAAATATTTTCACAGCGAGCCATGTCTCCAATCTTCAGTTGTATTCTTTGCAAATGATCCCGCTGGCGAGACCAACCAAGCGTATTGCAATTAGTCCAAACTTGTTCTATTGGACGTGGTGTGATGTAACTTACAGGTAACGATTGTGCATTATTCTTTGGAGGTTGGTTCGCATAATACTTTGTTTGAGGCGTATTATCCGGTAACGGATAAGTTTCAAAGTGGGTTAATGCTTCTGGTTTTGGCATCATCTGTATTCTTTCCGCGGATGGTTTTGGCACATGCTTTTCTGAATCGTACTTAAAGTCCAAATCTAAGTTTTGGCTAAGCTTTGGTAAAATGAAAAATTCATGTGTTTCTGTTGGTTTGATTCGTTTCAATGTTCCGAATTCAGATAAGTTAAACGTTGATTCTAGCCTTTCTGCTGTAGGTGGATCATTTGGATTTATATCAGGAATAGTTTCATTTGGTAGAACAAGACTAGTACGTGTCAATTCATCTGGTAAACATATGGGTCTGATAAAATCAGATAAAACAACAGCGCTTTCTAGACGTACTAGCGCTGCTGTTGAGCCCTCAACTGGACTTTTCACTAAGCCAACAATGCGTCTCTTTTGCGTCCATGGTGAACGAGATGTCAATCGAACAGATCCAAAAATTGCCAGCCAAGTCGCTTTTGGTTGTCCTTGAAAACATGATTCTGTTGTAAGAACCCAATCGGGAGAAATCTGAAAGAAAAAGGAGATAAAAGTATAAATATTAAACCTAAATATCTGCTGTTATGTGAATTTTTAGTGTTTTTTTATTTTTTTTCAAAAAACTTATGAAATCGATTTTGTCCGTCAGTCTGTCCGCCCGACTGTTCACTAAATAACTCGCGAATGGCTTGTCATGATATTTTGTAGGAATGTGTAAAATGATAACCGTTTTTGGCCCGATTAATTTAGAAATTGATAGGGAAAAGATAACTAGGGTGTCCCGAAGAGTTGAAAAAAGTAGAATTTTTTAGTTTTGATCGGAGATGCACGTATGGGTACTTAAATTAAAGGACTTGACGATCGTCCAATCCATTCTTCATGGAATCCATTTTCAAGAATTCCGTAACAATTCTCCCGTTGTGAGCCGGACATCCGTCCATTTACTACCAATTTCTGATAGTAGAGCTAATGGGATATCATCTAGGAAGTTGGCCCCGAAAAATTGAAACGGCTCGCAACAATTTGCGAGAAAAAAGAGAAGAGGTGCTTCAGGCGGTCTCTTCTGTATGTAAAGGGTTCTGATATGAAGGAGGACACTTCGATCAGTACTTGTATTTTAAGCTCGTATTGTTGATAATTGATTTTGCTTTTTCTTTATAACGAAAAAACGTTTCGTTGATTTTGGTTTTCTCTTGGGGCAACGTTTTTCTTTCTCTTTAACACGTAAGATTTGCAATTTTCCAAATCCTAAGACCCTAATTTTTATATGTCCTTCGAAACCTAACATAATTAGGCAGCTTTTGTCGACTTTGTACATTTGTTAGTTCACAGTACCGTTACAATTTTACAATTTGAATTTTCAATGAAAAATATATTTTCGAATTTCTTTAAAGTTTGAACGGTAGTATATGGGAAGCTATTTAAATTATTTAATTGGGAAAAGGGTTATGTAGAATTTTGTACAGTTTCAGAAAGTTAAATCAAATCTCGGATTAAATATTTGGGAGTGTGGCAAATTGTGATTTTGCTCGGCAAGTCGTAGTATTTACAAAAATGCTAAAATTTTATAACGGTTAAAGATAGAGGCGTCATGTAGAACATTATTTCTAGCTAAATGAGCTGTACTATCATCCACTATTGTATGCACCATGAGTCGTGAGACACCCTGTAATTTTATAGGCAATAAATAAGAATTGTGCACGACATTAATGAAACTCTCGGTTACCGTAACTCCTAGTGGAGCATGGTGCGTTGATGACTACCGTGTGTAGTCATCAACGTTACAAAGGCAACTGAATTCGGAGTGTGATACGGTTGTCAGCCATACCACTTCCTAGTCGCATTGTTAGTTTTATTATTCTACGATAAGAATATTTCTTATCATCTTCTACTGAATAATAAACTTGCGACGAGTCGTGCCGAGTTTGGAAACTCGTTTCTCTATGAGTGTCCATTTCACAGAGTGGCGACAGAACGATCACGGCCACAGAGCACGACACATTAATAAAACGCTTCCTGTAAATCTATTTTTGGATTGGTGTAAATAAAAACGTTCCAGAATGGAAGGCTAACGCCTTTATAATAATATTGGACTAATCCAAAAACAGATTTACTATGTATGCGTTTAAATACTCCACGGCAAATCTACAGGCATTTTTTCATTTATAATATCTGATGAATTCTCAACAGAAAAAAACTCAGGCAAACGTAAGGATGGCTACACATATAAACTGAATTTATTACCTGTAAATCCGTTACCGTTTCTCCGAATTAAGAAAAGGAACTTTGAATATGAAATCACAACGAAGTGATATGAGTATGTACATACCCACACAAACCTTTCCTATGAGTATTGAAAAAGTAGTCTTTTGCAGCTATTCAGGGACACCATGTTAACGTGGTCCTACAAACTTCAAAAGAATTCGTGCCAAATACTATTACCATTCTATGCATTCCCCCTAAATTTCATGTTTATTATTTGATCCAGTCACAAGATAATGCAGGGAACTAATCTTAAGACGATGCCCTGGTATTGTGAAATTAGATTCGCTATATTTCCGGTTTGAATAAAGTTATTGGAATGAAAATTGCCAGACATGTTCCTTATGTCATTTCCTAAACATCCTCATCAAAATATTTGCAGCCCTAAGAAGGGCTACACACGCACAAATGGAAATTTCACAAATTTGCTGCGAGAAACATTGATAGAAACACATATCTGTTCCACGTCCTTATGAAAAAGCTCAACTTCATAATAGGCCAGTCAACAAACCGAAAAATAAGGCGTTAGGTCGCAAAAAATTGCTCGGCTCTGGTGTTTTGGGATATTGTTAGGATAGATACCAGAAGTGTACCACCAAGTTTGCAACTTCGAAAAACCTGTGCTAACCCCATGACCCTCAAAATTTTCGGACTTTTTTCATATTTTTGTTTGTAATTTCTAAAAGGTGCTTCCTACAATTAAGTCGTCCACTGCACTATTAAAGCTAAGAAAATCTTCTTTAATTTGAGTGTAACCCAACCTTTGTAGGCGCAAAGGATCCCAAGATACAGCACTTTAAACATTGTCTTTTGAAAAAAGTTCGAAATTGTAATTTCAGCCATTTTCCGAGCTGAATATCGGCTAAAATGCGCATTCTACGGAGAAAGTCATGTGACATGAAGTTATAAACCAGTTCCTTAGCTGTATATATGTCGGAACGAATGGAATCAGACCATGGGGTCATAGGGCTGCCCCTGAAAATTAGGTTCTTCTAAGAAAAACTTTTTTCTTTATGTACCAATATTAACCAAACTTCAGCCAAGTATGTTGGTGGTTAAGCTTAAAAAAATATCTAGGAACGGATGAAATCGGAACACTACGTTATAGGGCTGTCATACAAACCAACCTCTGGAAATTAGGTTCTTCTAAGAAAAACTTTTTTCTTTATGGACCAATCTTAACCACCCTTCCCCCAAATGTGTTTTTTAGTAAAGCTTCAAAACATATCTAGAAACGGATGAAATCGGAACACTAGGTCATAGGGCTGTCATACAAACCAACCCCTGATAATCAGGTTCTTTTAAGAAAAACTTTTTTCTTTATGAACCAATCTTAACCAAACCTCACCCAAATGTGTTCCTAATAAAGCCTCAAAACATATCTAGGAATGGATGGAATCGGAACATTACGTCATAGGGCTGTCATACAAACCTCCTAAAATACAATTTCGGACTTTTTTACAAAAAAAAGCACATTTTTTAAAGTGCTGTATCTTGGGATCCTTTGCACCTACAAAGCTGGAGTTACACTCAAATTAAAGAAGAATTTCTTAGCTTTAAAAGTGCAGTGGACGACTTACTTGTAGGAAGCACCTTTTAGAAATTACAAACAAAAATATGAAAAAAGTCCGAAAATTTTGAGGTTTTTTGAGGGTCACGGGGTTAGCACAGGTTTTTCGAAGTTGCAAACTTAGTGGTACACTTCTGGTATCTATCCTAACAATATCCCAAAAAAACAGACCCGAGCAATTTTTTGCGACCTAAAATCGGTTATTGACTGGCCTATAAGACGGGAATGTTGTTTTGATTGCTACCAACACACCACCTCCTCTCTTAGTCGAAGCCTCATAACGGTCGCGACGATAGACATCATAGTCTCTTATGAAAAGTTCTTTATTGGAAATGTCTGTGTGAAGCCAAGTTTGGGTTAAGCAAATGGCAGCATAATCTTCTTGTGCAGCTGCAAGGTAAAAGTCATTTGTTCTTGAACAAAGACCACCAACATTTTGATAATAGAGAAAAATTACTTGGAAATTATGTGTTCTGCTGGGCACTGACGGGCGTGAGTCTTAAACGCTACCACTGCGCTATATGCATGTATGGATATGTATGCCCAGATAACTTAAGCCGAGTTGAAATGACTACTGAACGAAATGAACACAAAGAACAAAGACCGCCCGAACGGCAGGTAGAAAGTGCAAACCACCAAAAACTTTTCGTACATATTTATGATTTTTCACTAAACCGATCCGCGAAACCACTTTTACCGATGAAGCGAACGATTAAATGAATCATAATATGATTAATTGAATATTAAATCTTCTGAATTTAATGCAAATTATGAAATTTAATATTAAAAAAAAATTTGGATGAACGTCAAAGGCCGGTTTGATGGACACTTGACCTTACAAACTTCAAAAGTATTTTTACACAAATAAAATTACCATTGCCGTCGATTTATTGAACCGATCACGAAGGATTCAGTGAACAGGTGGATAAACGATCGTTTGGCATTGTAAAACGCTCATACTAAATATAAGACTCGTTATATTTCCGGTTTGAAGAAACCTATTCCAATGAAAATGTGTAGACATATTCCTTACATCATTTAGAAATGAATCACGAATGAATCACACGCACTCAAATTAGACAAATCTACGTTTAGTATTTAATGTACACTGGGTGTCCGGAAAATACCGCATAAACGAACCTGAAAATGATTCATGGAATTTCCAGCAAAAAAGCTGCACGGTGTACCCTCGTTTTCAGCACTTAAGCGTACGATAAACTCAACTTTAACCCATTAGTCCATTACCGTTACTCGAACCGGAGAAAGAGTATTAAAATACATTCGTCGAGCTCTTTTATTTGAGTACCAACACACTCTGATAAAAATTAAAAAGCCAACATCTTGTCCCTACCAACTTCGCCACTTATTTAATAAAAAGACGGACGGACAAAATTGATTTTATAGGGGTGTTTAATAAAAATCTAAAATCAATCAAAAATCGTAAATGGAGTCTTAGGGCTGACACAGAAACGTCACCGAAAGTAGGTTTTTACTGGAAAATTATTCTTTTTTTTACATAAACCTGACATAAACCTAGCGAACAATTTTATGGTTTTTGTCGAAAAATCACAAAAATTATCCGAAAACAATATCATTCAAATTAAAAATTTTTCGTAAACGTTTCTCCCCGACGATCAATTGCTTTTTCGTCATCAATATGTCAGGAATGTGACTCTTATTAACGAAATATCGTCTGATTATTGCAAGGATGATAACATTGTAATTCCTCACAACGAGCGAATTGAGAAATTGTCAAAAAATAAAACGACTAATTTGTTCCCGTAAATTTTAATTTTAGATAACTCAGGTGTAGGAGGTAGGACTACGAAACGATAGGTGCCCGTTTCGATTCTCAAGAGAAGCAAAGTGTAAAAAAGTTAGGGATAAAATAAAATAAAAACGAGACCGAGGCTAATTTCGGGCGCGGCCGAAATTTGAATACCCTTCACTCTCCTCGGGCTAAAAGTTTTTTGGGGCGGACCTATGACTTGTGTTCAATCCTTCCCCATTCTTGTCCTTCTGTTTTCGCATAATATTTGATATTGATAAATTCTGTAGCGTCGACAAAACAATATTTGTGTGAGGTTTGGTTGGAATAAGTGATAAAATAAAAATATTTACTCAGAAAACTTTATTGGGGGGATGCGGGAGCATGGTCCTATAGTACGATTCCATTTGTTTTACTTTTTTTTGTTTTGACAAAGACGCATTAAGTTTTTTCTTGAAATTGGTGTAGAAAAAATGTTTCTTAGAGACCCAAAATAGGGGGCTTGGGTTTGTATGGTAGCCCCATGACCCCATAGTCCGATTGCATTCATTTTCATATATGTCTTATGACATCAATAGAAATGCACTATTACGAGTTTTGGTTGAAAGTGAAAAAAGTTTTTCGTAGAAGAACTCAATTTGGGGGGTTGGGTTTATATGACAGCCCCATGACCCCATTGTCCGATTCCATTAATTTTTAGATATGTTTTGTGGTATCAATTGAAATGCACTTTTAAGAGGTTTGATTGAAATTGGTGCACAAATAAAAAAGTTTTTCTTAGAAAAACTCAATTTGGGGGCTGGGTTTGTATGACAACCCCATGACCCCATAGTCCGATTCCATCCATTCTTACATATGTTTTGTGGCATCAATAGAAACACATTTGAGTGAAATTTGGCTGAAATTGATGCACAAATGAAAAAGTTTTTCTTAGAAGAACCTAATTTGGGGGGTTAGGTTTGTATGGCAGCCCCATAACCCCATAGTCCGATTTGATCTGTTCTTACATATGTTTTGTGTTATCAATAGAAACTCATTTGTGTGAAATTTGGTTGAAATTGTGGCACGCGTGAAAAAGTTTTTCTTACAAAAACCAAATTGGGGGGGTTAGCTTTGTATGGCAGCCCCATGACCCCACGGTCCGATTTAAGCGATTCAAACATACAAACTGCCTGCAATAAAAAGAAGCATGTGTGCAAAATTTCAGCTCGATAGCTTTTAAACTGGCCGAGTAAAACGCGTAGCAACAGACGGACAGACGGACAGACGGACAGACAGACAGACGGACATTGCCCAATCGACTCAGCTCGACATGCTGATCATATATATACATATTTTATATGGTCGGAGATGCTTCCTTCAATGCGTTACAAACTTCATGACAAAGTTAATATACCCTTTACTCTACGAGTGAAGGGTATAATAAAAATGAAAAAAACAAAAATAAAAAAATATTTTTTTTTTCACTTTTCTATATGTGTTGCCAAATTACCTTCCAGGCGAATTATTATTATCGGTCACTATTCCTTCCCGAAAGGAGTGACGCCTTTAATCCGAATTCGATATGAAAAATGTTTTCTAGTAGGCGAATCGAATTCGTATCGCGGACGATAGAAATTGTTGCTGGGAATATCTCCATACATAAACATATGTCCCTATAAGGGGCGGTTCGTCTGAGTGCGCCAGGTGGGCCCGGCCCACCCAATTTTTTTAGGTTGGAATACATATATGAAATTTTATTATTTTATTTACTTTCCATTTAAACAATTATTTTCAATCGTTACCAACAATTGGACTTTGGAGAAGATTGTATGCATATGCACTGCTAAAAAAAAACAATTATCCAACATAAAAATATAAGCCTTCCTAAATATTAGTCTTTTTATTTGCAAATTTGCTCAGACAATCAGACTAATTCTTTTCAATTTTACCTCCTCTCATTGGATTGTATCCCAGCTACATGCATAATGTATTTGCAAACCAATTTCCAATCCAAATATCTTGTCACACCAGTGCCAATATTAACACTGCTCTTGGACACTAGCTGATAGTGCAGGACCGCTTGCATGTAATTTGTCTGATGCAGGTGATAATTTCTATAGACAAATTTCATGCGATATTAGAACAAGATGCCTTGCATTAGTAAGGCTTGGGGCCGACCCTTGAGAGTATTTAACCGATTACATGCGATGAAATTTGTGGGAATGCGATTTTTAATGAGAGTATTAGAAACGACATGCGGTAGAATTTGTGGGAATGCAATTTTCTATGCGGGTGAGTAAAAATGATACTAAATAGAATGTCATGTTCCAACCAAAACAAAGATTTTCATGTACATATTATTTCGAATAGAAGATAATGATATTTAGAATTACTTGATATTCATGATTTATAGCTAACAAAAGGATCCTTAAATACATAGTAAGATAAGTAAACAAAACTGTGATTTCTTTTTTAATTATACGAGTATAACACATTCTTCAGGTAAGTTATATATATGCGGCAAATTACGCAATCTGGGCCCTAATTAAGCTCCAGATTACGTAATCTGCATATTGCAAATTAAGTAGCCAGAACGACTTTATCTAATCCACCATGCAGTTTAGGTGAATTTTGATATATTTTTATGTCATAATTGTCACTAGTAATCCATAAAATGTCTATTTTAGCGCAGAGGAGTGTTTCGAGACCAGGCCTTCGAATGGCAAAACATGCATTACGCGATTTGTTTCCGCTCATTCCCTTCATTTTATTTTTTGGTTAGCTAGGGAGTCCTGTCCAAGCAGCAATGCGCGGCCGCTCATCTCGTCAGATGCCAATTCATTTTCGTTGTATAGTCACTGTTTCGACGTTTTTCCAATTTTTAGTCGTCGCGTCGTATGTAGTTTCGCCGTGCGTACGACTTCTTCATCAAGTTTGATGCACTGCGGGATCACTGGCTATTTCTCAAATATCACTCGAGTAACTTTTTTATGCGCTGTAAATTCATCATCATCAATGTGGCACGATAGCCCGACGTCGGGCCTTGGCCGCCTGAATCGTTGACCTCCAATTGTCGCGGTTACGTGACCTTGTCCTCCAGTTTCGGAAGCCCAGCAGCTGGTGGGCGTCTTCACCTACGGAGTTCTCCCAGCGAGCTCTCGGTCGTCCACGCAACCTCGCTCCGTCAATTCGTTGTGCGTTCATAACTTTCTTTGGCATGCGATTGTCGTCCATCCGTTGTACATGCCCCGCCCATTGCAGACGTTGAAGTTTCACGATTTTCGATACTTCCAGCTCATCGTACAATTGATACAACTCATGGTTGTATCGGATACGCCATTGGTCTCGCTCGCGAACGGCCCCGAAAATTCGCCGAAGGACCTTTCGTTCGAATCGGTCTAGCAAAATTTCGGAGGCTTGGGTAAGGGTCCATGTTTCGCAGCCATAACATAGCACGGGTCGGATGATCGTTTTGTACACGCGGAGCTTCGTGTTCCTGTGCGCAAGTTTCGAATTAATTATAGGGAGGACCGAGAAATATGTCTTATTGGCTAGTTGTATCCGTCGCTTAATTTCGTCGGTTTCGTTGGCGTCCTTTGATAAGTTACAACCCAGATAGTTGAAGTTGTCTACATACTCGATATTAAGGTCCCCCACTGTGATGCTTGAATTTGCTGGCGTCCTTGTTTTCGATTGCATCATGGCCTTTGTTTTGCTTTCGTTGATATGTAGTCCAACTTCCTTTGCGGCGTTATTGAGGTTATGCAGGAGGCTTTCTGCATCACCCAACCTTCGAGACATGATGTTGATATCGTCGGCGTACGCTACTAATTGAGTCGACTTGATGAGTAGCGTTCCGCTGCTGTCCATATTCATGGCTCGAATTACATACTCCAAAGCCAGGTTGAAGAGCGTCGGCGCCAGCCCGTCGCCCTGCTTGAGTCCAGTACGAGTTTCAAATAGGTCAGTGAGTCGGTTCTGCACTTTGACCTGCGAGACGGTATTAGTCATCGTCATCCTTGTGAGTCGCACTAACTTTGCCGGTATACCAAAGTTCAGCATAATGTTGTACAGTACACTTCGGTCGATACTGTCGTATGCCTGCTTGAAGTCGACAAAGATTTGGTATACGGCGATGTTGTATTCCCAGCACTTTTAGAGTAGTAGCTTCACTGTGTAAAGCTGATCGGTCGTTGAACGACCAGGTCTGAAGCCGCCTTGATACTCGCCAATGATTTGTTCTGCGTACGGATTGATTCTCTTTTCAAGAATTTTTGATAAAATCTTATAGGCCGTACAAACTAATGATATGCCCCTGTAATTCTCAGACTTCAGCTTGTCACCCTTTTTGTGGATTGGGCAGATTATGCTTTTGCGCCAATCTTCGGGGATTGCCTCGTCGTTCCATATTTTCAGCAGTAGCACATGTACAGCGTTGGTCAGGCACGTTCCACCATGCTTCAGCAGTTCTGCTGGGATCTCGTCAGCGCCGGGCGCTTTATTATTTTGGAGCGACTGTATGGCAAGACTCACCTCCTCTACTGTTGGGGGTAGAACGGGAGGGCCTGGTTCGGCTAACTGCTCAAGAGCTAGCTCCGCGGGGGATGTTGATGGTGCATTGAGGAGCTCTTCAAAATGCGAGGCCCATCGTTTGTTGACGCTTTCGATGTCGCTGATGATGTTACCATCCTTGTCCTTACATAGGCTGCTGGGTTGATATCCGTTCTTGATATTATTTATAAGTTTGTACGCCTGTCTAGTGTTCTTACTGGCTAACCTTTGGTTTATTTGCTGTAACTGCTCGTCAAAATGTTTGCGTTTCTTACGTCTAATTAACTTATTAGATGCTCGCCGAAGCTCGTTATATCTTTCTTTCTTGGCTCGGGATGCGCGTTGTGTGTATTGGCGATAGGCTTCATTTGTCGCCTCAATCGAGGCCCTGCATTCGTCGTCGAACCAGTCTGCTCGTCTGCGCCGGCCTTTATAGCCCACGACCTCTTCTGCGACCTCCTTGATGCTGTCTTTGAGCTCCTCCCAGAACTCATGGATGCCTAGATTATTGATGTTATCAAGCATGGGCGACAGTTTTTCCTCAAGGGCTGTAGTATACGCAGCCGCCGTGGCATCATCAATCAAATTGTCAACCTCGAAGATCTTGGCAGGGTTGATTCTCGTTAGGTGCACCGAAGAGATTCTGCACCTGTAGGTCGTCTTCACCAAATAGTGATCGGTGTCGCAGTTGGCTCCTCGATAGGATCGAACATCTAGGACATTAGAAGCCCATCTCTTGCTGATCAGTACGTGGTCGATTTGGTTCACGGTGTATTCATCTGGAGACTTCCAGGTCTGCTTATGAATTCGTCGATGAGGGAAGCATGTAGAGCTTATGACCAAGTTTCTGCCGCTCGCGAAGTCGATAAGTCGCTGACCGTTGTTGTTGTTTTCGTCGTGGAGGCTATGACCACCAGTAGTTCCCCTATGCCAGCTTTCGTTTCCGACTTTAGCGTTAAAGTCTCCTAGCAGCAGCTTGACGTCGTTTGATGGAAGTGAGTCGAAGAGTGTTTCTAGGTCGTTGTAGAATTCGTCCTTAATCGCGTCTTCTTTTACTTCTGTAGGGGCATGCGCATTAATGAGCCAGAGATTAGCGAAACGGGTCTTAATGCGGATCGCACATAGCCGCTCGTTGATGGGTTTGAAGCCGATAACGTGGTCCTTGAGCTGCTTATTCACGATGAAAGCTACTCCAAACTCCTTGTTGCCCTCCTCTTTACCACTCGTAAAAATAGTGTGCGAATTGAGGTCGTTAATCTCGCTTTTGAGCCATTTAGTTTCCTGGATTGCAACTATGCTCAGCTTGTATTGTTCTACCTGATCCAGGAGGGCCCTTAAGGCCTCCGGTCTATTCAGGGAGCGTACATTCCAGGATCCGAAAGAGTAATCAGTTGTTCGTTTGCGGGGTCGTCGTTGTTTTGTATCCGTCCAATCCGAGGCTTTTGTTTCAGGTTTCTTGACTTGAAGTTTTTCTTAGGATGAGTTGTCGGCACATCGCTAAACCATGATAGGGTTTAATCGTTTAGTAAAGGCCATCATGCGCATGCCTCGAAGATGCTGCTTTAGTGGTTGAGTTAGACGTTTTCTGTCACCTATCACGTTAAGTAACCTGAGACGCTGCAGATGTAAATACAGCACTCAGGCGCAGCGGTGCTTCTTCCAAATGTCGCATCAGATGATTTGACTTAGCCGTTCACGTTACCAGGGGGCGCCCGCGCGGAGGACACATGGAGAAGTCTTTTGCCCCTCAAATTACGAAATTGAAAATCTTTTCATTTTTTAAAACATATGAATTTATTTATGGTGAACTGAATATTAAGATGATGCAATCGAAAACAAGGACGCCAGCAAATTCAAGCATCACAGTGGGGGACCTTAATATCGAGTATGTAGGCAACTTCAACTATCTGGGTTGTAACTTATCAAAGGACGCCAACGAAACCGACGAAATTAAGCGACGGATACAACTAGCCAATAAGACATATTTCTCGGTCCTCCCTATAATTAATTCGAAACTTGCGCACAGGAACACGAAGCTCCGCGTGTACAAAACGATCATCCGACCCGTGCTATGTTATGGCTGCGAAACATGGACCCTCACCCAAACCTCCGAAATTTTGCTAGACCGATTCGAACGAAAGGTCCTTCGGCGAATTTTCGGGGCCGTTCGCGAGCGAGACCAATGGCGTATCCGATACAACCATGAGTTGTATCAATTGTACGATGAGCTGGAAGTATCGAAAATCGTGAAGCTTCAACGTTTGCAATGGGCGGGGCATGTACAACGGATGGACGATAATCGCATTCCAAAGAAAGTGATGAACGCACAACGAATTGACGGAGCCCGCCTTTAAAATCGTATAAATGTTGTTTGACATATTTATCACTAAAAATATTTTTTTACGTCAAAATTACTTCATTTTTTATCAAGTAGGGATAGTGTGAACACTAAATTCACCACAGCTTGATTTGCCTGATTAGGCTCCGCAGATTACGTAATCTGGCGTAAGTGTGAAAACCTCCTAATTACATAATCTCAACTTTATTAAAAATCAATGTTAAAACTTCATTAAAAAAAATGCTGACTATGTTTAAGCATGTAATCAATGTATATGGAGTCAAATGGGTTTCTTCTCGGGTAATGCTGCGGATAATAGAGATATTAAATAAGCATATGGGAATATATCACTGAAGTAGTGGAGGCTTTTGTTAATGTTTGAAAGTTGCGGAACCAGATAAAAATATATAGTATGGACATTGATTCGTATGATTTACCACTGGTTTTAGTTAATTGTTGGGGTTAACTTTTGAGGTTTCTTGGGGTCACAAATAATGGAAATAAGATCAAACTCATTAACTAAAATAAACGCTAAATCATTCAGGAACGAAACAACCATAACGGCACAACCCACCCCTGTAGCACCCCAACAAAAAAGATACACTAACATAACATACATCCCTAACTCATCCCTACATACGAGAATATCGGAACACAAAAGTAGATGCAGGATGAACAACAACCCCAATAATATGCTTGTTTCACACCAACTCAACCATAATCACACCATGGACTTCGAAAACACAAGCATATTTATTGGACAAAGACAATAACAAACATAAATTATTGGTTAAAGAGGCGATTTATATCAATAAATTTTTCAAAAATAGCCTTAATACCAAAACCGAATTGGAAAACATAGTATATAAATACAAAAAATTACTGCCAAACTTACTACTTGACAACTGACCAAAAACAAAAAGAAGACGGGCAAAATTTCCAAAAAAAAACATTGAAATCGACTGTGATAATAATCTTAAGTTTTTAACGTGTACGCACTAAAACAAAGTATCGTCCTCGGCCCAGAACCACCCGTCACTTAATTTATTCTCAGTGTTGATTTATTATTGTGCAATCCCGAACAAATAAATCAATGTAATTCATAACTATAAAATGTAACAACATGCAATATCAATGAACCATGTACAGGCATCCCCAGGTTATTCGCCGGGTTAGGGACCGGAGAAACAGCCAAAGGCAGGTCTCGTCGAAAGGCGCCTATATCATATAAAACTTATTAATGTATGAGTCAGAACTATCGTGGTCTATTGCGGCTATCGCTTTGGAAAGAAATGCGCCGTAGATAATAAGATTTGAAGGTGGCAATTATGTACGTTCTGGTCCATTTTATCTCTTCATATAAATCACTTAATTGTTACGGGTGACAGGGAGCATTATCCATTAATAGCAAGATTTTAAACGGGATTTTTTGTTCCCTACAAAAAGTTTCCACACTCGGTTTGAATGACTCTTTAAACCATGCTTGGAATAGTTCGGCTGTCATCCATGCCCTTGAGTTCCACCGGTAGTGCAGTGGGAAACTTTCTTTCAGATAACTTTTTAGTTCCCTAGGATTTTCTGAATGGTAAATCATCATCGGCTTCAACTTCATATTGCCAGCTGCGTTGGCACCCAGTAAAAGGGTCAATCTATCCTTGGCGGCTTTAAATCCTGGCATCGTTTTTTCTTCCTTTGAGATAAAGGTTCTGAATGGCATTTTTTCCAAAATAATGCCGTCTCATCCACATTCTTGTAAGAAATTCTTTTTTATTTGTACACCAAATTCAACCAAATTACACACAAACGTGTTTCTCTTGAGGACACAAAACATATCTAAAAATGGATCGAATCGGATAATGGGGTCATGGGGCTGCCATTAAAAGTAGAGATGAGCATCGAGAGAAAAACATGGATGGTTACCATCGAAAAAAACATCGAGACGAAACCATCGATGGTAAGAAAACATCGAACCAAAAACATCGATGTTTTGGGATTTTTGGGTACTCAAAAAAATAATCACTTTGATATCAAAAATTAAGCTGATTGAATAGACATATGGTTTAGTTTATGGTTTTCATTGCCTCCCCCACCCACCAGAATGTAATTCTTCTCCTTGTGTTTTTTTTTTGCATAATACGCATTCGTATCGTACCCACAACCCACCGCATAGAGCAGACATGTCAAATTCACGGCCAGATCGAAGAACTTAATTAAAAAAATGTGTGGCAACACAAATTCGAGCTGCTGAACTCATTTCAACAATTTACTAAAACTCGCCAAGAAGTCGGTAGCTTATGCAAGCTTAAAAAAATCGTTATATTAGTTATATTTGCTTAAGGCATCCCTTGTTTTTGTGGAGGAAAACATTAAGCCTTTTCGTGAAATTGTTTTGTCCCAAAATTTGGTCCAGATTTTTTTAGTATTAGTCGAACTTGCTAGTTATCTGCCACGTTGCACTATAACTCGCATTCGCATCCATCAGGTTATTGGACAAGAACATCTTGGGTTGAGATTTATTTGAGGGACAAAGTTGTAAGGCCCCGAAATCGTATATTTGGTGAGGAAATCACCTAGACGTGAAATGTTGTAAGTATGGTCATTTCAGCTCAAGTACAGAATTTTTTCCTTTTAGCTTATTAAGCCTTACTGGTACATGCGTTTGTTTCACCCCTCATCACACAACAAATTTTTGTCTATTTTAGCCTTTCTTTCTGACCGGACTTGATGTAACTCAGACTAACTAACTAACTAAGAATTTTCTCTCCCAAGGTTGTTTTGGGCTACCTGTACGCTTATGACCGGTTCTACAATGTATGGATCAGCTGTCCAAAATTTGACAAATAATGTTGGCGTTTTATCTTCTTATCTAAGGTTCTCAATTTATTTGAAGAACATTTCCAAAAGATGTAATAATTTCTATAGGGCGTAATCCCTAGGAAGCTACTGACTTAGATTAAGAGTCACATCTTGAAGGAAATGTTCTGGGATTAAATAATTACAAAAATACATAGGTTTCAACACGCGTTTTCATTTTTTTTTTATTCTGCGGCCTGCTTAAACCTTAGGACACTGATATTTGGCCCAGGCCAGGCTTTGAGTATGACACCCCTGGCATAGAGCAACCAGCGGTACCGTGCGGGAATCTGGATATGTGCCGACTACTTGGAAAAATACGCCACGGAATTGCAATGGGCTGGGCCTGCTGTTCTACTTTCTCATAGTCTCTGGACACTGAGCGAGAACGAACGATAATCGGATATACGGATACGGACGTCGGCCGTCTGTCGACATTTATCTTGACAAGTGAAAGAAAAGATTCGCGACAAAATTGTAGCACACCTACCGCACCTCTTTAAATTTCAACGTAAACAGCAATGGAAAGGTTGAAACTATTTCGGAGCGAAACCCCATTTGGAAAATGTGCCTTACCGTGCGTATAAAGAAAAACACTCCTTTTTGTTTGAAGTTATTCGCATACACTTATAAAACAAAGTTGAGTTGTAAAAAAAAATATGTTGAGGAAAGAAACATCGATAGTTGAAAACCATCGACCATCGAAACGCAAACCATCGATGGTGAAAAACATCGACGCAAAACCATCGATGGTAAAAACATCGAACATCGGACCAAAAACATCGATGTTTTCGAAACATCGATGTTCGATGCTCATCCCTAATTAAAAGCGAACCCCCTAAATTAGGTTCTTATAAGAAAAACTTTTTCAATTGTGCACTAATTTCAACCAAATTTCACACAAATGTTTTTCTCTTGATGACACAAAACATATCTAAGAATGGATCAAATCGGTAATGGGGTCATGGGGCTGCCATACAAACCGAACCCCCAAATTAGGTTCTTCTAAGAAAAACTTTTTCATTTTCGCACCAATTTCAACCAAATTTCACACAAATGTGTTTCTCTTGATAACACAAGACATATCTAAGAATGGATCACATCTGATAATGGGGTCATGGGGCTGCCATACAAACCCAACCCCCCCCCCCCAAATTAGGTTCTTCTAAGAAAAACTTTTTTATGTGTGCACCAATTTCAACCAAATTTACACACAAACGTGTTTCTCTTGATGACACAAAACATGTCTAAGAATTGATCAAATCTGATCATGGAGTCATGGGGTGGCCATACAAACCCAACCCCCATTTTGGTTCTTCTAAGAAACATTTTTTGCACCAACTTCACAAAACCTTGAAATAATGTGTCTTACTAAGCGCCAAAAAAGTTCAAACGAATGGAATCGTACTGTGGGGTCATGCTCCCGCAACCCAATAAAATTTTAAATATTTTTATTTGCTCACTTATTTCACCAAGCCCAAAACATTTGTCAAGACGGAAGAAAAAGAATGAGGAAGGGATTAAATACAAGTCGTAGGAACGCCCGAAAAGAACTTTTAGCCCAAGAAGAGCGAAGGGTATCCAAATTTCGGCCGGGCCCGAAATTAGCCTCGCCCTCGGGGGTTGGCGAGCGTATTATATTATTTTTGAATGGAATGGCGTGGCATTTTTTATCTCGTCCAACACCATCGTTTTATTTTGTATAATTGTGCCCACTGTTCTTCGAGGAATATTTAATTTACGGCTAACATCGCTTACATACATTCTTCCTTCGGCGAGCTTTATCAAATCCAATTTCTCCTGCAATGTTAGCACTTTATGAGTTCTTTTGACTCTTTCTTTAGCCCGCATCATGGAAAATGAAAAATCAATGAAGAAACTAGGGGGCTTTGCTCGCCAACCCCGGGGCCGAGGCTAATTCCGGGCGCGGCCGAAATTAGGATACCCTTCGCTTGGAATAAAAGTTTTTTCGGGCGTACCTATGTCTTGTATTTAATCTCCTCATTCTTTTTCTTCTCTCTTGACAAAAGTTTTGGGCTTGGTTGAAATAAGTGGGCAAATCAAAATATTTACTCGGAAAATTTCATTATGGGGTTGCCGGAGGATTACACCACAGTACGATTCCATTCGTTTTGAACTTTTTAGTTGCTTTGATAAAGACACATTAATTCAAGGTTTTGTGAAATTAGTGTAAAAAAATGTTTCTTAGAAGAACCAATATGGGGGGTTTGGTTTGTATGGCAGCCCCATGACCCCATGGTCCGATTTGATTCAATCTTACATATGTTTTGTGTCAACAATAGAAATACATTTGTGTGAAATTTGGTTGATTTTGGTGCACAAATGAAAAACTTTTTCTTAGAAGAACCTAATTTGGGGGGTTGGATTTGTATGGCAGCACCATGACCCCAGGGTCCGATTTAATCCATTCTTACATATGTTTTGTGTCAACAATAGAAATACATTTGTGTGAAATTTGGTTGAAATTGGTGCACAAATAAAAAAGTTTTTCTTAGAAGAACCTAATTTGGGGGGTTAAGTTTGTATGGCAGCCCCATGACCCCATAGTCCGATTTGATCCATTCTTGCATATATTTTGTATTATCTATAGAAACACATTTGTGTGAAATTTGGTTGAAATTGGTACACAAATAAAAAAGTTTTTCTTAGAAGAACTCAAATTGGGGGATTAGGTTTGTATGGCAGCCCCATGACCCCGTGATCCAATTTGGGTGAATCAAACATACAAACAGCCTGCAGCAATAAGAAGCACGTGTGCAAAATATCAGCTCCGTAGCTTTTATAGTGGCCGAGAAAAACGCGCTGAAACAGACGGACATACGGACATCGTCCGATCGACTCATCTCGTCATGCTAATCATATATGTATACTTTTTATATGGTCGGAGATGCTTCCTTCAATGCGTTACAAACTTCATGACAAAGTTAATATACCCTTTCACTCTATGAGCGAAGGGTATAAAAAGATCGGGCGAGTTGTCGATTCTAAACAAAAACAAAGCAACTCGCGACGTAAATTTGTCAGAAACGAAATTGTTTCAGAACTAAACGAGAACAATTTTGTAACGCGATTCACACAAGCAAACACAGTAGTAACAAACTTTAAAGTGTTGGCTACAGAATTTATCAATAACGGATTACTATACCCTAAAGTGTTGCCAAGGCGATATCTAAACCGATTTGGAGTTGTGTTCGGTACGGAAACGAATAAATTCAACTGATAAATAATTATCAAATTGACGGAAGTAATATTTTAAGCAGAGTCCATCCCCAGATGACGAATTGCATTGTTAATACCAGTTTAAAAGTTGTTGGTACTTATTCCTGAGAATTGGAAATTCTGAATAATGGCGAAAGAGTGGAGTAATTTTGTAAGCAGAGTCCATCCCCAGATGATGAGCTGCATTGTAAATACCAGTTGTAAAGTTGTTGGTACTTATTCCTGAGAATTGAAAATTGGAACTTGTGGCGAATAGACGGATCATGGAGAATTTTGAAAAGAGGCGAAAGAGCGGATCGGCGAAAAGCGGAACACCGAAAAGCGGGGGACGCCTGTACTAAACTCATGTATTTTAGACCTGGGGCCCTATCATGTAATTCGATTCGAAAGGAATTGCTTTCGAAATGGCTAAAGTGGTATCATGTAACTCGAAAACGAATAGCTTCTATTCGAAAGTAATAGCACTTTCGTCTTTCGAGCATACGAATCGAAAATCTCCTATCATGTAATTCGAAAGCGTTCGAGAATATGGACGATTGCATCGAAAATGCATTCGAAAGGTAGGGTACTCTCGAAAAGCAATCGTTTATGTGTTTTGCTTTAAGCGAAGGTTGAGTCTTTAGAACGCAAATTAGTGTAACGGACTTCTTAAGACAAAGACTATAAGTTTTCCTTAAAATAATGCATTTATATATTTTGAAAAGACGAATAGAAAATGTTGTATTCCCGGAATTGTCGTGCAATTTTTAAGCTACTAAGGAGGACAAGATGAATTGAACATCTTCGTTCTAGAAAAAGAATGGATTTATTTTCAGAATGCAGACGAAATTTAAAGATTTTTGTTAAAAATAAAAGATTTCTTATATGAATATTTAGGTACACTTTATTTACATAGAGTTAGCAAACACACATATAATTTTACATTTTTCGTTTCAATTTTCATAATAAAAAAATCCACAATTTAAAAAATCGCATCTAAATGCTTTAACGAAATTAATCGATTTGTTCGCACATCCTAAATTTTCGTCGTGACGATGGGGGGCGCGTTGTCTGCCGTCTGACACAATACACTAAATTCGAGCATGTGTTCGAATCCCACTCGAGCAATTTCCCGTCTTTTTTCCGTCACTATTTCACTTTTTTTAATTAAATACGACAAAAATGCTATATTTTGTATTGTAATATAACTTCTTTTATACACTGAAACACTAAAAAGTAATCTAAGACACAAAAACATTAAATTTGACTTTGTGTCATATGACATGGTCTACTACGTTAATCGATTCATTCTAGTACATGAAGGGAATTTGGCCTTATTCATGAGGCAATACCAATTACTCGAAACGAACGAGTTCCATGATACCAAATTGCTTTCGAATCGAATACGAAAGTGTCGGCACTTTCGTTTTCGTTTCGAATTACATGATAGGGCCCCAGATTACACCGACGACACCAAGTCAAACAGGCTGCAAACATCTACCCGCTCTAATTGGAAATCCCTATAAAACATACAAGCGATGACATTTCTTTCTAGTTCCTTACTTCCCTTAGTGAGCCTTAGGGCACTAACTGAGCTTCTTTCCTGCGTCGTCCTATTAGCGGTCATCACCTTCAGCTGATCCCACTATTTGCCTATAAAATTGACCACACAACGACTCACGTTTGTCACCTGGATATTCCAATCGCGAGCTTTTAGTGCGCCGGCACACTACAAACTTTTAATCGGCCGATAGTTTGATCGTTCTTGTAATTAGCACGATTAAAAGTTTGTAGTGTGCCGGCGCTCTTAAGCGAGCGTTTGCAAAAAAATAAATAAAAAAAACAACATTCCCGCAGCTAGCATCGAACCCATAACTATCGAATTGCCAGTCCTACACGCTAAACACTCGGCCAACCTCATATATATCCAGCATTGCTCGTAAACACTGACTAGATGTTTCTATAGAAATGCTTAACAATTCTTTCCTTCTTTCTGGGCAGATATCATATAAATTGGTTCATAAATTAACAATGAGTGAGGAAATATTGGCTTCATGTAAGATTTCTTTTCTTCTTCCTTGCCTCGTTCTTTATACCGCTCCATGGCTTCGCGTTGCTCGACCCGCGGTGTAGGCACATCGCCCGTTTTGGCGATAATATCTCAGCATATTTCTACAGGCAGCTCTATCTTGGATCGTGTCATCGCCGAGACCAATGCGTTGTTGTTGCTTTTTCATTTGACACATCCAGGTGTTCTTCGGTCTGCCTCTGGCCTTGGGTCCATCAAGGGGAACTTCCATTGATATCGCTTTCTTTGCGGGGTTCTCAGGCGGACGCCGTTGAACATGGCAATACCAATCCATTTGTCGGTCTTCGAGCTTTTCGGTGATTGGGTGGTCTATGGACAAGCTGCCTCGGATGTAGCTACTCTTGATGTGGTCCCTTTTCGTTACACCAGCTGACATGCGTAACATTTTCATTTCAGTCGCTGTCATTTGTTTCGCGTAACCTTCATACATGGTCCAGCATTCTGATCCATACATGAGTGCGGGACGTACAAGCGTTTTGTACAACTTGCCCTTCAGCTTCAGTGGCATTTCGCAGAAAACTCCAGAGTTTCCTCGCCACGTCATCCACCCAACCTTTGTGCGATGTTTGATGTCATCATCGCATGTAGCTCCGTTGTTCACCATCGAGCCAAGGTACTTGAACTTGGTACAAGACTTAAGCTGCTCTCCTTTGACGTACATATCTGGTATCGGTGCATCTGGGTCTGAGAAGCGGCAGCATAAGAACTCAGTCTTTGCTATACTTACCCATGCTCCTCCAGAATGTCACACCATTTTGTAAGTGCAGCTTGCAAGGTAACGATGCAGGACTACTGAGGACTATATCATCGGCAAAAAGAAGAGATATTTCTAGGCCGTCGGATATACGTGTTAATAAGTAGCACATGATGATGTTGAAGAGCAACGGACTCAATACACTGCCCTGGTGTAATTCTTCTGATTCACCGGCTGTGCATCTAACCTTAGTCGTAGCTCCATCATACATGTCTCGTATCATCCTGACGTATGCCTCAGGGACATTAAGTGCTCTCAAGGCCAACCATATCAGATCACGAGGTACTCTATCAAATGCCTTTTCCAAATCGATGAACACAAAGTGCAAGTCCTTTCGTGCTGCTCTATACTTTTACATCGCAATACGAATGCACTGAATCGCATCGACTGTAGATCGACCTTCAACAAAGCCGCATTGATTGTCATTCAACCGCACAATCTTTCTCAATCGGTTGCAGACAACTCGCTCGTAGATCTTCAGTGTATGAGGTGTTAACTTTATAGCCCTAAAGTTGTTGAGTTTGCGTGAGTCTCCCTTGTTCTTATAGAAAGGAAGAAGAAAACTTTCCCTGAAAGCATCAGGCATCGGTTGCCCACCTTTGATTTTGTTGAAGAAAACTGTGAGCCAACTAAGCCCGACATACCGACATAATACCTCAAAAATGATGATGCGTAAATAATCCGGCGTTAATCGCCTAACTCATAAGCAGTGACCAGCTGCTAATAAATATAACTGGTCGACCTATCCTACTCCTTTTTACCAACCATTAGCATTTATTCTCCCGCGGCAACTCTCATTACAATCGATAGTAAAACATTATTTGGTGTTGATTAACGTGGATCATTCGAAGCTGGTATTAGGGAACACCTGGAACCGTTGATAGAGAAAGGAATCTTCCTCAAATTCGTAATCCAATTACATATACTATTCTAAGAAAATTGGACCAAAATATGGGCATCGAACGGCAAAAATCCTACATCGGAATTTTTTTTTGATTATGGTTGGGGATGGTCCCGAGATGATGGCATAGAAAGTCCCAACCGATCGGGGGTCCACAACCTTAAAAAAGAGGGGAAAGGGGGCATTTTCTTCGTTTTTTATTTCAAAAACGGTAAGAGATACAGAAAAATGGTCTGAGGACGAAAAAAACTACATAATTTATTATCTTTGCAATGATATATAACACATTAGAGTTTAATTGAATATTTCGGCGTTAGACTAGAAAATAAATTAGAATATTTTCATTTTAGACCTTTTTTAAAAGCTCCATAACTTTTGAAAGAATGCTAGTTCAGCCGTAAAATTTTGTACAAGTATTCACAATAAGCTTAAGATCATTTTAAGGTAAACATTGAGTCGCTCCGGTCAAGGAACCCCATTATCCCCCTATTTAAATTTTTCAAAACGGCATATCCATAACTCCCCCCAAAATTAAAGCAGAGTGCTAAATTTTAGTTTGTTGCGATTGGAGGTTATAGTCACCCTTTTTTTAAGGTTGCGGAATTTCAAATTTAAATTTGAATTTAAGGCTATGCAACATGGAAGAAGTACCAATGGCGGTTCTTCTAATTAAGCTTTAATCATAAATTTACAATTTCTTGGGGTATATTCTTTATTTTATTGGTCGTCGCTGGGGGAATGCTTTCTCGTTTTCCGGAATTTGGTCATGAGTTCGAATCCCACTCAAGTCTGGCACTTTTTATTTAGCATTTTTTTCACTTTTTTAAAATATTAACTAATTCTACTATTAATTCGCGACACTTTTGGCTTAAATTGAATTGTTTAATTAAGTTTAAAGCAGTGAAAATTGAGCCCGAACACAAACATATTTTCTATTTGACATTCGACCGTCGATTGAATCTAGCACACTAGGGGAAATTTTCTACATTAATGAGGCAATACCAAATACTCGAAACGAACGAGTTACATGATACCAAATTGCTTTCAAATCGAATACGAAAGTGTCGGCACTTTCGTTTCGAGTTACATGATAGGGCCCCAGAATATCGCATTGGGGACAGATGACACGATAGTCAGCTGTTACCGATTTGGGAAATTTTGATCCGATTTCATTCGACTTGGACAGGATCAACGTCCGTTTCACTCGAATACCACTAAAGATGTACACTCAGCCATAGCATGTCATGTCATGTATACGATTTAAATCATACTGAGCTGCACAAGATAAATCCTTATAAAGAGAACGTCAAAATTTTGAGAAATGTATCCAATGTACGAAAATGTATCCAATGTACGATATTATCGATTTGTTTGTGTAATTGTTACGTGAAGTTGTATCAAAATTGGAATTGTGCCTTGGCGAATCATTTCGAATCCTGTGTGATTTTTGTGTCTGGCACGGAAAAAGTATATATCGAGGCCATTGTGCACTCACAACGAAGGCTAATCGTAGTCGTTCAAGTGAAGCGTTCTTTCCTATTATCTGATCGTTGTTCCGCCGCGCAATGCTGAATTATGCGGAATCCTCATGTCGAAGAAGGAATTGAACCAGTGCTTTAGGTGGCTGCGATTGTTCCTGAATGGTGGTTAACATATTGTGCCGTTCAAGTGGTGGAGTTACGAGATTGCTCCTTCAGGCCACCGTATATCGTTTTTGCCGCCGTTGCATTAAAGACTCGTGGCGGCCGGCTAGGAAAATTGTTGTGGTGCGTCGACTGTCGCAAATATCGTGTTGGTGCTCCGACGCTAATTGGCAATTTGTGCATAATTTGCAAGATACTGTTTCATTAGTTTTGATTCGATTTGATCTTTGTCTTTTTCTTTTCATAAATAATGTATAAAGTACGTACTCTTTCAAATTTTGGTGTAGGTGCGCTCGATTCGTTTAAAAATTGTTTTCATGGAGATTTTCAAATGGCGACCCGAAGATCTATAGGTTGGTGCGGGACTTTGGCCAGAATCCACAACAACAGGATTCCGTGAACGGCCGCTTCGATGGTGATTCTCTTCTGTTTTTATTTCCTAAATTTTTCCCCATTTTTTTAGCACAGCTCACAGGCATACAATATACAGATTGTAATGGATTTGAGACTGAGGACTGGCAATATCCCACCCCACTTCCCGTAAAAAGCTGCCGGACAGATTGTATGCCGCCGCCACGTCCGATGTCAGCCGTTGATAAAGCGACTCCAGTGAAGGATCCCCCATTACAATCTTTGCAACGGCGACATTGAATCTTCACTTTTAATTTGTTAAAATGAAACGTTGTTATTGTTTGTTTTAAATTTTACTAGTTTTTCTATTTGTTTTTATATCGATATTTTAATTTATTTAATTTATTAATTTTAATGTTTTCTTAATGTATACCCTTCTTTGTTTTTCTATATCTAGACTTTTTCATTCATTTTTAATTTTGTTTAATTCTGTTGTCTTGTTAGAGTTTTTTACATTAATTTTTTGTTTTACAAATTTCATAGCTTTAATTTTATTTTAGAATAACTTTCTTACAAACAACCCTGTTGCAATATTTATTTATTAATAGCTTTACATAATGTTCGTATTTTTTCATATAGTTTCCGTTTCTATTCGGGAAACCAAACATTAATGCTGATGATGGCTTCTCAATAGTTGGAAGCCGAAATGCATTCTGAATAAAATTTACTGAAATAAGTGGAAATTGTGCGTTTAAAAAAGACTTCGTTTTCCGACCGATTTCAGTTTCGAGAGATGCGGTCTATAAGGATAAAAGAGACTATCTTTTGTGAATCAAGACCCCAACATTTTTCCTCAAAGTTAAGTGATTACAAATTTAATTTCCCTTTTCTATAAACATTTTATTTTCTAACAAGATCAACAAGATGAATTTGAAGAGAAAGAAGAAACGAAATAAGTGAAAATAAAGGGGACAATTTGCTTTTATTAGTATTTAGTTAGCAGTGGCGTAGGGAATATAGTGTTTGGGGCTGTTTAATACTTTTTGGCTTTTTAACTATGGTTTGACTACTAAGCCGCAATCCACTTGGATACACTCTATCCAAAATATTGTATTTAAACGAATTTATACCTCTCAACGCATTTCAATCCCATTAAATGTTTTTTTCGCAATAGTGTGTACTTTGATGCTGCTAGTATACAGTTATGCAAAAGGAATGTTGCTGATTAATTAATTTTTGAGTTTCGTGTTGATTGCCCCCATTTTCAGACGCCCCCACTACAAAGTTGTCGAATTGAGCTGCGCATGTGCACAAATTTGTTAAGAATTAATGTTCTATACTATGTACATATGTACGTATGCAAAATGTCATCAAAGCTACAAAATCAAGTCACCATAGAAAATATTTTGCTCCCGAAAAGAGTCGCACACACATATTTGGTTTTTTTTTTACATTTTTCCTTATTCATTGGATTGAATCTAAGAAGATGATGAGATCACATGGAGACTAAAAACAGTACGAAGAAACATATTGGGCCCCACTCTGCTCCGTACGCCACGAGCCGCCACTGGTCCCTATCAAAGCTACAGACAAAGTAAATATTGAAACGAAAACGATATTGAAGCACAACAGGTCCTAGGGCTGCCGTTAAACCGCTAGCCTAAAAAAGAGCGAAGTAGATCTAAACTTCGGCCGCACAATTTAGCTGTAGGAAGGTTTGTTTAAATTTGTTTCATGTTTATACCATGTTTTTTTACCTTCAAAATTAGCCCGACGGTGCAATTTCGTTGTACCAATGCAAAGCCTTCAATCCAGGCGGCCAAGGCCCGACGTCGGGCTATCGTGCCATAAAGAAGAAGAAGAATACAAAGCCTTGCAGATTTAGTAGTTCGTAGAACGGATATGCTTTTTTAATAATAATTCGAAACCAATTTCGCAATTTTTAATCATCATCATATCAATGTGGCACTATAGCCCGACGTCGGGCCTTGGCCGCCTGAATCGTTGACCTCCAATTGTCGCGGTTACGTGACCTTGTCCTCCAGTTTCGGAAGCCCAGCAGCTGGTGGGCGTCTTCACCAACGGACTTCTCCCAGCGAGCTTTCTGTCGTCTACGCAGCTTCGCTCCGTCAATTCGTTGTGCGTTCATCACTTTCTGTGGCATGCGATTATCGTCCATTCGTTGTACATGCCCCGCCCATTGCAGAAGTTGAACCTTCACGATTCTCGATACTTCCAGCTCATTGTACAATTGATACAACTCATGGTTGTACCGGATACGCTTGTTGTTGTTGTAGCGATTCAAGAGATTTTTTTCTCTTGAATCGAAGGGGGTCTTGGCAGCTCTTGGCCGTTTTTTAGCAACGGGTAGCTCCGGGACGATTTACATCGAAGAACCGGCTGCCGTAGGAGCATTTTATGGACAACACAAACATCCATGGGTCACAGTGGGATTCGAACCCACGCACCGGCAACTCAGAGATAGACGTCTCTGCCACTGAGCTACCGAATGCCAAATGTGGGGCGCAATGTGTGGGGTTTTACCGCTCGACGGACCACTCCTTGGTACAGGAGAAATTGATTTGCACAACGCACTTTTTACGTTAAAATCTTTATTTCAAGATATTAAGTACTATTTACAAGCTAAATACAATGCAAGAATTCAAATTCGTAAGTCTAGATCAAGGTCAGTAAAACAAAACAAAGGTCTAAATTATCCAAAAATATCCAAAGTTAATTCCAAAATGTAACTGTCTGCCACGGCTTCTCGAAACGGATACGCCATTGGTCTCGCTCGCGAACGGCCCCGAAAATTCGCCGAAGGACCTTTGTTGTTGTTGTTGTAGCGATTCAAGAGATTTTTTTTTTCTCTTGAATCGAAGGGGGTCTTGGCAGGTATTGGCCGTTTTTAGCAACGGGTAGCTCCGGGACGATTTAAATCGAAGAATCGGCTGCCGTAGGAGCATTTTATGGACAACACAAGCATTCATGGGTCACAGTGGGATTCGAACCCACGCACCGGCAACTCAGAGATAGACATCTCTGCCAGTGAGCTACCGAATGCCCCGAATGACCTTTCGTTCGAATCGGTCTAGCAAAATTTCGGAGGCTTAGGTGAGGGTCCATGTTTCGCAGCCATAGCACAGCACGGGTCGGATGATCGTTTTGTACACGCGGAGCTTCGTGTTCCTGTGCGCGAGTTTCGAATTAATTATAGGGGGGACCGAGAAATATGTCTTATTAGCTAGTTGTATCCGTCGCTTAATTTCGTCGGTTTCGTTGGCGTCCTTTGATAAGTTACAACCCAGATAGTTGAAATTGTCTACATACTCGATATTAAGGTCCCCCACTAATTGAGTCGACTTGATAAGTAGCGTTCCGCTGCTGTCCATATTCATGGCTCGAATTACATACTCCAAAGCAAGGTCGGCGCCAGCCCGTCGCCCTGCTTGAGTCCAGTACGAGTTTCAAATAGGTCAGTGAGTCGGTTCTGCACTCTGACCTGCGAGACGGTATTAGTCATCGTCATCCCTGTGAGTCGCACTACCTTTGCCTGTATACCAAAATTCAGCATAATGTTGTACAGTACACTTCGATCGATACTGTCGTATGCCTGCTTGAAGTCGACAAAGATTTGGTATACGTCGATGTTATATTCCCAGCACTTTTGGAGTAGTAGCTTCACTGTGAAAAGCTGATCGGTCGTTGAGCGACCAGGTCTCAAGCCGCCTTGATACTCGCCAATGATTCGTTCTGCGTACGGATTAATTCTCTTTTCATGAATTTTCGATAATATCTTATAGGCCGTACAAACTAATGATATGCCCCTGTAATTCTCACACTTCAGCTTGTGACTCTTTTTGTGGATTGGGCAGATTATGCTTTTGCGCCAATCTTCGGGGATTACCTCGTCGTTCCATATTTTCAGCAGTAGCACATGTATAGCGTTGGCCAGGCACGTTCCACCATGCTTCAGCAGTTCTGCTGGGATCTCGTCAGCGCCGGGCGCTTTATTATTTTAAAGCGACTGTATGGCAAGACTCACCTCCTCTACTGTTGGGGGTATAACGGGAGGGCCTGGTTCGGCTAACTGCTCAAGAGCTGGCTCCGCGGGGATGTTGATGATATATTGAGGAGCTCGTCAAAATGAGAGGCCCATCGTTTGTTGACGCTTTCGATGTCGCTGATGATGTTACCATCCTTGTCCTTACATAGGCTTGTCCTGGGTTGATATCCGTTCTTGACATTATTTATAAATTTGTACGCCTGTCTAATGTTCTTACTGGCTAATCTTTGGTTTATTTGCTGTAACTGCTCGTCAAAATGTTTGCGTTTCTTACGTCTAATTAACCTATTAGATACTCGCCGAAGTTCGTTGTATCTTTCTTTCTTGGCTCGGGATGCGCGTTGTGTGTATTGGCGATAGGCTTCATTTTTCGCCCCAATCGAGGCCCTGCATTCGCCGTCGAACCAGTCTGCTCGTCTGCGCCGGCCTTTATAGCCAACGACCTCTTCTGCGACCCCCTTGATGCTGTCTTTGAGCTCCTCCCAGAACTCATGGATGCCTAGATTATTGATGTTATCAAGCATGGGCGACAGTTTTTCCTCAAGTGCTGTAGTATACGCAGCCGCCGTGGCATCATCAATGAAATTGTCAATCTCGAAGATCTTGGCAGGGTTAATTCTCGTTAGGTGCACCGAAGAGATTCTGCACCTGTAGGTCGTCTTCACCAAATAGTTATCGGTTTCGCAGTTGGCTCCTCGATAGGATCGAACATCTAGGACATTCGAAGCCCATCTCTTGCTGATAAGTACTTGGTTGATCTGGTTCACGGTTAATTCATCTGGAGATTTCCAGGTCTCCTTATGGATGCGTCGATGATGCCAGGTTTCTGACGCTCGCGAAGTCGATAAGTCGCTCACCGTTGTTGTTGCCTTCATCGTGGCGACTGTGACCTCCAGTAGTTCTCCTATCCCAGCTTTCGTTTCCGGCTTTGGCGTTAAATTTTCAGCAGCTTAACGTCGTTTGATGGAAGTGAGTCAAAGAGTGTTTCTAGGTGGTTGTTTTTTTAATTCGTCCTTAATCGCGTCTTCTTTTACTTCTATAGGGGCATGCGCATTAACAAGCCAGAGATTAGCGAAACGGGTCTTAATGCGGATCGCACATAGCCGCTCGTTGATGGGTTTGAAGCCGATAACGTGGTCCTTGAGCTGCTTACTCACGATGAAAGCTACTCCAAACTCCTTGTTGCCCTCCTCTTTACCACTCGTAAAAATAGTGTGCGAATTGAGGTCGTTAATCTGGCTTTCGAGCCATTTATTTTCCTGGATTGCAACTATGCTCAGCTTGTATTGTTCTACCTGATCCAGGAGGTCCCTTAAGGCCCCCGGTCTGTTCAGCGAGCGTACATTCCAGGATCCGAAAGAGTAATCAGTTGTTCGTTTGCGGGGTCTTCTTTGTTTTGTATCCGTCCAATCCGAGGGTTTTGGTTTGTTGACTTGAAGTTTTTCTTAGGATGAGTTGTCGGCACATCGCTAAACTATGATAGGGTATAATCGTTGAGTAAACAGTAAAGGCCATCATGGGCATGCCTCGAAGATGCTGCTTTAGTGGTTGACTTAAATGTTTTCTGTCACCTATCACGTTAAGTAACCTGAGACGCTGCAGATGTAAATACAGCACTCAGACGCAGCGGTGTTTCTTCCAAATGTCGCATCAGATAATTTGACTTAGCCGTTAGAGGTTTTACCCACTACCGTTACCAGGGGGCGCCCGCGCGGAGGACACATGGAGAAGTCTTTTGCAATTTTTAATACTTTGGATTAATTTATATATGTATCTTGCCAGTAACGTTGATATTTGAAACTTCACAAAAGCCAGTTAAATTGAAATTCTATGTAGTTCCACAAAATTACATTTTTGTTTAACTCAATTAATTCTTTTGAATGATAACACAGGGGAACAGCATTTTGTTTATTTAGATTTGATAATCATTTCTAGCTAATTTTTGGTCGTAAAATCCGGAAATGCTAACCGTTTTTCTCCTATACGTCCAGTTTTTTAGATACAGGGGGCTCAAATTTTGGCCCCCATACAAACCTTCCCTTCATTAAAATCAAAACAAACGAAACTCGCTAAAAAATTTTAGTTTGTAAATATTGATTTTATATCTTAACAACATTACCTAAGAATTAAAAAAAAAATTATGGCAAAAATTTTCGTTTGTAGCTTTTTCTGGAGTGTTAAATTTCCGGACAGTCCCGTTTTTAGCCCCATCAATAGTCCGCCATCATATTCGCATGCCATCTGCCTTGATATCGACTTTCCATGATTTTGAAATCTTGATGAAATCGCTCTCCTTGCTCATTACTCACAGCTCCAAGATTTTCCGGAAATTCACCTAAATGACTGTGTAAAAAGTGAACTTTGATGCTCATGTTGCAGCTAAGCCTTTGAAAACTGTCCAATAGTTGCTCGACTACTATCGCATAATTCGATCCACTTATATTGCCTAGAAAGTTGTTGACTATATTTTCTAATGCCAGCCATGCTGTCTTTTCATTTTCTTTCATTGATTCCATAAAATTTGTATCGCTGAGAAGCTGCCGAATTTGTGGACCGTCAAATACTCCAGCCTTTATTTTCTCGTATGATAGCGCAGGAAGGGCCGACAGCATATATTTAAAATAATTTCCTTCTGTTGGTAAGGCTTTTACAAATTGTTTCGCCAGGCCTAGTTTTATATGCAACAGCGGGAAAATGTTTTTTGTCGATCCACAAGCGGTTCATGAACAATATTTTGATCACCAGCCTTCAGATCAGATCTCGGGGGCCAATTCCTTTGTATCCAATGTTTATCGCGAGTTCTGCTATCCCACATACACAAAAAGCACGGATATTTTGTATATCCACGTTGCTAACCGAGAAGGAAGAACCATCTTGAGGTCTACACATGATATGCCTGGTGGACAAAGGGGCCTATTTTTTGCCCTTTGACTTAGAAATGTATAACTGCCACATATATAGCAAACTGACTCCGGGTATTGAGACACTTTCGACAAGGGATAGTAGAGGCTTCCATTACACAAGTTAAGAGCACAAAAATAGGGTTATATACTCGAACGAAGGCTTTTAAATACACTTTTTTGATTAAAAAAGACTTAAAAATGGCCGAAGAATTTCACAACTTTTAACAAAAAATCCAGGTGGCGACAAATTACTTTCTTTTGTTTAATTTTATTGTATACAAGTACTAAAAGGTCCTGCACAAGGATGCAACCCCGTAGCTTTTAAAAAAAGTTGTTATTTAAGGGGGCCTATTGTAATTTTCCGTAAAATTCAAAAAACCCCGTTATCTCAAAAACCTGACGTATAGGGGAAAAACGGACTGCATTTTTGGAATCAGCGAGGCCGTTTTACTATAAATTAGGTGCAAGATTCAAAAAAACAGAAAAAAAGTGTTAAAATTGTTCTCCTGTGTAATTGAACATCAATTTAATAGGACAGTTCCACAAAAAAAATTCGATATCACGAAGGCGGTAAAGATTTTACAAATTCTACTCAAGCAGTTCGTTATACGGCCCCTCCAGTGTTGTCCATCCAATGCGGGACACCCTGTATATACTATACTTAGCAAAGCTAAGTATAGATTACGTCGATAGATTAAAATAAATTGTTTTTCTTTTTAATTGCTTATGGATCTATACATATTCTAAATTTATCTAATAATTTGTTCACAGTGACCGAAAACATAATTTGGGTCTATTTTCATTCGGAAACATGAAAATAACCCCAAATCATTAATTTCCATACAATACACATTGAAAATACGCTATTTTGCGTGTTTTCTATGAAACCTTGATTTTTTTAAATGAAAACATGTAAGCACCCAGGTCTCAAACCTAAACTCCATTATTCAGCACATTTCGGCTCACGCCGATATTTTAACTGACACCCGAACAAATTGTTCAGTTTCGTGTGTTGGCCAATGTTCTGAATTTCTCCGTGATAAGAGAATGGACCGTCAGTTTGAAGTGACGAAATATGTTGCAAACGACTATCGATGACTACGCCAGCACATTTTGATACATAGAACGATTTACAGGAAAAATAATATTGTCGGTTGTCAAATGAAATTACAAATAGTGCACTATGAACACTTTTCAGTGATTTCTGAAAACGTACGCCGAAATCAATCCGTTTTCGCCCACTCTGAACATAATATAAGAAAGTTTAAAACATTGAAAAAAAAAACCTTCAACCTACCAAAGTTCCATCGCAGACATGAGTATCTTCACGGTACAGAGAAACAAACCATGGCCAATCACCCGGCGATGCTATTTTTGGTAATGTGATTCCACCAAATTTTGTAGTCGAGATGGCGGATTGAATACCACAGTCCAGTTGACCACATTTAACATATAAAGCCTTTTTCAATCGGCAAGCAGTTCGTACAAAAGATATTTCAGGAGCGTAAGGATCTAACACACGAACGTAGTCACGAATGGGTTCCATATCATCTCGAATTTCTACATTTTTTACAGAACTGAAAGCATGCATCGATTAAAAAGAATGTTATACACATTTTTATTAACTGATTTACTAACTTATAACCTAACGCTTTGCAGAGTGAGTCAGCCACAGTCTGTCGAATCAATGCTTTCGAATCATCTTCGAGACCTTCTGCACAAAGTTTTCCAGTGGTTCCCTTTTCCGAAAATACGGCAAAGCCTTCAGAATAAAATCGGGGTAGATAAGGTGTAAGAGGTGGAGGGTTTGTTAAATAAGATACAGCTGGAGCAATCGCCACTACAAAAAGAAATAAGAAAATAGAATTCATAATTTAAAAGTAAATACAACCCACTTACAACAATCTTTTTCGTCAGATCCATCGGGACAATCAACTTTTCCATCACATCGAGATATTCTTGGAACGCAAGCACGACCTCTTCCACAATATATACTATGGGAGTTGCAGAATGTACACGATCTTTCATCGGATAAATCTGGGCAATCTGGAAATCCGTCACATAGACGCGGCGATTGAGCATTATTTTGCAAATCCTCTGCACATTTTGGTTTAGCGTGGCACGACTGAGGTCCAGTCGATTCTGGATAACGTTCGCAGTCAAAGAACTTTTTAAATCGTTCCGGTAGTCTGTCACCACAACCTTTGGCAAATGCTTGACAATAATCTCTACAAACTTTTCCTGCAACGGCTTCAAAAGGCTCATGAAGTTCACACGGAGGCTGCAGCAACCTACATACAAAGTCAAATGCCTCCCGAAAACATTCGCCGTCGACCAATTCGCGAAAAGCAATAACATCTTCTTCAACCTCTTCTAATGATTCATGTCCCAGATGATTCGGATATGTCGTAATGTTATAGCCTATGGAACGGCAATAAGTCAATTGAAGCGGAGCACATTGTCGCTTTGGTTTCGGTGTGGTGGAGGAAGTAAAAGTATCGTCTAGTATGCCAAGTGGCGAGGAGGCAGTTGTTTGGGGTTCTTCAATTAATCCAGTAACTTCTTTGATAACGAAGCTAGAAGGGTCTATGCTGACGCTTGTAAAATATTTTGGTGAAACCATACTGAATTCCTCGGAAAAAATAGCGTGCAGATCGGCAGTTGACACCAGTCCACGATAGGGATCAAAATGCAAATTGAAAAGAACAACTAGTTCATTCGAGTCGTCAGTTCTAAAAAGAATAAAATATAGAAAATGATGACCCTTTTTGTCTGGTTGTTGGTATCATACCCGTCTAAACCAAGTATCTCACTGCCATCGTATGCTTCCCGTAAGTCGGATCGCCTTATGACTAAGTTTATTCTTTCTCGATAATCCCGAGCTTTATGTTGAAATCTTAAGGAATTTTGATCGGCTAGGTCCATCGACCATTGATCTCCGCCGCTAACACGAAATTCGCCTCTAAATATTCGTTCGGGCAATGGTTCTGGTCTAAAATATGTATCTGCAAGTATATGAATATAGTACAAGATAAAATAAAATATTTGATTCACAAAAATATAATAAATCTCTGAATTTTGGATGTTTCTCTGTGGGACAACTTTCATCTACGCACTACTTAGTTCCTGCATCGATTGAGTCTATGTTCCGGAACCGATCCCACAAATAGTTGTAATAGATTGGCTGCGTCAGCATCGGCATCAGCAGAAAAATTTCAATTTAGAACACACGCATTTGCCTTTGATGACCCACATTGACAGCAGAAGCAGAAAAAATGCTTCTGCCGCTGCTGCTGCTGTCATCAAAGGCGTGTGTTCTAAATTGAAATTTTTCTGCTGATGCCGATGCCTCTGCCGATGCTGATGCTGACGCGGGAAATGTATTTGAACCATAAGCCTGGCCAAGAATCGCTACTACCCCCTGGACACAAGTGGGAAAATAAAATATTTGCGGAAATCCCTCACTTCAGTTTTCACCCCAATTGAACAATCTTGGCCAGCCTAGTTGCTCCAAATTCTACTTATACGCGCCGGCATTGAAGCTTATCCTGGTCCATTGATGTGCTGCCTCTGTGGCAAAAGGATTTACTCAAACATTCAGTCATCTGTACAATGTTCGCGCTGTGATGAATGATGACCACAACTATTCTACCAACGATGCGCAGAGATGGCGAACATAATTTCCGGGCAGTATTTAGGATAGTCTTAAAAAAAATGTTGGTCTTCTACAACTTAGCACTTCCGCTCCCAGTTTTAAATGTTTTGGTTTTACTAAAACCATTGAAACTCAATGTGAGGGTCGTGTAAATAAAAATAAGAAAAAGTGACATTAATAGAATTTGCATTTTTTAAATGACTTGTATAACCCAAATGTGTAAATTTTTCCTATTTTTCATTATTAGATAAAAAAAAATAAATCAGCCCTATTATTTTCATGCAGGACTTTCACATTAAGCTTCGGTTTTAGTAAGACTTACATTTAAAACTGAGGGCAGAAATGACAAGTTGTAGAAGACCAACATTTTTTTTTACAATTATCCTGAATCCTAACTCGAAATTAACTTCGCTCTTTGTGCTCAAAAGTTTCAAGGAATTGTTAGATAAGTGTGATAAGCTAAGTTAATTGATTGATTGACAATCTGTTAACTTCAATGGTAAATGACTGTAACTGATGACTGAAAAGTGTAGATCAACCTTTATTTCTGTTGATAGTTGTGATACCTGAATGCTGAAAACTAGGGTTAAATTGAGCTCGAGTTCATTCAAACTGCTCCTAATATTTTGCAATCAGGTAAGATTTATGCAAATTACAGTAGACACTCACTTATATTAACTATATCGTGCAGGACGGTTGTTAATATGAGTAGAACGTTAATATATGCGAACGTAGATTTTACTGTTATTAGTTTTCTTATTGAAATTTTACAAGTATAAAGGGAGTAATTTAAGTATTTTTTGGTTGAAAAAAATTATTCAAAGATTTTTTTTGGTATGCTCAAGAACTGATGATTCTTTCTTTGTTTACAAATAAACTTGTACATGTGTAGACTTTGTTTAGAATACAATCCTAGTCGTAAGGAGAAAGTCGTAGAAAAGAAGAAGACCAGTAAAAATTTTAGCATTCAACGAAGCACACGTGTTTTATTCCATATAGATTACAACTTTAGGTGTGGGGTAAAAAAAATACAGAAAAAGAAAAATTAACACCGCGATGAGCCGAATGAATCGCAACGAATTGATTGCTGCTTTGGGACACGCTAATATCTCTGTTCCACCCAACGCGACAGTGGCGAGTCTAAGAACGTTATTCCTAGGAGAAGTATCCGTAGAAAAGCCCATCGATCCCGTTAAGGATAACGGACCCCAAGAACATGACGAACAGCAGCATGCTGCTAGTTGCCGCAACGCCGAGCTGTGTGATTTAACAATGGAAATTCCGTAGAACAAGAAGCCGAACACAGTGATGCCGAACAATGTTATTCCGAAACCCGTGAAGCCCAATACCGTGATTCCCAATACTGTCATGCCCAATATCGTGGTGACCAACACCGTGGTGCCCAATACAGTGATGCCCAACACCGTGATCCGTGAACAAGAAGCTGACCACCGTGATGCCGAGCAATGTCATTCCGAAGCCAGTGAAGCCTAACACCGTGATTCCCAATACTGTGATGCCCAATACCGTAATGACCAACACTGTTATGCCCAATACTGTGATGCTCAACACCGTGGCACCGTACACCATCCCGTTAAACTTTGTGATTTTAAGCCCTGTGTTGTCCTTGCACAACCGGACGATAATAGTGTGGACAAAGAGCTGGAAATGCTTCGAAAACGTAGAGAAATTTTGGGCTTTGTCCGCAGAGATAAAGGCGTTAGAAGACGGTTTGTGCTCGACTTTGCCAAGTACCGCACCACCTCGACGGGTAGAACTTTTCGAATTGGATGGAATACCACGTTTTTTCCGGAGATAGTGCTTATGGTACATATAAGGAAGTGGATTAGCGACTTTGAGGATGCAAGCAGCCTATTGAGACTAGATGAAATGAATAATCTTGCGTGCGCACGTCGATTATTAGAAGGCTCTGCAACAATATTTTTGAGAAGCTTGTCAGATCGTGGGCGATCAGGTTGGACGAGTTGTAGACTTTGTTTAGAATACAATCCTAGTCGTAAGCAGAAAGTCGTAGAAAAGAAGAAGACCAGTAAAAATTTTAGCATTCAACGAAGCACACGTGTTTTATTCCATGTAGATTACACATGTTAGCACACAGGAACCTGCCAGCCAATTTTCAAAACGATATATAAAGACTAACTACACTACAATACTCAGGACAGTTGTGGAATTTAAATAAAAAATGTTTTTTTAACTTCCATGCCAAGGGATGGTCCATTTTCATCACTAAACTCTTGGAGTCGTTTAAGTGTTTCCAGTAAATTTACTTCAATTTCCATTCGGTAACGAAGAAGTTCATCCAAGAAGAATAGCAGCACAGTTAGCCTTCCCTACCATATTGGACGAGTAGACGTTAAAGCGTAATAACCTTGTTTAGAGTGAGAGTTTCGTCGTCCCTTAAGTTTCAGCAAAATAAGACCACAGTACCTCAATATCATACTCTGAAAATTTCTTTTCGACAGGGTCGTATACGCATACGCTTAGGCAACGGATGAATCAAAGTGGATCTGCTGCTCAAAGTGTAAGAAAATTAAACGGCTGTTAAAGTTTAGTGATGAAAACGGAAAATAATGGAGCTAGAATAAAATGATGTAACAAGGATATAATCGTTAGACTATGCGCCAATTTTTAAAAGAATCGTACACGCACTTCATCTTGGAAGCATTTGGAGAATATTGAGTTAATAATTTGTTTTTGGGTTAAATCACGAAAATTTGACTTTGAAGAAGTAAAATAAATCCACTAAACCGATTTAAGTTAGCTTGGTTTTAATTGTTTTTCAGAATAATTTTTTTTTAAATCGATTTGTGTCTGTACGTTTGTTCATTGAATAACTCGCTAGGGGCTCAACCGATCGACATAAAACTTGGTAGGAATGTTTAGAAGGGTTACAGTCTTTGGCACGAATACCTTAGAACTTGGTAAGACAACGATAACACGGTGTTCTCGAAGGGGTGAAAAAAAAAACGATTTTGAAGTTTTTATCAGAGATGGGCGTGTGGGTACTCAAATCAAAGGGCACGAATACATTTCATATTAGTTACTTTTTTCAAGTTTTGAAAAACAGTTACGGAGTTATGGATCGTAAAAATGAGTTTACGGTATTTCTAAACCGCTATAGGTACGGATATGAAACTTTGCGAGATTGGTCCGTATGAGCATATATACGTTAAATACTAAACATCTTGATTTCTAGTAGTAAATTCGTGAAATTTTAGTATGTTTTTGGAGTCGAGGTTTGTATAACAGCCCCATTACCCCATGGGCCGATTTCTGTCATTCAAAAACACAAACAGCCTACAACAAAAAACGAGACCGAGGCTAATTTCGGGCGCGGCCGAAATTTGGATACCCTTCGCTCCCCTCGGGCTAAAAGTTTTTTCGGGCGTTCCTATGACTTGTGTTTAATTCTCCCCGCTTCCACGCTTTACCTTGAATTTTCACATAAGTGCCGTGGCGAAGATTGGAGAAGCGGGGGTCGTGGGTTTCTTAGAAGAACCAAAAGGGGGGATGTATGTATGTTTGTGGTATCAATTAAAACATATTTCTATGAGATTTGGTTGAAATTGGTGGACAAACAAAAAAGTTTTTCTTCAAAGAACCTAATTTGGGGTTTGGTTTTATATGCCAGCCTCATGACCCCAATGGTCCGATTTAATTAATTTTTGCATATGTTTTGTAACATCAATAAAAATACATTTCCATGAGGTTTGGTTGAAATTCGTGTAGAAATAAAAACGTTTTTCTTAGAGAAATTTGATTTGGGGGGATAGGTTTGTATGGTAGCCCCATGACCACATGGTCGGACTCCATCTATTAATATATATGTTTTGTATCATCAATAGAAACACATTTGTGTGAAGTTTCGTTGAAATTGGTGTATAAATAAAAAAAAATTCTTAGAAGAACTTAATTTGGGGAGTTAGGTTTGTATGACAGCCCCATTACTCCATGGTCTGATTTGGTCCATTTTAACAAATGTTTTGTTGTGTCACTAGAAACATATTTGCACGAAATTTGATTGCAATCGATGAGAAAATAAAAAAGTTTTTCTTAGAAGAACCTAATTTGGGGGACTAGGTTTGTATGGCAGCCCCACGACCCCATTGTCCGATTTGGTCGATTTTTACATATGTTGTGTGTCACCAACGAAAACACATGTGTGTGAAATTTGATTGAATTTGGTGTATAAATAAAAAAGTTTTTCTAAGAAGAACCTAATTTTGGGGAGTAGGTTTGTATGACAGCCCCACGACCCCCTTGTCGGAATTTACGGATTCAAACATACAAACTGCCTGCAACAAAAAGAAGCATGTGTGCAAAATTTCAGCTCCATAGCTTTTAAACTGGCTGAGAAAAACGCGTCGCAACAGACAGACAGACAGACAGACGGACAGACGGACATCGTCCAATCGACTCAGCTCGTCACGCTGATCATATATATACATATTTTATATGGTCGGAGATGCTTCCTTCAATGCGTTACAAACTTCATGACAAAGTTAATATACCCTTTTCGCTTAATAAGCGAAGGGTATAAAAACACATGTACAAAATTTCGGCTCTATGGCTTCGTCCAAAACGCGTCCCAACAAACGGACAAACAGAGAGAAGAACATCGCCCAAACGATTCGCCTTTTCATACTATCATCTACATATGTACCTATACAGGGTGTCCGGAAACTGCCGCATAAACGCACCGGATTATGATTCCTCAGTTGATTTCCAGCAAAAAAGTTGTACGGAACATACCCCCTCAGCTTAACCCTTTAGCTGCCACAGGCATTTAAAGATTTTTGAAAAAATCATTTTCTTGCACGACTTAAAGCCTAATACCTCCAAAGCTAGACCAGTTAGAATAGTAAAATAAAATGATTGTTACAGCCAACAAATTTACCTGTAAAATAAAACTAACCGCACTAAAATCGGATAAGAGGTTTGGTTTTTACAGAGCTTCAAAGTCAAATTTGCGTGATTTGACACAAAAACAATCTTTTTTTCCATCTCAATTTTCTCCAACTTCTGCCAAGATGAGGTGCTTGTACGATTCTTTTAAAAATTGGCGCATAGTCTTACGATCATATCTTTCTTACATCATTTTGATCTATTTCTATTACTTCTAACAGTTTTGATACGTTAAGTGTAGAAAACTAGGGTTAATTTTAGTTCAAATTCAATACAATTCAATTCACACTGCCCCTAAAGATCTGCAATTGGTAAAATCTATTCAAAGTATGTCGAAATCGAGCCAAAATTAACCCTAGTTTTCTGCATTTAAGGTATTAAAACTGTTAGAAATAATAGAGCTAGAGTAAAATGATGTAAGAAAGATATGATGGTAAGACTATGCGCCAATTTTTAAAAGAATCGTACAAGCACCTCACCTTGGCAGAAGTTCGAGAAAATTGAGGTGGAAAAAAAGATTGTTTTTGGGTCAAATCACGCAAATTTGACTTTGAAGCTCTGTAAAAATGAAACCTCTTATCCGATTTTAGTGCGGTTAGGTTAGGTTAGGTATAGTGGCCGCCAAGTGATAAAACACTTAGCGCACTTAGACCAAAAGTAGGTCCATTGTGATACCACCGAGTGTACCTTAAAGTTAACACCTAATCTGAAAACCAGCCCGTGCTGGCAATAAATTTGTTGAGCAATAGCGGGCTCACATCACGCAGATCATCTGTATCGTGAAAATACATTGAGCCAAGAAAACGTTTACGTTTCTCGGCCAGGGCCGGGCAGTGGCAGAGAAAATGATGAACACTTTCTTCCTCTTCTTCGTCATCGCAACTGCGACATAAGTCGTTATAGGGAATTCTGAGCCTCCTGGCGTGCTCCCCGATAGGACAGTGTCCCGTTATGATCCCAACCACCTTGCGCATATGTTTCCTGTCTACTGACAGTAAGTTAGTTGATCTGGCCACGTCAATCTTGTTGTAGCACATGTAGTACCGTTAGACCACCTTGAACTAGCCCTGTGCATTAAAGTTATTTCTATTGTCTGTTTACAGGAAGCGATTGGCAATTTTATATTATTGCGTTCGGCCTCAAAGGTCATAGTGACCGCGTTACGAGCGAGACGGTCCGCATTGTAGTTTCCTTCAAATCCACTATGACTTGGTATCCAGCAGAGAACGATGTTAAAATATTGACCCATCACTCTAAGCGCTGAGCGACAGCTATCAACAGTTTTCGATGTAATCAGCACAGATTCGAGAGATCGAATTGCAGCCTGACTGTCAGTGTATATGATGACATCCCGCATCGTGACTACATGATTTCTCAACCAGGTTATAGTTTCCATTTTTGCAGAAATTTCCGCTTGAAGAACACTACAGTGGCCAGGTAGACAGTGGGCCAAGTTAATGTCTAGTCCATCCGAGTGGATTCCAATACCAACTCCTTCATCTCTCTTAGAGCCATCTGTATAAAATACCAAACACCCTGTAGATAGGAGAGCATTGTTATCCCAGTGATCCCTTGGCGGAATCAAACAATCGTGGTTTTTGCCAAAAGCATACTTGGGACTAATATAATCGGTCTCCAAGGGGAGGTTAAAGTTTCGAAGTATCGTTGAGTGGCCGTACTCTAGTGTTTGCCACTGACTAGTTTCACGTAAGCGTAGTGCCGTGTTGGCAGCCATTTTTTGGCCGAGTAGATCCAACGGCAGCAGATTGAGCAAAGTGTCAAGTCCAGCCGAAGGTGTAGAACGCAAGGCTCCAGTTATAACAATGGAAGCCATTCTTTGTACTTTCGCCAGCAGGTTATAATAAGTAGTTTTACTGAGTGCCGACCACCATACGCAAACGCCGTACAGTAGAATCGGTCGTACGATAGTAGTGTAGATCCAATACAGTGCCTTTGGTTGCAGGCCCCAGTTCTTTCCTACTGCTTTCCTGCACGAATAGAGTGCTATAGTTGCTTTATTCACCCTCTCTTGAATGTTGGGTTTCCAGCTAAGCCTTCTATCGAGCAACAGTCCAAGAAATTTAGCCTTTTCAGCAAAAGTGAGTTGCCTATCCCGTAGCATGGGAGGGCTAACAGAAGGAATGGTGCGTCTTCTAGTGAAGAGCATCAACTCAGTTTTAGCTGGATTAAGTCCAACCCCGCTGAGGTTTACCCAGTTTTCCAGAATAGACAAGGCGTTCTCCAATAGTCCGCTAAGTACTTCCGGAAACTTACCTGTCACAGCGATTACAACATCATCAGCATATGCCGTGACCTTGCAACCAATATCCTCGAGATTTACAAGCAATTGATTAATAGCTATATTCCAGAGTAGGGGAGATAAAATACTTCCTTGTGGTGTACCCCTGCACACATACCTACTTGCAGATGACGAGCCCAGCGAGGTGTGAATTCGTCTAGATGTTAATAGCGTATTTACTAGTGTGCAAATGGACCCTTCGACGTGAAGACTTCGAAGTGCGTCGGTAATGGCACTAGGTTTGATGTTATTAAAAGCACCTTCAATGTCTAAGAAAACAGCCATTGTGTATTCCTTTTGATAAAGCGACTTTTCGATATAACTGACTAATGAGTGCAGAGCTGTATCCACTGACTTTCCTTTGCAATAAGCATGCTGAGCCGTTGAAAGAAGATGCGGTGGGATGCTAGCTCGTACATAAATATCAACGAGACGCTCCAGTAACTTAAGCATAGTTGAAGGGTTGAAGTAAGACTAATTGGCCTAAGATCGTTAGGTCGTGCGTGCGAGCTTCTGCCTGTCTTCGGGATAAACGTAACCCGCACCTCTCTCCATGTGCGAGGGATATACACTAGACCAAGGCAGGCTGTTAGTATGTTCTCTATCCAAGGATAAGTAATCTCCAAGTGCTTGTAAGATTCTTTTAAAAATTGGCGCATAGTCTTACGATCATATCTTTCTTACATCATTTTGATCTATTTCTATTACTTCTAACAGTTTTGATACGTTAAGTGTAGAAAACTAGGGTTAATTTTAGTTCAAATTCAATACAATTCAATTCACACTGCCCCTAAAGATCTGCAATTGGTAAAATCTATTCAAAGTATGTCGAAATCGAGCCAAAATTAACCCTAGTTTTCTGCATTTAAGGTATTAAAACTGTTAGAAATAATAGAGCTAGAGTAAAATGATGTAAGAAAGATATGATGGTAAGACTATGCGCCAATTTTTAAAAGAATCGTACAAGCACCTCACCTTGGCAGAAGTTCGAGAAAATTGAGGTGGAAAAAAAAAGAATCGTACAAGCACCTCACCTTGGCAGAAGTTTGAGAAAATTGAGGTGGAAAAAAAGATTGTTTTTGGGTCAAATCACGCAAATTTGACTTTGAAGCTCTGTAAAAATCAAACCTCTTATCCGATTTTAGTGCGGTTAGGTTAGGTTAGGTATAGTGGCCGCCAAGTGATAAAACACTTAGCGCACTTAGACCAAAAGTAGGTCCATTGTGATACCACCGAGTGTACCTTAAAGTTAACACCTAATCTGAAAACCAGCCCGTGCTGGCAATAAATTTGTTGAGCAATAGCGGGCTCACATCACGCAGATCATCTGTATCGTGAAAATACATTGAGCCAAGAAAACGTTTACGTTTCTCGGCCAGGGCCGGGCAGTGGCAGAGAAAATGATGAACACTTTCTTCCTCTTCTTCGTCATCGCAACTGCGACATAAGTCGTTATAGGGAATTCTGAGCCTCCTGGCGTGCTCCCCGATAGGACAGTGTCCCGTTATGATCCCAACCACCTTGCGCATATGTTTCCTGTCTACTGACAGTAAGTTAGTTGATCTGGCCACGTCAATCTTGTTGTAGCACATGTAGTACCGTTAGACCACCTTGAACTAGCCCTGTGCATTAAAGTTATTTCTATTGTCTGTTTACAGGAAGCGATTGGCAATTTTATATTATTGCGTTCGGCCTCAAAGGTCATAGTGACCGCGTTACGAGCGAGACGGTCCGCATTGTAGTTTCCTTCAAATCCACTATGACTTGGTATCCAGCAGAGAACGATGTTAAAATATTGACCCATCACTCTAAGCGCTGAGCGACAGCTATCAACAGTTTTCGATGTAATCAGCACAGATTCGAGAGATCGAATTGCAGCCTGACTGTCAGTGTATATGATGACATCCCGCATCGTGACTACATGATTTCTCAACCAGGTTATAGTTTCCATTTTTGCAGAAATTTCCGCTTGAAGAACACTACAGTGGCCAGGTAGACAGTGGGCCAAGTTAATGTCTAGTCCATCCGAGTGGATTCCAATACCAACTCCTTCATCTCTCTTAGAGCCATCTGTATAAAATACCAAACACCCTGTAGATAGGGGAGCATTGTTATCCCAGTGATCCCTTGGCGGAATCAAACAATCGTGGTTTTTGCCAAAAGCATACTTGGGACTAATATAATCGGTCTCCAAGGGGAGGTTAAAGTTTCGAAGTATCGTTGAGTGGCCGTACTCTAGTGTTTGCCACTGACTAGTTTCACGTAAGCGTAGTGCCGTGTTGGCAGCCATTTTTTGGCCGAGTAGATCCAACGGCAGCAGATTGAGCAAAGTGTCAAGTCCAGCCGAAGGTGTAGAACGCAAGGCTCCAGTTATAACAATGGAAGCCATTCTTTGTACTTTCGCCAGCAGGTTATAATAAGTAGTTTTACTGAGTGCCGACCACCATACGCAAACGCCGTACAGTAGAATCGGTCGTACGATAGTAGTGTAGATCCAATACAGTGCCTTTGGTTGCAGGCCCCAGTTCTTTCCTACTGCTTTCCTGCACGAATAGAGTGCTATAGTTGCTTTATTCACCCTCTCTTGAATGTTGGGTTTCCAGCTAAGCCTTCTATCGAGCAACAGTCCAAGAAATTTAGCCTTTTCAGCAAAAGTGAGTTGCCTATCCCGTAGCATGGGAGGGCTAACAGAAGGAATGGTGCGTCTTCTAGTGAAGAGCATCAACTCAGTTTTAGCTGGATTAAGTCCAACCCCGCTGAGGTTTACCCAGTTTTCCAGAATAGACAAGGCGTTCTCCAATAGTCCGCTAAGTACTTCCGGAAACTTACCTGTCACAGCGATTACAACATCATCAGCATATGCCGTGACCTTGCAACCAATATCCTCGAGATTTACAAGCAATTGATTAATAGCTATATTCCAGAGTAGGGGAGATAAAATACTTCTTTGTGGTGTACCCCTGCACACATACCTACTTGCAGATGACGAGCCCAGCGAGGTGTGAATTCGTCTAGATGTTAATAGCGTATTTACTAGTGTGCAAATGGACCCTTCGACGTGAAGACTTCGAAGTGCGTCGGTAATGGCACTAGGTTTGATGTTATTAAAAGCACCTTCAATGTCTAAGAAAACAGCCATTGTGTATTCCTTTTGATAAAGCGACTTTTCGATATAACTGACTAATGAGTGCAGAGCTGTATCCACTGACTTTCCTTTGCAATAAGCATGCTGAGCCGTTGAAAGAAGATGCGGTGGGATGCTAGCTCGTACATAAATATCAACGAGACGCTCCAGTAACTTAAGCATAGTTGAAGGGTTGAAGTAAGACTAATTGGCCTAAGATCGTTAGGTCGTGCGTGCGAGCTTCTGCCTGTCTTCGGGATAAACGTAACCCGCACCTCTCTCCATGTGCGAGGGATATACACTAGACCAAGGCAGGCTGTTAGTATGTTCTCTATCCAAGGATAAGTAATCTCCAAGCATTGCTGCAAGTCTGCGGGGATAATTCCATCAGGTCCCGCTGATTTAAAAGGTTCGAAGCTAGAAATAGCCCATAATATCTTCTCACGAGATAGAATAGATTCACTGTCACATGGTTCTGTGGGACTTGTGGGACATTCAGGTGGGAAAGTTACCGAACTTCCCGGAAAATGCGCGTCAAGTAGACATTCAATAGTTTCAGTGCTAGAGGACGTCCACGATCCATCTTCCTTTTGAAGAAAGCTGGGCATAGATGGATTTGAAGCCATCAATTTTCGAAATCGAGAGGTTTCCGAAGATCCTTCGATATTTTGACAGAGGTTTCTCCAGCCATTACGTTTTGCTGATCTTACCTCTTTTTTGAAAGAGTTAAGATGTTTTTTATATGACGTCCAGTCCGACTCCATTCTCGAAGCTTTCGCCTTATTGAAGCTTCTCCTGCACACGACTATTAGCTCGGAGATCTTGCTACTCCACCATGATGGTTTTCGCTTTCCAGAGAAAGAAGTGACAGGACACGATTCAGAAACCGCTGCCTTCATAGCTGCCGTAAAAGTGTTAACCATCTCATCCAGCTGTTGTTCATTGTCTGGCAGATTAGGTAATAATGGCAACGCTTCAGCGACAGCCGTTTGGAATTTAGACCAGTCGGTCCTTCTGCGATTGACTGTATGCGGAGTCACTTCGGGCCTCTCTAATAGGCTGAATTGTAAATACCGATGATCCGAGAAAGAGTGTTCTGACGAAACTCTCCACTCTTTGATTAAATGAATTACATCCTCCGATGCTAGAGTGATGTCCAAAACCTCTTGTCGGTTTTTTGTAACAAAAGTAGGCTCACAGCCCACATTGCAAAGTAAAAGATCGGTACCCAGAAGGTACTCGAGAAGCAATTCACCTCGCTCATTAGTATCTGAGCTGCCCCAGACTATATGATGTGCGTTAGAGTCGCACCCGAGGATTACACTAGTTTCTGAAGCCTTTGCTGCCGCAATGGCATCCTTTAAGTTGGAAGAAGGTAGAGTACTATCATAAGCCATATAAACCGAACCAACCCAATACACTTTACCTTGTAGCTCCAGGCAAACCAAAACAAAATCTTTATCACTATAATTAGGCAACAGAAACGCCTTAAGGGCTTTTCTAACAAGAACGCAGGATCGCGGTGTACCCTGTCCAGAGACGTAAAAAATATTAAACTCGGAAGACGTAAGACCTCTGACCAGATCTTTTCCCACTAAGGGTTCCTGAACAAAAACGATGTCGTCATTACCCTGGAGTATACGATGCATGAGAGCAGCTGAAGCTGCCCTTGAATGGTAAAGGTTAATCTGTATACACCTCATCATTATGTTACCTCCAACACTGTGACATTCTGCTCCTCATCCGTTCCGGATTCATGGAAGTCAACGAGTGGAGACGGTTGAGATGCGGTGTCTAAAGCAGCTAAGTCTGAACAGAGAGAGACGCAGTCGTCATCTACAACCTCATCTCCAGACATATAAGCCGCTTGGTCTATACAGACCGTAACTGAGGCGACATCTTCCACATGCTCCACGGGTGCGGAAGCCGATTGGTTGGCTCTTTTTATGTCTCCCTTATATACCCTGAGTTTTAATTTTAGGAAGCCAAAACTCACGACCCCACCTGATTTGGTTAAAGGAGTTAAAGACGCTTTGTTTATTAACAATACCGCACCCCTGCGGTTGTTGACGGGCTCTTCCAGCTTCACGATTCGCCAATCATCTGCTGGAATATTTGGGTTGCACATTCGTATTATGTGCAAAATCTGGTCCTTATCGGACACCAAGGGCGGAAGCCACACCCGCGCCTTTGGTCGTGATGGGATATCGTCCTTTGAAATCACATCTAATTTGGCGCCAGGACAAATTTCCCCTGCCATGGTGATGGCAAATTTGAACATGGAGATTGACCTCCCGTCCGCAAACTTCATCAGTTTCACGCGACTGTGAAACCAACCCCCATCTTCACACACTGGAGGCGGGCCAGGAAAAGCTTCCATGACTTTTTGAAAGTTTATGGTGAGGAGGCCCTCAACCATAATCCACCTCTCTACAGACATGCCGCAATCGGCGTCATTGCGGTCGACGATAGCCATTTCAATCCAGCTCCTCGCCGCTTCTGCGTATGAGAGAGCTGGATTTACCTTGGCGACTTTCAGCCTTTTCTGGCCCTCCACAGAATCTTCCGACGAGCGCTGTCGTTTAACGACCTGCTTCTCTTTGGGAAGATTAGCAATCACACGAAGAGCCCACGCGAGCGACTCTTTTTGCTTTTCTGTCCTCTGCGATTCCTCGATGTTGGAAATAAAATCACGAACACGACAAGCGTTATTAATCGCTCGTGCGTCACTTTTTGATGGTGTTACGTTATTACGATTGGATCGTGGCTTAACCACAACCCCTGATGCAGTCTTAAGCGAGGAAGCTCTTGACGAGGCTTCCTTTGTGGGGCAGGGACCCAGTGGGTTTTTGCTCATGAATGTGCTCATAACCGCGCTGGGGCCTACACTGGGAGAGGAAGCCCTTGACGGGTCTTCCTTGCGACTACTGCCAGATGTGGAAGCTCGTGACGAGGCTTCTTGGTAGAAAATGGATGTACTAGGTGAGGAAGCCCTTGACGGGTCTTCCTTACTAATACCACTAGATGTCGAAGCTCTTGACGAGTCTTCTTTGCAGCTGATGGCTGTACTAAGAGAGGAAGCCCTTGACGGGTCTTCCATACGATTACTGCCAGATGTAGAAGCTCTTGACGAGACTTCTTGGCAGCTGATGGCCCATGAAAACTCTCTGTCGGAGCTCAAAGAACCGATCAAAAAGTATATAGGCCAGTCAATTACCGATTTTAGGTCGCAAAAAATTGCTCGGGTCTGTTTTTTTGGGATATTGTTAGGATAGATACCAGAAGTGTACCACTAAGTTTGCAACTTCGAAAAACCAGTGCTAACCCCGTGACCCTCAAAAAACCTCAAAATTTTCGGACTTTTTTCATATTTTTGTTTGTAATTTCTAAAAGGTGCTTCCTACAAGTAAGTCGTCCACTGCACTTTTAAAGCTAAGAAAATCTTCTTTAATTTGAGTGTAACCCCAGCTTTGTAGGTGCAAAGGATACCAAGATACAGCACTTTAAAAAATGTGCTTTTTTTGTAAAAAAGTCCGAAATTGTATTTTAGGAGGTTTGTATGACAGCCCTATGACGTAATGTTCCGATTCCATCCATTCCTAGATATGTTTTGAGGCTATACTAGGAACACATTTGGGTGAGGTTTGGTTAAGATTGGTTCATAAAGAAAAAAGTTTTTCTTAGAAGAACCTGATTATCAGGGGTTGGTTTGTATGACAGCCCTATGACCTAGTGTTCCGATTTCATCCGTTTCTAGATATGTTTTGAAGCTTTACTAAAAAATACATTTGGGGAAGGGTGGTTAAGATTGGTCCATAAAGAAAAAAGTTTTTCTTAGAAGAACCTAATTTCCAGAGGTTGGTTTGTATGACAGCCCTATAACATAGTGTTCCGATTTCATCCGTTCCTAGATATTTTTTAGGCTTAACCAGCAACATACTTGGGTGAAGTTTGGTTAATATTGGTACATAAAGAAAAACGTTTTTCTTAGAAGAACCTAATTTTCAGGGGCAGCCCTATGACCCCATGGTCTGATTTCATTCGTTCCGACATATATACAGCTAAGGAACTGGTTTATAACTTAATGTCACATGACTTTCTCTGTAAAATGCGCATTTAAGCCGATATTCAGCTCGGAACATGACTGAAATTACAATTTCAAACTTCTTTTCAAAAAACAATGTTTAAAGTGCTGTATCTTGGGATCCTTTGCGCCTACAAAGCTGGGGTTACACTCAAATTAAAGAAGATTTTCTTAGCTTTAACAGTGCAGTGGACTTGTAGGGAGCACCTTTTAGAAATTACAAACAAAAATATGAAAAGAGTCCGAAAATTTTGAGGTTTTTTGAGGATCATGGGGTTAGCACAGGGTTTTCGAAGTTACAAACTTGGTGGTACACTTCTGGTATCTATCCTAACAATATCCCAAAAAACCAGAGCCGAGCAATTTTTTGCGACCTAACGCCTTATTTTTCGGTTTATTGACTGGCCTAATATGTATAAAAAGAATATTAAAGAAAACTAGACATGCAGGTATGACACCGCTGCCTAGCCTACCTGCCGTCACCGTCCGCGACGTAGAGTACAGACAATCCGCTTGCCTTCAATGCGTGTCACAAGGTGAAATTCTTCTACGAGCTGCGTGCTGTCAAACTCCTGAAAGTCAACACCACCAACCAAAATGGTCACAGAAAGAAGAACACAACGACACAAGCGCACTGTACGTGGAACTTGGTGGGCCGCCTTTCTTCTGATATCGCAGCCACCAATGCTGTCATGTAATCCACTGCAGGGGACACAAGCACACCACCACAAACGCACTGTGTGTGGAACACGACTGTACTGTGAGCACTATGTGTAAGTGATACGTGTGGGGCACATTTTCCCGTTACTAGAGCCTCCGACGCCGCCGTGCGACTCACCGCAAGAACAAAAGAAACCGTGAGGAATTTACGTTAAATCACCACAATATGAACACTTTTGCGCATTGCGAAGCACCAAATTCCGTATGCGAACGAAGATGTTGCACCACACCACAGGGGAGCACATGCACACAGTATAGGGACGTTCCGCCAGAATTCAAACAAAGAAATCGAAGCGAAAAAACTAAAATTTTAGTGCGGTTAGTTTTATTTTACAGGTAAATTTGTTGGCTGTAATAATCATTTTATTTTACTATTCTAGCTGGTCTAGATTTGGAGGTATCAGGCTTTAAGTCGTGGAAGAAAATTATTTTTTCGGAAATCTTTAAATGCCTGTGGCAGCTAAAGGGTTAAGCTGAGGGCGTATGTTCCGTACAACTTTTTTGCTGGAAATCAACTGAGAAATCAAAATCCGGTGCGTTTATGCGGCAGTTTCCGGACACCCTGTATACAGGGTGTGTCTGACGACTCATGGTACATACAATAGTGGATGATAGTAAAGCTCATTTGGATTCAATTAATGTTTAACCGTTATACAATTTTTTGTAAATAGTGTCAAAAAGCTCGACTTGCCGAGCAAAATCCCTATTTGCACTCTCAAATATCTATTTCGAGATTTGACTTCACTTTCTGAAATTGCTCAAAATTCTTCATAAAATAACTCTTTTCCCAATTAAATACTTTAAAAAGCTTCCCAGATACTACCATTCAAACTTTTCAAATTCGAAAATGGATTTTTCAGTGAAAATTCAAATTGTAATATCGTAACGGTACTTTGGATTGGACTGACAAATGTACAAAGCTGACGGAAGTTGCCTAGATATGTTAGGGTCTTAGGATTTGGAAAATTGCAAATCTTACGTGTTAAAGAGAATAAACGAGGTCCTAAGAGAAAACCAAAGTAAACATTTCCTTAATTTTTATAGGAGTTTTTTAGTAAACAAGACTTTTTCTTATGAAGAACGAAAAAAAGGGAAAAAAGCAAAATTATCGACAATACGAACTTAAAATTAAAAGTACTGTTCGAAGTGTCCTCCTCCATTAAACGGCTTGCAACAATTTGCGAGAAAAGAGGGAAAAGTTGCTTCAGGCGGTCTCTTCTGTAGGTAAAAGGTGTTGAATTTGTGTCTGATATGGAGGAGGAAACTTCGAAGAGTAGTTATAATTTTAAGTTCTTATTGTTCATAATTACGCTTTTTCTTTTCGTTTTTATAAAAAAAATCTCGTTTACTAAATAAGATGAACATTGTGGAAACGTTTATTTTGGTTTTCTCTTAGGACCTCGTTTTTTTCTCTTTAACACGCAAGATTTGCAATTTTCCAAATCCTAAGACCCTAATTTTTATATGTCGTTCGAAAGCTAACATAATGAGACAACTTTTGTCAACTTTGTATATTTGTCAGTTCAAAGTACAGTTAGGAATTTACAATTTGAATTTCCAATGAAAAATTCATTTTCGAATTTCTATAAAGTTTGGTAGTATCTGGGAAGCTTTTAATTGGGAAAAGAGTTATTTTATGAAGAATTTTGAGCAATTTCAGAAAGCGAAGTCAAATTTCGGATTAAATATTTGGGAGTGTGGCAAATTGTGATTTTGCTCGGCAAGTCTAGCTTTTTGACACTATTTACAAAAAAAGCAAAAATTTTATAACGGATAACGAAAGAGGGATCATTTAGAACAGTAATTGAACCAAAATGAGCTTTACTAACATCGACTATTGTATGTACCATGAATCATCAGACACCCTGTTTACATATTTTATATGGAAGCAAAAGAACAACTGATTACTCTTTCGGATCCTGGAATGTATGCTCCCAGGTAGAAAAATACAAGCTGAACATGGTTGCAATCTAGGAAATAAAATGGCTCAAAAGCGAGACTAGCGACCGTAATTCGCACACTATTTTAACGAGTGGTAAAGAGAAGGGCAACAAAGAGTTTGGAGTACCTTTCATCTTGAGTAAGCAGCTAAAGAATCATGTTATCGGCTTCAAACCCATAAACGAGGGGCAAAAGAAGACGCTATTAAGGACGAGTTCTACAACCACCTAGAAACACTCTTCGACTCACTTCCATCAAACGACGTCAACCTGCTGAGAATTTAACGCCAAAGCCGAAAACGAAAGCTGGGATAGGAGAACTACTGGAGGTCACAGTCGCCACGATGAAGGCAACAACAACGGTGAGCGACTTATCGACTTCGCGAGCGTCAGAAACCTGGCATCATCGACGCATCCATAAAGAGACCTGGAAATCTCCAGATGAATTAACCGCGAACCAGATCAACCAAGTACTTATCAGCAAGAGATGGGCTTCGAATGTCTTAGACGTCCGATCCTATCGAGGAGCGCCGATCACTATATGGTAAAGACGACGTACATGTGCAGAATCTCTTCGGTGCACTTAACGAGAATCAACCCTGCCAAGATCTTCGAAGTTGACAGTTAATCGATGATGCTACGGCGACTGCGTACACTACCGCACTTGAGGAAAACCTGTCGCCCATGCTTACTAACATTAGCAATTTAAGCATTAATGAGTCATAGGAGAAGCTCAAAGACATCGTCAAAGGAGTTGCAGAGAATGTCGTGGGGTATAAAACCCGGTGTAGACGAACAGACTAGTTCGACGACGAATGCAGGGACTCGATTGAGGTGAAAAATGAAGCCTAACGCCAATACACACAACGTGCATCCCGAGCCAAGAAAAAAAGATACAATGAACTTCGGGTAACCAACGCTATCCATGTGCTACTGCTGAATACATGGAACGACTAGGTAATCCCCGAAGATTGATACAAAAGCATAATCTGTCCAATCCACAAAAAGGGTGACAAGAACTGGCTTCGTGGGGGATGTTGATGGTGCATTGAGGAGCTCTTCAAAATGCGAGGCCCATCGTTTGTTTACGCTTTCGATGTCGCTGATGATGTTACCATCCTTGTCTTTACATAGGCTTGTTATGACAGTTGCTGTAATATCGTCGTCCAATAAACGAATTTGCAAGCTGGACATTGTGGATATCTTACTCCAACTGATGACTAATACCGCCTCGCAGGTCAGAGTGCAAAACAGACTCAATGACCAATTAGAAACTCGTACTGGACTAAAGCAGGGCGATAGACTGGCACCAACGCTTTTTCAACCTTCCTCTGGAATATGTAATTCGAGCCATGAATATGGACAGTAGCGGAACGCTACTTATCAAGTCGACACAATTAGTAGCGTACGCCGACGATATCAACATCAATCTCGAAGGGTGGGCGATGCAGAGAGCCTTCTGATAGTCTCAATGCCGTCGCAATGGAGGTTGGATTACATATCAAAGAAACCAAAACAAAAACCATCTCTTCTTCTCTATACCGTAACCCCTTGTGGGGCATAGTACGTTCACTGAGCTGTTTATAGGCTACTTCGAGTCAACGTAAGATTGTATACAGGGTGTCCCGCATTGGGTGGTCAATACTGTAAGGGTTAATAGCGCAACTTGTTTCAGCAAGAAAATTACCAATACAATCGGAATTTTTTTTACCGTTACCTTGTTATCGCTCTTTTTGTGAAAGTCATAGAAAATCGTGACTTGTCATACAAAATCATGATTTGCAGCCCTCCTGATGGCTTAATCCAAGATTTGATTTCAGTTTCAGAAACTACATAAAATTTTACAAAAACTGAAGTTTTTCCTGTTGCCAACATTATCGCCACTTTCAAGATACAGTTACTCAAACTTAATAGAAATTTTAAAATAGATTTTTCATCGAAAATTCAAACAGTAATTTCATAACGGTGCTTTATACGTACAACTCTGCAAAGTTGATAAAAGTTGTTTCAACATGTTGGCTTTCCAACGGTATATCACTTTTCATATTTACATTGCAGAATTTTAGAGAAACACGCATTTAATGGTAAAAATCAAGGCTTCAGTGGAATCGCTAACAATTTTGCCTTTACTCGAAAAAAGACAAACAAAGGCTATTATAATTCGGGATAGAATCTCGCTACATTATTTTGACCAGAACTGTAAGATATTTGAAAATTGTATATTGTTTGGCAAATGCAACGAGTAGAGCAGGACTTCAGCTGGATATTCATCGGATGACGATCCAAAGGACTCTTCAGTCGGATAACCGGTATCCGTACCACCTTACGCAAGTTCAGGAATTACTACCGAGCGACTGTCAGAGGAGGATAACATTTTGCAATTGGTTTGTTCAAAAAATCCGGGAAGACCGTGATTTTCAAACAAAAAAAGTGTGGACGGATGAAGCCACGTTTACACGTAGTGGCGTTTTCAACGCCCGGAATAATCACATTTGGCCTCATCACTCGGCAATCTCGATTTCAATATGAGTTTCGTGTCAATGTTTGGGTAGGTGTTGTGGGTGATAAACTTATTGGCCCTTTGATCCTTCCCCCTCGACTAAATTCTAGAAGCTTTCTCGAATTGTTACAAAACGAAATATTGCCCATAATCAATCAGATGCCTCAGCGTGATGAAATCTGGTGGCAGATGGACGGGTGCCCCGCTCAAAATGCGAGACCAATCAAAGAATATTTGGAAAACGAATTTCCCGGAAAGTGGATTGGCAGATTTGGGACAGTTGCGTGGCCTGCGAGAAGTCCCGACCTTACTCCCCTAGATTTTTATTTATGGGGTAACTTAAAAAGCAATGTCTATTCCGAGCCGGGAACAGCCGCTGCAGCGAATTAATGATGCTTGTGACAACATTAAGGAAAGCCCTCCTGAAATCCTTCGGACCGTTCCTTCCATGAGCCGAAGGTGTCGAGTCTGCATACAAAATGGAGGAGCCGAATTCCAGCAGCATTATTCCAATTCATCAAACAGACCCATTTAACCCTTCTGTCGGCACATAGGTCTGGCCAGACCTTTGGCACTTTATTTTGGTCATAAGAGTATAGAAGATGAAATTGCAGCGACTTCATATTTCATGATATCCTAGAATAATATGTTTAGAAGCATTTTGCAAAAATTTGAAAAATTCGGTTGAAGTTTTGAGTATGTTTTTGATGATTTTCAATTTATAGTGCTTTTTGATACCCAATAGGTCTGGCCAGACCTACAGTTTTTCCCCCCATTCTTCTCTTGAGGTAAAAGGTGCAAATATGAAATCCTCTTGAAATTCTCTTATTTGTGATGTAAGAATGTCATTAAAATTCAATTTGTACTATAAACGATAAAAATTTCCCAGATTTTTCTTTGAAAAGCCGTGAAGCTCGGGAGATAAGTATGCCTAATTTCATCACGTTTTATAACATCACCTAATCAACTTAGATTTCATTCAAGGAAATTCAAACCAGTTTTTTTTCCTTTGTAATAGTTAGGACTAAGTATGAGACACTTACGAACGTCTTTCTAAATAGATTTGATCGAGAAATTTACGAAAAATTTAGAATGAAATGAGTTTTGCGCTTGAAAATTCCCTATTTCTTTCCACCTACTTCCCTAAATCTGCAGACTAATATCGAGGTAAAATTTACTAACAAAGCGCGAAATATTTGCCCAAAGATATTGGTATTGAAAAACGTGAACAAACTGTCTTCTAGATATATGCCATGAAAATAGAGAAGCAAAAATATATGAAAATAAGGCAAAAACATGTTTATAATAATACCACCTCAAAATATGTCCACTTAAAAACGTTACTAGTGTATCTATAAAAATGATTTAAATACTTTTATTGTTTAAAAATGGCAGTAAGAAATTGATAGAATGATTCTACCGAAAAAAAATTCACCTTTTCTAAAAAATAAAAAAAATTTCTCAGTAGGTCCAGCCAGACCTATTCGGTATAGAATATGCATATTGTAGTAGGTGCCGACAGAAGGGTTAACCATTAGTTAATATTTTTAGTTTATTGGTTCTTTCTCGTTTTAAAACTTAATTTCCATTTTCATTTAACAAATTTTCAAAATTGCGATACTAAAATATAAAGAATAAATGAATAAAATTTCAGTTTGATTAATCCGATAAGCAAATAATTACATTGATTTTTACCATTCAATGCGTGTTTCTCTAAAATTCTGCAATTTAAATATGAAAAGTGATATACCGTTGGAAAGCCAACATGTTGAAGCAACTTTTGTCAACTTTGCAGAGTTGTACGTATAAAGCATCGTTATGAAATTACTGTTTGAATTTTCGATGAAAAATCTATTTTAAAATTTCTATTAAGTTTGAGTAACTGTATTTTGAAAGTGGCGATAATGTTGGCAACTGGAAAAACTTCAGTTTTTGTGAAATTTTATGTAGTTTCAGAAACTGAAATCAAATCTTGGATTAAGTTTTCAGGGGGGCTGCAAATTATGATTTTGCATGACAAGTCACGATTTTCGATGACTTTCACAAAAAGAGCGATAACAAGGTAACGGTAAAAAAAATTCCGACTGTATTGGTAATTTTCTTGCTGAAACAAGTTGCGCTATTAACCCTTACAGTATTGACCACCCAATGCGGGACACCCTGTATAGAGGAGTGTATATAATCTTGCAAGCACTATATATTTCCTGCACCACGCCGAGATTCGATCTCCGGACCTCTAGATTACTAGCATCGTAGAGTGCGACTCAACCAAGTGAGCCACAGAGTGTGCCATGATGCAATCAAAAACAAGGATGCCAGTAAATTCAAGCATCATACTGGGGGACCTTAATATATAATACGTAGACAACTTCAACTACCTGGCTTGTAACTTATCAAAGGACGCCAACGAAACCGACGAAATTGAGCGACGGATACAACTAGCCAATAGGACATATCTGTCGGTCCTCCCAAGTCCCAATTATTAATTTGAAGCACAGGAACACAAAGCTTCGCGTGTATGAAACGATCATCCGACCCGTGCTATGCCTATGGCTGCGAAACATGCGCCCTCACAAAAGCCTCCGAAACTTTGCTGGACAGATTCGAACGAAACGTCATTCGGTGAATTTTCGGAACCGTTCGCGAGCGAGATCAATGGCGCATCCGGTACAACCACGAGTTGTATCAATTGTACGATGAGCTGGAAGTATCGAAAATCTTGAAGCTTCAACGTTTGCAAAGGGCGGGGCATGCACAACGAATGGACGCATTCCAAACAAGGTGATGAACGCAGGTAAGTGGATAACATGAATTTTAAACATGGAAATAAAAAGCTTCTCATAACCAACACATTGTCCTTAAATACACATTAAAAATCAATAACTGTCGGTTACGGTTATTTATCCAGAATTTAAGCTTCTTACAGCATACTGGATATAGAATATAGTGTATGAGTAGCCGGTCCCAAATGGTTTAATTTCAACAGAGCTTCAAAGTTAAATTTCTGTACTTTAACCCAAAAAAAGATTGAGCTTTTGGCAAAGTTTTTGCGGTTTTCCGACATTTTAATAAAAATGTTCTTTTAGATAATATAAAAATTTGTATATACTAGGATCAAATCACGATTACATTATTTTATTTTAACACCATTATTTCTAGCAGATGTAATAAGAATGTATGAAGAAAACTATAGAATTACAATTTCCTAAAATATAAACCAAGTCTGTATGTGTTTTAAAATATATACATACATCAATACATACTTACATCCAATATACACAAAAATTCCAGCTAATAGAAGTGTGACGAGAAAAGCAACTATTACTGCGCATCCGCATTTTTGGCTATCACCAAGCTTACGACGTGTAAAACGAATATCGGAATCAGTAGATAGAACTGACTCTGTTTTCCTTCCCTTCTGATGGCGACTACATTTTATGTTTAGGTCTTTATTATGTGATACCTGAAAAATAAAAGATAAATATTTTTTAGATGCATATTTTAAAATTAATTGAAATTGAGACTCAAGCTCACAAATTACGCATTGAATGCATGGCAGATGTTTCGTTTTCATTCAAAGTTGCAAAAATACAATTTGATTCCGGCAACACAACAGTCAAACTTTTAATTAAGTTGGCGTTTTCTTTATAATCTTGCTATTCCATACTCCTTAAACATGGACAATATAGCATCTAATTCACCTTTAAACGGGTCGATCAATTCAACAAATGTCAAAAAACTGGCTAAACAAAAGGCGCGCTTGGTTTTTCTATTGAAATTCACCTTTAAACGGGTCGATCAATTCAACAAATGTCAAAAAACTGGCTAAACAAAAGGCGCGCTTGGTTTTTCTATTGAAATGTCGTCGCTGGAACATCACACCGCGATTTATCAAGGACAAAACAAACCGAGTGCAAATTTTTCCTGAATGCAGAAAAGCCGCGTCGTATGTCAAAAAAGCCCTACAACATCTACCCAACGAAATTTTGCGATCCGAAATTGCGGATTGTAATTTTACGATTAAGACGATTGAAGCGAAATGCCCTGCGAATTTAACGAGTTTACCCATCTACAAATATCAACTGAATGTGAGTAATCAGCAATTCATCATCAATGTGGCACGATAGCCCGACGTCGGGCCTTGGCCGCCTGAATCGTTGACCTCCAATTGTCGCGGTTACGTGACCTTGTCCTCCAGTTTCGGAAGCCCAGCAGCTGGTGGGCGTCTTCACCTACGGAGTTCTCCCAGCGAGCTCTCGGTCGTCCACGCAACCTCGGCCCGTCAATTCGTTGTGCGTTCATCACTTTCTTTGGCATGCGATTATCGTCCATCCGTTGTACATGCCCCGCCCATTGCAAACGTTGAAGCTTCACGATTTTCGATACTTCCAGCTCATCGTACAATTGATACAACTCATGGTTGTATCGGATACGCCATTGGTCTCGCTCGCGAACGGCCCCGAAAATTCGCCGAAGGACCTTTCGTTCGAATCGGTCTAGCAAAATTTCGGAGGCTTGGGTGAGGGTCCATGTTTCGCAGCCATAACATAGCACGGGTCGGATGATCGTTTTGTACACGCGGAGCTTCGTGTTCCTGTGCGCAAGTTTCGAATTAATTATAGGGAGGACCGAGAAATATGTCTTATTGGCTAGTTGTATCCGTCGCTTAATTTCGTCGGTTTCGTTGGCGTCCTTTGATAAGTTACAACCCAGATAGATGAAGTTGTCTACATACTCGATACTAAGGTCACTGTGATGCTTGAATTTCTGGCGTCCTTGTTTTCGATTGCATCATGGCCTTTGTTTTGCTTTCGTTGATATGTAGTCCAACTTCCTTTGCGGCGTTATTGAGGTTATGCAGAAGGCTTTCTGCATCATCCAACCTTCGAAACATGATGTTGATATCGTCGGCGTACGCTACTAATTGAGTCGACTTGCTGAGTAGCGTTCCGCTGCTGTCCATATTCATGGCTCGAATTACATACTCCAAAGCAAGCTTGAAGAGCGTCGGCGCCAGCCCGTCGCCCTGCTTGAGTCCAGTACGAGTTTCAAATAGGTCAGTGAGTCAATTCTGCACTCTGACCTGCGAGACGGTATTAGTCATCGTCATCCTTGTGAGTCGCACTAACTTTGCCGGTATACCAAAATTCAGCATAATGTTGTTACACTTCGATCGATACTGTCGTATGCCTGCTTGAAGTCGACAAAGATTTGGTATACGTCGATGTTATATTCCCAGCACTCTTGGAGTAGTAGCTTCACTGTGAAAAGCTGATCGGTCGTTGAGCGACCAGGTCTGAAGCCGCCTTGATACTCGCCAATGATTCGTTCTGCGTACGGATTAATTCTCTTTTCAAGAATTTTAGATAATATCTTATAGGCCGTACAAAATAATGATATGCCCCTGTAATTCTCACACTTCAGCTTGTCACCCTTTTTGTGGATTGGGCAGATTATGCTTTTGCGCCAATCTTCGGGGATTTCCTCGTCGTTCCATATTTTCAGCAGTAGCACATGTATAGCGTTGGTCAGGCACGTTCCACCATGCTTCAGCAGTTCTGCTGGGATCTCGTCAGCGCCGGGCGCTTTATTATTTTGAAGCGACTGTATGGCAAGACTCACCTCCTCTACTGTTGGGGGTAGAACGGGAGGGCCTGGTTCGGCTAACTGCTCAAGAGCTGGCTCCGCGGGGGATGTTCATGGTGCATTGAGGAGCTCTTCAAAATGCGAGGCCAATCGTTTGTTGACGCTTTCGATGTCGCTGATGATGTTACCATCCTTGTCCTGGGTTGATATCCGTTCTTAACATTATTTATAAGTTTGTACGCCTGTCTAATGTTCTTACTGGCTAATCTTTGGTTTATTTGCTGTAACTGCTCGTAAAAATGTTTGCGTTTCTTACGTCTAATTAACCTATTAGATACTCGCCGAAGTTCGTTGTATTTTTCTTTCTTGGCTCGGGATGCACGTTGTGTGTATTGGCGATAGGCTTCATTTTTCGCCTCAATCGAGGCCCTGCATTCGTCATCGAACCAGTCTGCTCATCTGCGCCGGTCTTTATAGCCCACGACCTCTTCTGCGACCCCCTTGATGCTGTCTTTGAGCTCCTCCCAGAACTCATGGATGCCTAAATTGTTGATGTCATCAAGCATGGGCGACAGTTTTTCCTCTAGTGCTGTAGTATACGCAGCCGCCGTGGCATCATCAATCAAATTGTCTACCTCGCAGATCTTGGCAGGGTTGATTCTCGTTAGGTGCACCGAAGAGATTCTGCACCTGTAGGTCGTCTTCACCAAATAGTGATCGGTGTCGCAGTTGGCTCCTCGATAGGATCGAACATCTAGGACATTAGAAGCCCATCTCTTGCTGATCAGTACGTGGTCGATCTGGTTAACGGTGTATTCATCTGGAGACTTCCAGGTCTGCTTATGGATTCGTCGATGAGGGAAGCATGTAGAGCTTAGAGCTTATTACCAGGTTTCTGCCGCTCGCGAAGTCGATAAGTCGCTGACCGTTGTTGTTGTTTTCGTCGTGGAGGCTATGACCTCCAGTAGTTACCCTATGCCAGTTTTCATTTCCGACTTTGGCGTTAAAGTCTCCTAGCAGCAGCTTGACGTCGTTTGATGGAAGTGAGTCGAAGAGTGTTTCTAGGTCGTTGTAGAACTCGTCCTTAATCGCGTCTTCTTTTACTTCTGTAGGGGCATGCGCATTAATGAGCCAGAGATTAGCGAAACGGGTCTTAATGCGGATCGCACATAGCCGCTCGTTGATGGGTTTGAAGCCGATAACGTGGTCCTTGAGCTGCTTATTCACGATGAAAGCTACTCCAAACTCCTTGTTGCCCTCCTCTTTACCACTCGTAAAAATAGTGTGCGAATTGAGGTCGTTAATCTCGCTTTTGAGCCATTTAGTTTCCTGGATTGCAACTATGCTCAGCTTGTATTGTTCTACCTGATCCAGGAGGGCCCTTAAGGCCCCCGGTCTATTCAGGGAGCGTACATTCCAGGATCCGAAAGAGTAATCAGTTGTTCGTTTGCGGGGTCGTCGTTGTTTTGTATCCGTCCAATCCGAGGCTTTTGTTTCAGGTTTCTTGACTTGAAGTTTTTCTTAGGATGAGTTGTCGGCACATCGCTGAACCATGATAGAGTTTAATCGTTGAGTAAAGGCCATCATGGGCATGCCTCGAAGATGCTGCTTTAGTGGTTGACTTAAATGTTTTCTGTCACCTATCACGTTAAGTAACCTGAGACGCTGCAGATGTTAATACAGCACTCAGGCGCAGCGGTTACTCGGATAATGCGGGAAAGTAACGCCCCGTAGAGAGACATAGGAATTGGCCGAAGTCCTTTTCCTATGAAACTCCTCCTGCATAGCTAAGGGTCCGCAGTTATGCCACAACTGAAGAAGATATAGGAATTAGCCGAAGCCTTTCAACCTTTATCTTCCCCCTTACGGGGGAAGCAATTGCATGTCAAATTTACTCAGCTCAAAATTGAGCAAAATCCACTTGAAGACATACAAGTAGATGATGCATACATCAAGAACATTTCTGATGTTGACATCCCGAAGGAAATGGTAATTCTATTGAGCATGGGACCTAAGTTCTCACTGCCGATTGATAAAGTACCTACTTTTGATTTAGTCACTGATGTAGAATACATTATTCCGAGATACGCTAACGAACATATTCAGAAACAAATGCGTGCTCTCTTGACTTATAAAATTACTCACCATATTAATGTCAAGAGAAAGTTGAATCGAATCGAGAATTTTCTCTTAACTGCAGCACGTATCACTTCAACTTTTCTGAAAGAGCACCCTGATATCTATATTTCGAATAGTGATAAAGGGAATGTTACTGTCATCGCGAAAATATCTGAGTACGAGCAAAAAATGAATGAATTAATAAATGATGATAATATGTTTACGATTCTGAGCTGGATTTTGTAACACCGCATATCGATGATATTTTTGTCCCTTCAACAAACGAAGAAGAGCACATGAAACATCTTCAACAGGTTTTCGATCGTCTCCGGGAACACGGACTAACAATAAAGCTGGAGAAATGCCTTTTTGGTCAAGCATCGGTCAAATATCTGGCCCAGTCGTCGGGATTTCCAAAAGCCTTCATCGTAAAAGACTTGTGCCGGTTCATAGCAATTGTTAACTTTTACCATCGTTTTGTCGATGGAGCAGCCGAAACAGAAAACTTGTTACGTACACTTATCAGTGGGAACATCAAGAATGACCGACGAGAATTACATTGGATTCAAGAAACCGAGAAGGCGTTCGATGATTTCAAAGATAAATTAGTAAATGCAGCATTTTTGGCACATCCACTGGAAAATGCAACATACTAATACTTACAGTCGACGCTTGATCTACCTGCCTTGGAGGATGTGTTCATCAAATGGTCGAGGGCACATTGCAACCACTGGGATTTTCCTCAAAGAAATTATCGGAACGACAACGAGCATGGAGCGCCTACCGTCGAGAATCATTTGCGATTTACAAGGGAATCAATCTATTTATTTCACACATACGGGAGTTTGAAGCCTCTTCGGGGTGGACCACACCCGTCTCCAACGAGAAACGGCCAAGAGTTGCCAAAAAACCCCTCCATGACAAGAGCTGTGAAGGTTCGATGCAGGAGGGTTGTGTATGTTTGTGGAAGTGTGCTATGTGTTTTTTTCGTCAAATTGGGAGCATTTCATCTCAGCGCGGTTGCTCTCAATTCTATTAATCCCCGCCGGCATCGAAACTAATCCAGGTCCCGAAATTTATATCTGTTGTGTATGCAACCGACGCATCTTCGGCAATGCCAGGTCTTTCAGATGTAGCTACTTGCTGCAGAGAATGGTGTATTTTTTTTTGCTCAGGCTTAAAAAAAATTAGTCAGTATGACAAGGTGTCTTTTGTTGCTCCAGGGTGTCTCAATGCGGGTCCGCCCAGCCACCCCAGGCCCTAGCTCACAAGCTAACGGTTTACCGCCATCTCCGGCCATTCCTGGACCTAGCTCTCGAGCTAATTGTCCACCACCGCCACCCGTAGTCAACAATCCAACAAGGCATACTCGCTCAAGTTTAACACCTACACCCCCCGCAGCATTGTACACCCCTCTCACCATATTGGAGTTTAACTGCAATGGCATCCGCAAGAAGACAGACACGCAAAATTCTGATAGCGGCATTTCAGGAGACAAAGCTCCAACCTTCTACTCCCGAATTTAATATACGCGGCGATTACATGCCTTAGAGGCGCGATAGAGTCGGCAAGCAGGGTCCTAACCAAGGAGGAGAGCTCGCATTACTAATACACATAACCGTGCAATACAGTGTATTAGATCTTCGTTTCAACGACGGCACGGCGGAAATGCAAGCTATTGCCGTTAAATCCGGCAATACCAATATCGAACTTATAAACATCGATGTTCCACCAGCATCCAGCTGTGGCTCTGGTTATAAGTTCGATATTGGTCCACTCCTCACAGGACAGCATAGGATCCTACTTGGCGACTTTAACGCCCATCACGAACTCTGGCACTCTCTTCTCGCAAATGATGCCAGAGGTATAGATATCGCGACCAAATTAAACTCATCAGACTCCTGCGCACTCAATGGAATTTCGTCTACACGCGTCGCTGGTGCCTGCCATAGTTCTCCTGACATAACTATTGTAAGCGCCAGTTTGATAAGTGAAACCCGCTGGAAGACAACTATCTCCCTCCAATCCGATCACCACCATACTCATTAATATTGATAAACCAGCTGAACTGACGACATCAGAACGGCGCGGCGTACGTTTATCAATCACAAAAAGGCAAACTGGGAGGGTTTCACTACGTTCACTACGACGAAGTTCGACGCGCTACCTACTCCAACAAACACCCGGGAAGCCGAAAAGAATATAAGGAACGTCATTGTCAAAGCGGCAGCTCACTTCATTCCGGCAGGACGTATCCCCAAATTTCGGCATAATTTTAAATAGATTGCCTCTTTTCAACGCGCCCAGTCAACTCCACTGCCAAATCCAGGACGGAAAAATCAGACCATTCGTTGCCAAACCATTTAGAAAACGGTATTCGATGTTATACACTGTTTGTCACATCCAAGCATCAGAGCGACAAAGAAACTCGTCAGCGAAAAGTTCGTTTGGCCTAGCATGAACAGAGATATCACTAAATGGTGCAAACAATGCGTCGATTGTCAGAAGTCAAAAGGGCATCGTCACAACAGTGCACCCTATGAACGCTATATATCGCGTTTCGATCACATCAACGTCGACATCGTGGGGCCTTTACCTCCGTCGAACGAATTCCGATATCTACTCACTATAATCGACAGATTCACACGATGGCCAGAGGCGATACATATCAAAGATATTCGAGCCGAGACAGTGGCAACTGCCATCATCGAACAAAGGATATCTCGATTCGGTACACATCGAAAATAACAACTGATCAGGGACGCCAGTTTGAAAGGCGAGTTAATGCAGCAGCTCAGCAATCGAATCGCAGCCAAACACATTCGTACCACCGCTTTTCATCCCCAATCAAATGACATAATCGAACATTTCCACCGCGTTTTGAACACATCATTAAAATGTAAAAATAACACCAGCTGGACGGAAGAATTGCCATTAGTTATGCTTGGACTTCGGCCAGCTTACAAAAAGGACATCGATGCAACTCCAGCCGAGTTGGCTTATACACTGCGGTTACCAGCAGAATTTTTCGTGGAGCAACCATCACATATCAGCGAGTCGCAATTCATCACCGGGTTTCGTAAAGCAATGAACAGCATTCGACCAATTCAAACTGCGCATCATACCAACCAGAAGCCATTTATACTAAGCGGTTCAAATGATACGAGTCACGTTTTCGTACGAAATGAGTCCTATTTAGCCCATTTGCAGCAGCCATACGAAGGCCCGTATGAAGTTCTCAGAAGCAGCAACAAGTTTTTCAAAATAAGGATAAAAGGAAAAGTAAAAAATGTCACAATCGACCGCCTTAACCTTCAAGCGCGCGCGCATCATTTTGTGACATAACCGGGCGCACGGCGGTAATTTATAATTATGGTAAATTGAAAGAAGAGCATGTCCCAAATAAGTTATCATCATAAAAAGTATTATCTGGTGAACAATAAAACAATAAGTTTTTTTTACTAAATTCCTGGCATTCCCTGCTATTATTTTCTTCTCTATTAAAGACGATTTGGTTTATGTCGTGACGCTTCGCATATTTATTTGCATCTTCAGACTTACTACAATAGAATCATAGTTGTTAATTATTTTTGTACAAAGAGAATATTTACTTACATTAAATATATTATTGTTTCTATTAGTTTTTGTTTCTTTTATTTTGACTTTCATTTTGGTGGTATTCTTTTCTCTTGCTTTCTGGTCAATTGTCATTTGTTAATACTATTAGGTTTGAATGTTGGCGTTCGTGTGTTGGGTATTATGGGTTATAATTAGGAGTTTTCTTGTGTATTAGGCATTGCTATACTATTTTAATGTGCTTATTATATTTATATATTTATTTGTATTGTTTTCTAGTTCATATTTAGTGTTAAGTGAGTTATTATAATTTTCATTAATGTATAATGCTTCTTTGATTAGTAATTTGTTTTTGTTATTATCTGCATTTATTATTTTTACGTTCTCAAAATCTATTATATGGTTATCATTAATTTGGTGTTGTACTAATTTGGTATGGTTGTTGTTCAACATCCTATTTCTGTTTTGGTGTTCTTTCATTCTAGTTTTTAGTTGCCTAGTAGTTGATCCATAATATATGTTTTTTATATTGGATTCGTTGCATGTTTTGCATGGTAATGCGTAGACTACGGTTTTTTGGTTTTCCTTTAGTATTTTATCTTTAGTGTTAGTGAATATTGCATCCCTTAATTTATTATTAGGTTTGAAGGCAGTAATTACGTGTACTTCTTCATTTCTAGAGTTTTTGTTTTTTTAGGTATTATTTTCGTTAGTTTTTCTGATAATTTTAGAATGTATTTAATTGATTGGTAAATTTTATTTGTGTTTGAATTTGTATTATTTTGTTGATTGTTGTTATTGTTTATTTTAGTTCTAATAGTTTCTATTTTATTGTTTATTAGTTTGTGTGGGTACATATTTTTGAGAAATGTTTCCTTAATGTTTTTTATGTGTGTTGGCCATAAATGTTTGCTTGTCAATGTTAGTCTTCGATGGATTTGGTTTGTTAATATACTGTTTTTTACATGGGTTGGGTGATGTGATTTATAGTGTAATATGTTGTTGGCTGCGTATGGTTTTTTGCACCATTCTGTGGTTAATTTGTTTATATTTCGGCTAATTTGCACATCTAAGATGTTTAATTTATGTTAACGACACGACATAAACCAAATCGTCTTTAATAGAGGAGAAAATAATAGCAGGGAATGACAGGAATTTAGTTAAAAAACCTAAAAAATCAATACCCTAGTGAGAAAATTTAAACAAGGAAGAAATAAAACAATAAGTTCTGCAGTTTTAGCGAAGCACGTCACTTCAGTAATATTACACAGAGCTCACACGTTTTGAACACAACTACAGGGTGGCCCCTTAAAAGTGAACTAGTGTAAAACATGAATAACTTTTTTATTCTGAACCGATTTTCATTGAAATTTTCACATAAAAAAAAACACACTTGGGAGATATGTGTACACAATATTCGAAAAATTATATCCTTTAGATGGCCGCCCAGGGCGGCTTCGCAAAAACAGGATCGTTCTACGGTATGTTCAATTACCTTACGCAATATTTCTGGCTGCAAACTCGGATCTCCGCTACAATATTTTGCTTCAATTCCTAAATTGTCCTTGGTTTATTATTGTAGACTGTCTCCTTAAGGCATCCCCACAGAAAAAAATCTAGTGGAGTTAAGTCTGGAGATCTAGCCGGCCAGTTAACTGCAGATCCTCTGGAAATGATTTTTTTTTGCTGAAAACGTCCGTTAAAATCTCCATTGTGGCTGCAGCGGTATGAAAAGGCGCTCTACCTTGCTGAAACCACATATCTGGTCGGTTTTGGACAAAACGACGAATAACATTGTTGAGTATCTCACGATATCCCCAATTGAAATGACCTTCTTCAGGTTAATGTTGTTGCATCTGATTCGAAGCTGGCTTCCACCCGCTCAATGATTTCGTCCGTCCTCGCACTCCGCACTCCGGGCTCGTCGAGGGCTATTAACGGTTCCTTGTTCTCGAAAACGGCGAACAATTCTGCGAATCGTTGATCTCGAGGGAGCCACTCTTGCATGGAGCGTTCGTCGATACTTGCGCTGTGTCTCGACAATCGAATTATTATTCCGCGTGTAAATTTGTATTATTTGAACTCGTTGCTCAACCGTATATCTTTCCATGTCGTTTTCTTTTTCAGTTCTAACGCATATCCCTTCCATTTTATTTTATCAATGTAATTTTATAAAAACTTGATAAATTTGAGCAACGAGACAAGCATTCATTACCATTCATTGATTTTTTGTTATTATGGTGTCATTACCTGGCGCAATTGTCTAATAATGATAATTTTGGCAGTAATTACTTTTTAAACATTGAGTTAATGAATAGTTAGCAAAATTCCATTCTAACTGTCCGCATACGTAGTTTTTGGGAATTAAATAGTTCAAAAATTAGCTCTTTTATAAACCCTACCGATCTACCGAAATCGACCCTTCCTCAATGCGTACCTATCTGGAAAGTAGTGTAAACATATCGTGGCTGTAAAACAAAACCGGCATAAGTGCAAAAATTTCGGATTTGAGTTTTTGATATAAAAAAAAATGTTTTTTTTTTCTATTTTTCTGTCATACCGGCACATTGTATAGTTAAGTAAAAATACATCAAATGGGGTTGTGCCGGTGTTCATTTCGGCGCAAATTGCCCTTCAATTTAGTAAAAGACAGATCTTTCGGGCAATACGCCAATCGCTTCAAAAATTTCCGAAGAAAAACCGTTCATAATTGTAAGTAAAACCGAATTATCTTACAATATTCCTTATAGAATACTGTGCAACAGTGCAAACAGTGCCCCTGTTTTTAAATCAAACTGGCATAACTGCTCTGATTTTAAAACCAAACTGGCATATCTGCAGATTTCTTCTAGATTAAGCATTTTTTAATTTATTTGTAACTACTACTTCCATAATAACAGTATGCATATTATAAACTTAATCCAATTTCGTGTGACTTTGTGGTAGGGATGTCAAAAACCGGCCCATAACCCGGTTTTCGGTTTTTTCGGTTTTTTCGCAAAGCCGGTTAGACCGTCCGGTTTAAACCGGGCTCAAAGTACCGGTTTTCGGTTAACCGGTTTTTCATTGAATTGCTTAGAATTTTAGCAAAATAATGCATACACACTCGTCAAGCTGATGTTCGTATAGAAATATGACTGTGTAATGGAGCCCTAAAAGAGAAACATGTTGAACAAAAAACGTAGATATATCGAAATGTATTATTAGGTACGTTTTATTGTGATTATCCCGTGCAGGTTTGGGTAGAACTTTATATAAAACTTACAGAATGTCGGTTCAGCTTGCGTACAAGTCCGCAACTCAGTGGGACATTTTCATGTTTTCAACAAATGCTAATGTACAGTACTGATGCAACCGCGAAATCATTTATACATTATTTCGTGACGATCTGATTTTCGAATTTGACTCTTTTTGGGTCGTTCAACAAAAGTTTAACGAAAGTTGAAAATGAGTTGAACCTAAGTTGAAAGTAACACTTTTTGGGTCATTCAACAAAAGTTGAACGAAAGTTGAACGTGAGTTGAACCTAAGTTGAAAGTTACACTTTTTGGGTCGTTCAACAAAAGTTGAACAAAAGTTGAACGAAAGTTGAACGTGAGTTGAACCTAAGTTGAAAGTTACACTTTTTGGGTCGTTCAACAAAAGTTGAACGAAAGTTGAACCTAAGTTGAAAGTAACACTTTTTGGGTCGTTCATCAAAAGTTGAACGAAAGTTGAACGTGAGTTGAACCTAAGTTGAAAGTTACACTTTTTGGGTCGTTCGACAAAAGTTGAACGAAAGTTGAACGTGATTTGAACCTAAGTTGAAAGTTACACTTTTTGGGTCGTTCGACAAAAGTTGAACGAAAGTTGAACGTGAGTTGAACCTAAGTTGAAAGTAACACTTTTTGGGTCGTTTAACAAAAGTTGAACGAAAGTTGAACGTGAGTTGAACGTGAGTTGAACGTGAGTTGAACCTAAGTTGAAAGTTACACTTTTTGGGTCGTTCAACAAAAGTTGAACGAAAGTTGAACGTGAGTTGAACCTAAGTTGAAAGTTAGACTTTTTGGGTCGTTCGACAAAAGTTGAACGAAAGTTGAACGTGAGTTGAACCTAAGTTGAAAGTTACACTTTTTGGGTCGTTCAACAAAAGTTGAACGTGAGTTGAACCTAAGTTGAAAGTTACACTTTTTGGGTAGTTCAACAAAAGTTAAACGAAAATTGAACGTGAGTTGAACCTAAGTTGAAAGTAACACTTTTTGGGTCGTTCATCAAAAGTTGAACGAAAGTTGAACCTAAGTTGAAAGTTACACTTTTTGGGTCGTTCAACAAAAGTTGAACGAAAGTTGAACGTGGGTTGAACCTAAGTTGAAAGTTACACTTTTTGGGTCGTTCGACAAAAGTTGAACGAAAGTTGAACGTGAGTTGAACCTAACTTGAAAGTAACACTTTTTGGGTCGTTCAACAAAAGTTGAACGAAAGTTGAACGTGAGTTGAACCTAAGTTGAAAGTTACACTTTTTGGGTCGTTCAACAAAAGTTGAACGAAAGTTGAACGTGAGTTGAACCTAAGTTGAAAGTTACACTTTTTGGGTCGTTCGACAAAAGTTGAACGAAAGTTGAACGTGAGTTGAACCTAAGTTGAAAGTTACACTTTTTGGGTCGTTCAACAAAAGTTGAACGTGAGTTGAACCTAAGTTGAAAGTTACACTTTTTGGGTCGTTCAACAAAAGTTAAACGAAACTTGAACGTGAGTTGAACCTAAGTTGAAAGTAACACTTTTTGGGTCGTTCATCAAAAGTTGAACGAAAGTTGAACCTAAGTTGAAAGTTACACTTTTTGGGTCGTTCAACAAAAGTTGAACGAAAGTTGAACGTGGGTTGAACCTAAGTTGAAAGTTACACTTTTTGGGTCGTTCGACAAAAGTTGAACGAAAGTTGAACGTGAGCTGAAGCTAAGTTGAAAGTAACACTTTTTGGGTCGTTCAACAAAAGTTGAACGAAAGTTGAACGTGAGTTGAACCTAAGTTGAAAGTTACACTTTTTGGGTCGTTCAACAAAAGTTGAACGAAAGTTGAACGTGAGTTGAACCTAAGTTGAAAGTTGAATTTGAGTTGAATTCGAGTTGAGTTCAAGTTGAACCCAAGTTGAACCCAAGTTGAACTCAAGTTGAAAGTAAATTGAACCCAAGCCCAACCTCTGTTGAACCTTGAATGGCACCCAACACTCACAGGGTAGAACCTAGCCCAACTTCCGTTGAAACCTTGAATGGCACCCAAAATTCACAGGGTACTACCTGTAATGCCAAAAACGTAACGCTTTTTCGTTGCAATTTTCGTGACGATTTTCGATTTATGTGCCAGAGTCAAGACATAAAAATGTCAAAAAGATAATCAAATAAAATTGTCAGAAGTATTCATAATGTTTAAAAATTAGTCAACTGAGTTTTATTGCTAGACAATGTATATAGTGCAGTCAAAATATCCCATTTCAGGCCTCCAAATAGAAAAAAATAGAGTAAGGCTATTTTTTTGGGTTTTTTAATCAGCGAGCTCCCAGGAATCTAAAACTAATTTTGCTAAAAAAAAATTTTGATCGGAAAGGACAAAAAAGGATACTCTTTAATCCTTGGCCGGAGGTCAGCATGTGGGGTATCAAATCAAAGGGGACGTCGAGTAAATTACATATCCGGTGTTTGTTTCCTGTTTCAAAGACCCTCAACGGAATAAATCGAGATTAAATCGAAAATTATTGTGTTTTCCGTGTATCTTTCCAAAGCCAAACTACAAGAATAATCCAAGTTGTGACTACGTTTCTCACTTTTCCGAATCTATGATAGGTTAAGATTCTACCATTGAATTTGCTAAGAAAAAATGATCGGAAAGCTCTGAAAAGGACATTAAAGGACACTAATTACAAACCTTGATTGAAAGTGAGCATGCGGGATGTCATGTCAAAGAGGACGTCAAGTGCATTGCATATCCGGTGTTTGTTTCCTGTTTCAAGGACACTAAATGGAAAAATTCGGGCTAAAACGAAAAATTACGGCTTTGGAAAGATACATATACGAGAAACATGAAAATTTTCCATTGGATCCCAATTTTCTCCTGTGAGGGTCCTTGAAACAAGTAATAAACGCCAGATATGGAATGAACTCGACGTCCTCTTTGATATGACATGCCCACGTTCGATCAAGGTTTGTAATTAGTGTCCTTTTTGAGAGCTTTCCGATCATTTTTTTTTTCTTAGCAAATTTAATGGTAGAATCTTTAGCTATTATAGATTCGGAAAAGTGAGAAACGTAGTGACAATTTGAATTACTCTCGTAATTAGGGCTTCGGAAAGATACACGGGAAACACAATAATTCTCCATTTAATCTCGATTTATTCCGTTGAGGGTCCTTGAAACATGGAACAAACACCTGATATGTAATGTACTTGACGTCCCCTTTGATTTGATACCCCACATGCCGACCTCCGGTCAAGGATTAAAGAGTATCCCTTTTTGTCCTTTTTGGGACCTTTCCGATCAAAATTTTTTTTAGCAAAATGAGTTTTAGATTCCTGGGAGCCCACTGATTTAAAAACCACAAGAATTAACCTTACTCTATTTTTTTTCTATTTGAAATGCTAATATGACAGCACTATGATGTAGATGTTGAAGTCTTTGTGGGGGTTCTATACAAAATCCAAAAATACAAAATCCAAAAAGACAAAATCCAAAAAAATGAAAAATCCACAAAGTCAAAATCCACAAAGACAAAATTCACAAAGACAAAATCCATAAAGTCATAATTCACAAAGTCAAAATCCAAAAAGACGAAATCCATAAATTCAAATTTACATCAGTTTGCTTATCACAATTGAATATTGAGAATATTTATGTACGTTATTACGTTAACTAGACAATTACCAAATCCCGGAGCATATGCGCCTTACCTGAAGACACGGAAAAGGATTAATCCGTGGCATATACGATTTAGCCGATGACACGGAGAGGAATGCACCGGACCATAAGCGCTCCAGGTAAAGACAGAGACACCTAGGGCGCATATGCTCCGGGTGCCTCCTTCTCCGTGTCTTCAGGTAAAGCGCATATGCTCCGGGGTTTGGTAATTGTCTAGTGCCCACGCAATAAGCATTATGACTCTCTTCATACAAAAATTTATGGATTTTGTCTTGATGGATTTTGACTTTGTGGATTTTGACTTTATGGATTTTGTCTTTATGGATTTTGTCTTAATGGATTATGACTTTTGGATTTTGACATGTGGATTTTGACTTTGTGGATTTTGTATAGAACCCCTTTGTGGACACGACGGATGTTGAAGTGGACACAGATATCGATGTGGACCGATGTGGACGCGGACGTCGTAGCAACTGCCGATTCGTCTTCCTATAACAATGAACTCTAAATGCACTGATCTGATACACATATACATTCACGACGCACAAAAGATAAACGTGTGACACGCAACGTAAACAATAGGTGTGTTTTTTGGTTATCCCGTGCAGGTTTGGGTAACGAAACTTCATATAAAAAAAATGACAGGTGCGTCAGCTGTCATTTTTTTTATATGGAGTTTCGTTACCCAAACCTGCACGGGATAACCAAAAAAACACACCTAATATCTCCCTTGGAAAAATGCAAGGAGCGGTAGTTTGACATAGCGATGGTTCTTGGAATAATAGCACTAAGGAGAGTTTTCGGAAATACGAAATTTTTCATAGAAGACAAGCAATAGAATTACAGACTGACAAATCAAGAAAATATATAAATTTTATGAATTTGGAAAGTTTTTTTTTTCGGTTTTAACCGGATGGGCAAACAACCGTCCGGGTTAAAACCGGGAGGATGAAAAAACCGAAAAAAACCGGTTAACCGTTTTGAAAGTACCGGTTTTCGGACTAACCGTCCGGTTTTTGACATCCCTACTTTGTGGTGCATCGAACGAACGTTTATTTTAAAATACAGTTGGCAAAAACTTCAAAACCCTCTGGTGTAAAATATGGATTTTGCAGATATGCCGGTTTTGTTTTACAGCGACGATATCTCCCATGTGTCTAGTTTATTCGCACTAAATTTCAGAAAAAAAAATATTAAAAAATAAAAAAGTTATGCATGGTTTACATTAGTTCACTTTTAATAGGCCACCCTGTATTTAACAAAATATACCATCCCCGAAGGTTTGATGACGGCTGGAAAGGTATGGAATGTAAAATTTACCCAACATTTTATTGTATCGTATGTATAGCAGTATGACTTAAGAATACATACTTCTCCCACCTCGATCCGGCCAACTGGAGAAAAGTGCGGTAAATTACCGCCCGCGCGCCCGCTTGAAGGTTAAACCGGCGTTCATCGAAAACGAACATTCTGGCGAAATAACTCCAGCGAAAGCTCCTGAACAATCGCAAGACACCAATGACACGTCATCGTCTGCATTGCAAACCGAGGGAGGTTCGTCCACACCTAGCAAGGAACCACCAGCTGAACCAGCTACAATCAGGTCCGGACGTCGAGTAAGATTTCCAGATCGTCTTCGCCTAAAATCCGCCAAAGACTCCGGGCGGCTGGTGTGGCGGCATGATCAAGTCGTCGTCGAATGAGTCGTTGTCAATCGCATCCATATCGTCACAAGCATAGAGCTATATAGTAGTAGAGAGGCGGAAATATACGAAGCCCATACGAATTGACAGTTCAGAAATGGGACGGGAAATTTTCAGAGATGGGAGAGTAAAAATACCACTTTGAGAAAGAAACTAACAGTATCGAGATACGTTATGTCAAATCTGTCTAGAATTCGCGCAGGCAGTAACAAAAAGTTCAGTTCGGTCGGGAAAACTTTGTTAAAACTAGGGGGCTTCGCCCCCTGCTCGCTACGCTCGTCAACCCCTAACCCACACCCCTCCCACGCCCCTGCCCCCCCCCCCCCAGTGGCGGAACAATAATTTTTTATGAAGTAGACGACAAAAATTATTTTAACCGCAAAGTCCAAGATTAAATATATTATTTGTGCAATTTGGATGTGTCAAATGAAAAAGCAACAACAACGCATTGGTCTCGGCGATGACACGATCCAAGATAGAGCTGCCTGTAGAAATATGCTGAGAAATTATCGCCAAAACGGGCGATGTGCCTACACCGCAGGTCGAGCAACGCGGAACCATGGAGCGGTATAAAGAACGAGGCAAGGAAGAAGAAGATTTGTGCAATTTAAAAGCCACCTTCTTGATTTTGGTTTTGAAAACGTTTATTATAAATGTTAATTAACTTCCATGAACTTTTTATATGTTCGGATGCATTTAGGTCAAAACCGTCTTAACGTAGGTTTAAATGTACTCGTAAAGATGACGGTTTTAGTCGAAATGCATCCGAATATATAAAAAATTCATTGAAATTAATTAAAATGTATAATAAACGTTTTTAAAAGCAAAATCAATAAGGCAACTTTTTTTTAACCTTTAAGTGTGGACGTGGAAAAAATAGAACATTACTGTGGACGTGAGGTCTCACAGACATCTATCTTTATAGTGGGTTTTTATGCGTAAATGGTTACGGATGATTTAAAAAACATATTCATATTTATAAATAGCTACCCAGTAATGAAAAAAAAACAAGCATATTTAATTTTTTTTTTTATTTTCATGCAAAATATTGTGAAGTTTATAACACTAACACATTGCAGCCTTTCCATAACCCGGCTTAGTTTTTGAGCTCTTAAAAATTAAATAAAAATCACAGAACAAAATTAATAATTTTTCCTTAAAATATAGCGTATCAAGATTCTAAAAAACAAAATATTGAATTGAGAAAATAATATAGCAAAATTTTGACAGTAGGTTTTTTGGACCAAAATTATTGGCATTCTTATTTAATGGATTAGAACATTGCAGGCTTCTTACACTTGACACAAGTGTAAGCAGTCTTTCTGGTGACTTTAGGTGGACAGAATATGCATGCTCTTCTCTTTCCATGATTAAAAAAATTTTTTGATAAAAAAAATTTGGAAAAAAAAAAATATTGGAAAAAAAAAATACTGGAACTCCTTCTTTAGCGACTTCTTCTTCCACGATGTCTTCGCCTAAAACTCGATATCGTTACTATCGCCTATTTGTGCCATTCAAATGTGATAAATCTGAAGCAAACAATAATACATTGCACGAATGATTTGTATGACAAACGTGGTCGTGAGGTCTGACAGACCATGCTAAATCTTTTAATAACGGTAACTTACATTCAATACACCGGAATTAGAAATTTCGAATCTTCATGTTCGATTCACAAATAAAACTGAGGATACTGAGATGCTCAGGGTCGAGGAGGGACGGGAAGTATGCAATTCAAGAATATGTGAAAACTCCAAAGGTCTGTCAGACCTCACGTCCATACTTAAAGGTTAAGAAATACATAAGCTGCAACTTTAATTCCGCCAAAGTTGGTCCCAAGCCCAATTATAAAAGGAAGAGGGGAGTTGCCAGCTTTCCAGTAAATATACTAGTAATATCTCTAAAGAAGCAGAACGACCGCGAGGACAGAACAACCTAAACATAAAGTTATCGTGTCGAATTTATTATCTGGTATCGATAAAAATTTTAGCTGAACTAACAGACACCTGGACGGACGGATATAGCTTACGATGACTATACGACACAATGAAAATGATGGTTGAATTACATATCCCGCGTCGGCATCAGCATCGGCATCAGCAGAAAAATTTCAATTTAGAACACACGCATTTGCCTTTGATGACCCACATTGACAGCAGCGGCAGAAGCATTTTTCTGCTTCTGCCGCTGCTGTCAATGTGGGTCATCGAAGGCAAATGCGTGTGTTCTAAATTGAAATTTTTTCTGCTGATGCCGATGCCTCTGCTGATGCTGACGCGGGATATGTGATAGTTGAAATAGATTACACGCGTCAGCAGCAGCATCGGCAGAATTTTATAGCTGACAAATATGCTGAATGCCATGTCTTCTGCCCAGCATTTTTGTCAGCAATGTAAAATGCATTGGGCTTGACGTTTCGCGATGCCGATGCTTCTGCTGATGCGTCTAATCTATGTATTTCAAGAATTATTCAACCATGATATAGCATTAGAAGAAATGATGAAAAGACTTAAAAAAAACTACATCTGTGACATTGAAAAAAAAAACAATTTTTCATAAAAAGTGAAATGTTTGGCATAAAAATGCAATAAAATTCAAACTGGTGATAGAGGGGATTAACATGTAGGATGCAAGTACATCCTACGATGCAATTTCAATTTCATGACATTCGATTTATTCTGGTAAGCGGTAATTTAGTGGTTTTAGTAAATCCTGCCAGTAGTAATTAATCGAGTCGAAATGCATCATACTTACTTAATATACTTGTATCATTCCAATTACAGTACAATATGGTTCGACTGTAAAGTAAATCTAAGATTTAGTAAATCTTGTGGAAAGTCTGAATCGCCAGTAGAAATAGAATGGACGCAGTAACAGCACAATAGCAGTAGCGCGCAATTTCAAGCACAATGCATTTTGAATTGTTGTTGGAAACCTCCTTATTCACATAGACAGTTACGGATGGAATTTCATATTTTTGATGTTAAAATAAAAATAAAAACGCCTTAATCCATTTTCGGATAAGACCCAATTTACAGTTTGAATAAATAAAGATTGTGTGCCCAAACTATGGAATTTGTGTTTTATTTTTCCCGTTACCTATGATGCTGTTCCAAAAAGTGTTTTTCACTATTAACAAGAATTTCACCAACAAAATTTAATTCTATAAATTCAAAAATATCCCGCCAAAGCATTGCCCCCTAAAATAATTATTACCGACGCCCATATCGTGGCTGTCACTAGCAGTTCCGTTATTTTTCTCTCCCATGAATTCTGTGTCTCTCATTACTCGTCCCATCCCATACGAAACATCTCCTATCCTTCTATAAGCTCCCTCATCTAATGTCACAAGTCAGTCGAGGTTCGTATTCAGAAAAGTCCGGTCACACTCGCGTTCAAATTTCTTGTATTAATATCAAAAGTCAACGACACCGAGTTCTAATCGTGCGAATAGCACGATGAGTGTATACCCTATACCCATGAAAGACCGAAAATATTTAATTTATTTTAAGGGGAGAACGGGTAGATGGGTCGAATATCGCACATCTTTAATATCTTATAAAGGCATCCAGCAGCCATAATTTACCATAAATTTGAAGTTTTTCGCGACTTTCTATCAAGAGATATGGCGGAATATTTGTCTGTAGAGGGGACTTTTCATCAAGTTCAAGCATATGTTACTATTAGGCAGTGATGAATATTTCAGGTCGCTAGCGATATTCTATCGGAAAATATGGCCGAATTAAGCCATAACGGAGGGGTAATTTGTATGGGAGGTAGGGGAACCCTTGGTCCGATTTGGCCCATTGTCAATACCATCCAAGCTTTTATCAAAACAATCATCTGACCCAAATTTCAAAACGCTAGCTTCATTATTTCGGGAGTTATCGTGCGAACTGACAGACACACGGACGGACAGACAGACGGTCATGGCTTATTCGAATCAGGGACCGACCTCGATCATTTATATATATATATATACTTTGCCATACCTCCGATGGCTCCTTTGAGGTGTTACATAAATCGTCGTAACAAAAACAATATCCTATACCATCTTATGGGTATAGGGTATAATAATAAATATTTTATACAACCTGTCGGGAAACTGCCACATAAACGCACCGGATTATGATTCCTCAGTTAATTTCCAGCAAAAAACTTCCATTTGAAGAACTAAAATTAACCCTAGTTTTCTACACTTAACGTATAAAAATTGTTAGAAATAATGGAGCTAGAATAAAATTATGTAAAACAGATATGATCGTAAGACGTGCGCCAATTTTTAAAAGAATCGCACAAGCACCTCTCCTTGGCAGAAGTTGGAGAAAATTGAGATGGAAAAATACGAGTAGATTGTTTTGGGGTCAAATCACACAAATTTGACTTTGAAGCTCTAAAAAAACCAAAAATGTCATACGATTTTAGTGCGGTTAGTTTTATTTTTTAGGTAAATTTGTTGGCTGTAATAATCATTTTGTGTCACTATTCTGGCTGGTCTTGCTTTGGAGATATTGAGCTTTAAGTTGTGCAAGAAAATGATATTTTCAAAAATCTTCAAATGCATCTGGCAGCTAAAGGGTTAAGAATACGGGGTCTTGTAATGTTGGGAGCTTATTACAACCCCAAAATGTTTTTTGTCTTGCCGGAAACGATGATGTTAGTGTTGAGTTGAATTTTGTTTTGCCTCAAGGGTATTCCGTTTTTTAAAATGAAAAAGTTGTCTTCTTGTATTAAACCAATATATTTCGGCCTATTCGGCCATCTTCAGGGTTCTACAAATACAAAAATAATGACAAACTTATAAAAATTGAATTTTCCTAATAGTGGACTTTATAAAATTACCTATTTATTAGTTCTGTGATGACAATTCAACTCAATACGGGGTCTGTTCCGTACAACTTTTTTGATGAAAATCAACTGAGGAATCATCCGCGGCGTTTATGGGGCAGTTTCCGGACACCCTGTATAGTGTTAAACCTAAACTATCATTTACCCACACTATAATGGTAAGGTACGTGCGCTAGTGCCGATCAAAATTCTTCTTTCGAGAGCTGAAGCGTACTGTTCCGCTTTCGAGTTATGTATTTGCCCCTTTACTTCTCCCTTAATCCAACGTGCAAATTAATGTCATTTTTGCGCATATATACGTATGTAGAGGGAAGGATGGTCATAAAAATTTGACGTCAAAACTTCCCTCTTGTTCCGGAGGTCTCGCTTTAGCCGTTTTTCGGATATACTTATTCGTTTGATTATGTACGAATCTCGTATTATTATGAATTATTTTCTTTTACAATGAACGTTGCTTTCACCACAATACATATTCTCACGTAGGAAAACCAAAGTATATATGTTATATGTATGTACATTTTATGTGTATGCACATACATTATCTTAATTAGTACGACTCCTTTCATTTTCTCGAACGTAAATAGCATAGCCAAAGAAAATGCTTTTGTTTTGTGATTATAATGACATGATTTAATCACTTTAATTAAAATTGTGTTGTTACTCATACAATAAGCACTGTATGCATGTCCTATGCACTGAGCAAAATGATTTAATAAAAAATATAGTACATTTTAATTCAGATACATAGTAAGTTCTAATAAATAAATTGTCATTCTCACTATAATCTTCGCAGCAGGAAACACTACATATAATAATTTATTTCATTTAGGGCCGGATGTACAATCATGGTTTAACTAATGATTGTCAGTCAGTCAAACCGTCGATGGTTAAATGTGTCCTTATAGCTGGTTCACACTACAATAAAATCAGATTTGGTCTAAATAATCAATCAAATCCGTAGTAGATGAGTTTGAATCGTATGTCCCTAAATTCAAAATGTATTGTAGAATACATTTGAATTATTAAAGTTGCATTACAATATGGGACAACTGTTAATTAAATTTAGATTTTAACCAATGAAAATTAAGTTTGAAGGCCTGGCACTGCCATGGCCAGAAACAAATGCAACATTTTTCTCACTAAACGAGCTGGCAAAAAGTTAACTTTTAAAATTTAATTTGAAGAATTGTATTACAAAAAAAGCATTTTAAGGTCATTTGGAGAAAATTAATAATCATAGCATAACTCAAAAAAAAAAAAAATACGCACACAGAGCTAATTTCGCGTGGGCCGAAATTGGGATGACCTTCACTTTCTTTCGGGCTCACCTAAAACACTTGTGTTCCGAATTGCCATCCTGTACATCATTTTTGTAACTTTGCTTTTTGGGTGCGGTTTCAATTCCAGCTCCTCCTTTCTTTTCAGACTGTTATTTCATATGAGAATTTATTTTGATTGAAATTGTTGGTGTTGTATTCGTTTTTTATATTTATTAGTGTATTAGAACTCATAGAGAATGGCAGCTGCCAACCTGAGGTGAATATTAGATAGGACACCTTTAAAAATAATAAAATACCATAAGTTTATATTTATGTATATCAATCCCAGCTGGTATTACTAATGCGGTCTAGTAACTGTTAAAACATTTCGGGATTTAAATCATTACAAATTCATATTGAATTCCCGCCAAACAACTGTATTTGATTTGTTTCTTTTTTTTTCTGCAAATAACAAACTTTCCTTTGACCCCAAAGTCCTATACACCAACATAATATAAGCGCTTGTTAAATTACTCGAAACCTTTCTATTAGAAATATTTTACCATATCCTAGTATATTTGCTAGCATGCCTTCAAAGAATTGATAATATCATATTCAAATCAGCCCTGGAGTCTCCAAAAAAAGGCGAGTCCAATGAATACCTAAATGGTAGGGTCCAAAGCAAAAGCTAGTCGGAAGCACTGTGGATTAAATGGGTTAGATAAAAGGCACAAAAAGTGCTCGTATAGTCCGGCGATGACATAAGCCACCAGCTACAAGCACAGCGGAGCCGAGTAATTTTCGCCAAAATGGGGGACGTGCCAACACGAGAAACGCGACAGCTTGGACTGTATAATACGGAAAGGCCGAAGAATATCGCGCTAATTTTATTTATTGGATTGTAATAATTACTATTATTAAAACTTAGAAACTGATTCACATCTTTATTTGGGGGTGTGATAACGTCAAACGAATTAATGTCAATTGACGTTATTTCGTCGTAAAAAGGAAATAATGGCATTTGTCATTAATTCCTTTTGCCAAAGGGCATTAATTCGCTTTTGAAAACAAAATGTTTCTCTTCCAGTGGATACATACTATTTGTTTACAAAAAGGGCACAAAACGCTTGAGTTTCTTTCGGCTGCTTTTTGGGATATGCCCTTAAAACATTTCAAGCAAGTTTTTACATAAAACAGTAATTGCAAAAATAGTTTGCGCCCATTTTTAAGGGCGTGGAAAGATTCCTCTCCTCTTCGTAATCACAGTTATTTAGCTCTGATTCTCCAGTATTCTCGTTCAGCAAATTGTTTTTCCAAATAAAACTGAAACTGTTTCATATTCGTTCTAAAAATGAAACATAACATTCAAAATTACCTGAATAAAAAAAATTAGTTGGTAACCGCTATGTCTAAGCCACCTAGTTCAGAGTCAACTTTCTTTTACTTGCCACAATTACTACCAAAAATAAAAAAAACTGAATATAAAGTACCAAATTACCCGCTTTTCAATAATATGTATATAACCGTATTTTCAATCCCAACTGATTTACAATATTTACAGTATCAAAAATTAACTTTATTTCGCTTTGGTAGTTGACAGAATTTCGTTTTCAAAGACGAATTATTGTCAGTTGACATTATTTCGCATTTGCGTGGGAAATAGTGTAAATTGACATTATGAATGAATTAGGGTCTGGTTGAGGTAAGGCTGCTGGTCACAAGACCCTGTTGACAAAGTAGAGGTAACAAACGATTCACTATATACGTTGAATGCATTTTCATTAATATTGATTTAAGTGCAGTATTTAAATAAGATAATTTTCTTACGTATGGGAACAACCAGCAAACAGCCCCATAATTCCAGGGGGGATTCTATTGCATCCATTGGATATTTTGCGGGTTTTAAAACTGCCCTATTAGTATAGTGATTTTAGCTGAAATAATGATGAAACCATTAGACCCTCCACCAAATATTACTTCGATCGGATTAAAACAAAGGGTACCTCCCATACAAATTATTCAAATTCAATGCCACTAGTTTATTAAGAAATAAGGGAACAAGGCAACCAAAATTAAAGTTTTGCTCGTAGGCAATTTTCCGGTCATTTCGTATGGAAGGTACCCTTTGTTTTAATCCGATCGAAGTAATATTTGGTGGAGGGTTTAATGGGACTCAGCCTTAACGTTTACCAAAATTTTTCCCTCCTGCTGTGATTCGGCGAAAAGTTACAGGCATGTATTTTTTTTAAATGTTAATAGGGAGTATAGGGGAATGCTTTGTCGGGGCAGCCTGAGTCTCCGTGTGGGACAGCTATATATTGTTACGAATAGTTATCCCAATTACCATGGCTCTAATTTAATTACTTCAGGAGCTAGAGCGCCAAATGTAACTATCAAAAAATCTAAATTACACCGAATGTTTTAAGGTCTAGTATATAATCTGCCAAGAGAAGGTGTATGATATAATATATCATTAGAAAGGAAATTTTGTGTAGTTTAAATCGTCCTCAGAACATTTTGCTGTAAATATTACAGTTAACAAGATATTGGCGAAAAATCATAATTTCCCCCCCTTTGCCACCCCCTCCCCCCAAATGTGACGCGCAAAAAAGTCTAACTTTTTACTGCGTAATGCGGTCAGGCCATAGAACAATTTGGCATCAAAAGTCAGCTCTTTTTTTGGATGTTTGGGTCTAGAGCTAAAGTCACTATACTAAATATTCTCATTGGCAGAAGAAATTTCATCCCCCAATGCATTTTTCTATGAGAAGTTCGACTGTAAGCTAAATTGGTTGTCAGCTACACCACGAATCACGTAATAATGATTATGCGGTGTACAGGGGAGAACATTTAAGACATCATCAGCATTAAAATCACTTTTGAAAATCTGCGTTACTTAAATTAAAAATATTAATAGAAATGGAAATTTCACAGGTTCATGTGCGCAGAACGAATCGAAAAATGTCCGCGCTACCTTCTTTTTTATTATTTCATGAGCTAAATAGCAGTAAGCGATGCAATTTGCTAAATAGAACTCGCTCAATCGTAAACAATCAAGGTTACCATGGAAGTGAACTGCAGTTTCGAATTGTTTCACCAATCAGCAGTCAGCACGCACAAGTTAAACTCTGTTTAACGATTTCGGAGAGCCAGGTAATGGCTGATTGGTTGAACAATCAGCTCGCTCAATCGTAAACAACCAATAATTCCATGGAAACTTGTGTACGTAATAATATAAGTTAATAGGCAGAGGAAAATACAAATAATTTTTTATTTTTATTTTTAATTTTAGTTAGAAGGTGAAACTAAAAAATTAGCAGTATGAAATAGTTGTTTTTAGGTTAATATTGTTTTTAAATGATGACCTCTTTCGAAAACAATTATTAACTCGCTTTTGTTCATACAACACTGAACCAAATTAGTACGTAATATACACGAAAAAGCACGTTAAATCAATAAACGGTGTCCTCAAAATGTCGCCCATGATTGCCTTTATTAATATCTAGGGACGCGGGAGCGTCCCGCCCGCCAAACAAAAACCAAGAAATTTGAACAAATCAAAAGTGAGAAGCGACAAAGACTATGTTTACACGACGGAACAAGTACGGGTTTTCGGACCTATGTAGCTCGGACCCTGGTTGGTCCTTAGTGTTCAAATTCCGTATAGGTTGTCGATCGCGCCGTCTTACGAAGTGTAGAAAATTTCAAGAAGATACGATGAAAAACACCGGAGATATAAGAGTTTGAAAATCGCATTTTTTCGAAAATCTTGTTCTCGTTGTTCATTGACAGGGCTACAGCCTTGCAGAGAGCACCTCGGGATTTGGTCTCTTTTCCCATTGGTAGAGTCTGTCCTGAAGGTGTGCATAGGCTATCATTTGCTCCGATCCGTGAAGTACAAAAAAAGATACACCGGAAAATGTGAAAAAATGCATAGTTTCTCGCTTAAGTCTTTTTTTATGTTTTAAAGGAAGCATTTTGCAAAAGTCGGGGATAGGCTCGAAAAATGCCTAGAAAATAATCGTATAGTTTTGTGATTTGGCAGGACTGCTTCGAACAATCCCTTGTATATGCTCTCCGAAGTTTTCAGTTGGAAAGCGTTTGCAAGTGCGGCGGCAAGGGGTCAAAGTTCCAGTTTTGATTCATCTCTCATACAAGTACGTACTATAATATTGGATGAACAAATAACATCCCGATGATCCTAAAGCTTCCAGCAAAATCGTCAACACACACAACACAGATACCTCAGGTTACGAAGGAGGTTAAGGTTATCAAGGACACAAAGGTTACCAAGAGGTTTAATATTGTTATTATTGTTCTCAAACAAAGTCGTGATAATAGGGCATAGTGAATAACGTCTTCATTTCGAGAAAATAAACAACATAAAACATTTTTTGTTATGTTAAGTTGATTTTTTAAATTGAAAACTGCATAAAAATATGATATCTCACAAAAACAACTCTGTTGTAAAAGGTTTCCGCCAAAGAAAAAGTTGTCAGCCGCAAAAAGGATTGATATAAATACAATCCCGCTAAAATGCTCACAAGGATATGTATTCAAAAGTGATTGAATTAATAGTTTCCACCAAACCAGCATGGTGCGGAAGCGGTACGTGTCAGAATTTGTGAAATAATTTCCGCCGCGGTAGACCACGCTGAGTTTGCCAATTCTTGTGAAGTCTGTGTTGTGTGTACCGTGTACCGCACCCGGGCTGGTTTAGTGGAAGCTAATTTCTTGCAATGCTGTTTGGCGGGGAGCTTTCATAGGGGTAATTGCATATAATAGATTGCATATAATAGATTGCATATAATAGATCAATACTGTGGCTATATAAATCCAAATTTGCAATCCTGAGAGCCCTGTGCGTTTTGGCGAGCGAAAGGGCCACTGCGACTAAATCATCCTTGAATTTCTTCCGATGAAAATCGTGCAAAATACCGACACCCAAATTGATGCACTTTTCTTCATAATTAAGTGTGACCGTAGAATTGTTTTATCAGAAAAAGGCTCATTTCGTCGTAAATTTATATTTTGTTGGGTATAATGAATATCTGGTAGATTTTTAAAGTAGAAGTCCTACATAATTAGGTCTTAGCCAATATTGTAAGCCAAATAATAACTCAGCTGCATTTGGCCGAAATTTTTGCTTGTTTATAAAAAATATAAATTTTAGGTTTTTGTGGTGTATCGTTGTAAAGATATACACTCCCAATCAATAGGATAGTTCCACTTGAAAAATGGCTGTATGTCAGAGAGTGATAACGGTACTTTCTTCAAACTTGGTGACATTGTTTTCAGTAACCTGATTGTTCGTTTAATAACACAAGGTCTCAGATCTGAAGTTCCGTTAGGATTTTTTACGATAATTCTTGAAAACAGTGCAATAGTGAATGTTCAAAAAGTTCCAAAACGACAAATCGTAAAAACTCGACGGACCGTACAAATGTTCAAATGACAAACACAACTTTTAAACTTTTAACAAATAAAAATTTATTCCGGTGCAAACAATCAAGTAGCAAATCAAATCAAATCCAAGAAAATCGCGAAGTCAAAATCAATATAAATCCAAATTCAAAATCAAATGCAAAACGATATCGGTCAACGGCTTTCGTAACGAGAGTGACCCGTTTACTCTACGTTGCATTCTTCGTTAACTACGGGTGGGTGAACTACCCAATACGTTACCCGCAGTTCAAGGCCAATGCCAATTTCAATTATATGTAATGTTGTGTGTAACATACTACGAATTCTAATGTTTCTATGTTTCAGGTTTATGTTTATGGTTATGGTTTATGCACTTGCTAGATCTATTACATGATAAAATTGTACTAGTTGAATTCAAAAGTAGGTCAATGCAAAACGATCAGCTGATTAATTGACAGTATTAAATGTAAACATTCCAATCGATTTCAAAGGTAAGTTATTTCAAATTTAATTCAATTATTTAAATTCATGTTAAATTATATTCCTTTTCCATATTTACGACGATCGACGTGCTGCTGACGACGGTGAAGGCGGAATGGGGATTGGAACCAAATAACATCAGAACATCAGATAAGTATTTTGAGTGCTTAATATGCAAAAGTTCCGATGCTTTGTAATCCCTTTTTTGTAATTGCAGGTCGAAAGAAACGAGATCGAAGAAGCGCCGGCAATGACCAGAGGATGAATTGAGGCGATCTCAAACAACATATACATTAGGATAGTTCCAGAGGAAAAAAAAAACACAAAATAACGGTATAAAAAAAATAATTTTATTTTGGGAAATATGGCTAATAATGAGTTGAACTTCCGTTAGAGATAGAATTGTATAGGTTTTGAATGTAATTTAAGTTAATTTCGACCCCAAACATTTTTGATGAAATTTAGATCAAAGAAGTATGGCGGTCTTTCCATAACCGCGAAAAATGTCGGTAATTTTAGGCATTACATTAGGCAGGTAACCCTGGGCGTTCAGAATACCTACTATTTCCACAAGACAAAATTTTTTTTAATGAAATTAAAAAAAATGTTAATCAATAAACTAATACAGAAAAAAGGACATCTAATAAATTATTAAATATTCTATAAACTACGTAACATTTGCAAAAGAGTAAAAGCTCCGACTCGATATTGCCTCTACATATACATACATATTAGAGATATAACGGATCTTGTTTAGCGGATGAGGATGCGGATATTAATGGAGAAATTTTTGAGGATGCGGATGAGGATATGATGGAAACAAAATTATTTAGGTTTCACACCTTTCATGAAGATGAAAAAAGTTGAAATTCCTCTGATTAGTGGGGTTAAAAATTAAAAACTTGTATACTTTCTTACTTCGTTTCACCATAAAAAAATAGCATTCACCCGCCTCAGATCAATTCATTCAAAACAAAACCAGTGGAACACTAGTCACAAAACTGAGACCCGGAGTGCGTTACATAATTCAATCGTAGTCGTAGCTGTAACTTCAACTATCTGGGTTGTAACTTATCAAAGTACGCCAACGAAACCGACGAAATTAAGCGACGGATACAACTAGCTAATAAGACATATTTCTCGGTCCTCCCTATAATTAATTCGAAACTCGCGCACAGGAACACGAAGCTCCGCGTGTACAAAACGATCATCCGACCCGTGCTATGTTATGGCTGCGAAACATGGACCCTCACCCAAGCCTCCGAAATTTTGCTAGACCGATTCGAACGAAAGGTCCTTCGGCGAATTTTCGGGGCCGTTCGCGAGCGAGACCAATGGCGTATCCGGTACAACCATGAGTTGTATCAATTGTACGATGAGCTGGAAGTATCGAAAATGGTGAAGCTTCAACGTCTGCAATGGGCGGGGCATGTACAACGGATGGACGACAATCGCATGCCAAAGAAAGTTATGAACGCACAACGAATTGACGGAGCGAGGTTGCGTGGACGACCGAGAGCTCGCTGGGAGAACTCCGTAGGTGAAGACGCCCACCAGCTGCTGGGCTTCAGAAACTGGAGGACAAGGTCACGTAACCGCGACAATTGGAGGTCAACGATTCAGGCGGCCAAGGCCCGACGTCGGGCTATCGTGCCACATTGATGATGATGATGACGTAGCTGTAGTCATCGCTGACTACCGTCAGAGTTGTAAGCAGTGTGAGAGAATGAGATGGAGTTTGTTCCATAATTCAGTCCTAGTCGTAGATTTAGTCATCGCTGACTACCGTCAGAGTTGTAAGCATTGTGAGAGAATGAGACGGAAAGTGAACTATTTTTACTCAGATCGTATAAATGGAACGCGCTCCTGCTGTGCTGGCCGACAAACTGAAGTTCAGTTGTGTACAGGGCCGGATTTCCCATATGGGCAACCTGGGCAGCTGCCCGGGGCGGCGAATTTGGAGGGGCGGCATATTTCTAAAATTTCATCCTTCCATTGAATGAATGTTCTGTGAAATATACACATTTCGACAATTCAGGAGGCAGTTTAAATAAATTAGAAAAAAATAAACGAAACTCTGCGAAAGTCGTTCCTTTTGATCAGTGGCGGACTTACATATCTGACATCAGATCCACTTTTGCGAACACTTCTAAAACTGAACTACTATTTTTTATCTGCGTATGGGGGCATTAAAAATGCCGCTGTAGGCTTAAGCCTGCCAGTTTACCACTATAGCTTTGGGAATCGCGCGTGGTAGAAGTAACATACACTCGGAACCAAGGAAACCGGACATTTTTACTTGTTTTACTTCTACTCTATATTATAACGAATGGTCTTGACCATACCAATGAACGGATCTGTTCGCTGGATCCACTTTCTTTCTCCTGGTACAGTATACCCCACCTCCAGGAAACTGCAATTTCGAATTGGTTTCATTAAGTATTGAAAACGACCATTTCGTGGGGCTGCAGCTAGAGAACGGTTGTAACTAACCTTTCGATTGACTTCAATTTCACTAAACGTTACGGAAACTCATCCCGTACTGAAAACAATCAATTTAGTGGACTGTAGTGGGAGAACGGGGGCACCCCGAAAAAAAAAAGAGTTCAGATCCACTCCTAGTGCCCGTTTTTGACAACGAGTGTATGTATTTAGTTTTATATTGCCAGCTCTAAGGAATCGAATTATTTCCCAGCATGTAACAGTGTTAGGGGTTGATTATGCATCCAATGCGTAAATTCATCATATTTTTTTAAATATTCTTTTGAGCTCCTGCATGAGCATCTAATTTCACCTTCAATCGTGTACTTCCGAAAACGCCGGAAACAAACGTATGTTAAAAAAATGGTACACCTCACATGAATGCGCGACTGATCTATACTTTCAGGTTAAACTACTGACGGAGGGCGGCAACTGGACTACTGCCCAGGGGCGCTACACAGGGTAAATCCGGCCCTGGTTGTGTATACTATACAGAATACAATTTGTCTCAATGCATGTCTTTATAATTACAAAGTAGCACTTGACTCGCAAATATCCGCTAATTGTCTGCATACAAAAATGAGGATTGCCGATGAGGATGCGGATGTAAATATTGATAAGATGAGGATGAGAATGCGGATGCGGAGTTTAGTTTTTATGCGAATAATCCTCGATTGCGGATGCGGATGCTGACATCCGTTACATCTCTAATATATATTACAAGCAGACAACCAAGCACTAAATCTGGACAATCCGTTACATCTCTAATATATATTACAAGCAGACAACCAAGCACTAAATCTGGACAGAGGCAATATCGAGTCGGAACTTTTTACTCTTTTGCAAATGTAACGTAGTTTATAGAATATTTAATAATTTATTAGTTGTCCTTTTTTCTGTATTAGTTTATTGATTAACTAATTTTTTTTTATTTCATTTTAAAAAAAATTGTCTATTTCTTTGAAAATAAAAAAAACAGCTTTAATCATTTGTGCAATATTTTTCCATTTACTTTTTAGAATGTCTGTATTAATGTCAATGTTTTCATCCGTCCATAGTTTACCTATCTGTAAATCATATATGTATTTAGAATCTCTCTTTCAATGCCATCCAAAAAAATGTTTTAGTCGTGTTGCTGAAGATGGGTGGAATGTCACCCGAAATGCATCAAAAATAAAATTTATTTGACTCGCAAAGCTAAAAAACGGTGTTATTAATTTGATTTCCAATCTACTATAAAACTTTTTTGTTTGCCATTTTCAACAATTAAAATGCAATATGCCAAACACCTTACGAATGGCATTGTTGAACCTCTTGCAAAACATTGTATGATGCAACCAAGCGTTAACATAAAAAAAATCATTTTACCTTTGTATTCCAGTTTGTTTTTCCGTGTTTGTTACACACATTGTTGTTATTGCTATTTATATTTTTCGATTTATCGGCCGATGTCATGGTACTCGAGACCTGAAAATTAATATATACAATAGATTAAATTGAGGCTCGAAATTAAGAAACTGAGCGTATGACTTCACAAATTATTAGATAAAAATCAATTTGTATATACATATATGAATCACTTAATTAATTAATACTGCTACATATTGTCTTAATCTCATTTGTGGCATAGCTCATCTACTACATTGGGTGGGGTTCCAAAACGGAACATATTTCAGAAAGGCAGACAAAGGAAAAGAACAGGAGATTATTCCTGATTCGTAAAATGGCAGTTAGGGGATCAGAATGCCAAGGGAGACTCACGCAAACTCAACAACTATAGGGCTATAAAGTTAACACCTCATACACTAAAGATCTACGAGCGAGTTGTCTGCAACCGATTGAGAAAGATTGTGCGGTTGAATGACAATCAATGCGGCTTTGTTGAAGGTCGATCTACAGTCGATGCGATTCAGTGCATTCGTATTGCGATGGAAAAGTATAGAGCAGCACGAAAGGACTTGTACTTTGTGTTCATCGATTTGGAGAAGGCATTCGATAGAGTACCTCGTGATCTGATATGGTTGGCCTTGAGAGCACTTAATGTCCCCGAGGCATACATCAGGATGATACGAGACATGTATGATGGAGCTACGACTAAGGTTAGATGCACGGCCGGTGAATCAGAAGAATTTCCGGTGAATGTCGGAGTACACCAGGGCAGTGTATTGAGTCCGTTGCTCTTCAACATCATCATATGCTACTTATTAACACGTGTCTCCGACGGCCTAGAAATATCTCTTCTTTTTGCTGATGATATAGTCCTCAGTAGCCCAAACATCGTTGCCTTGCAAGCTGCGCTTACAAAATGGTGTGACATTCTGGAGGAGCATGGACTGAGGGTAAGTATAACAAAGACTGAGTTCTTATGCTGCCAATTCTCAGACCCAAATGCACCGATACCTGAAATGTACGTCAAAGGAGAGCAGCTTAAGTCTTGTACCAAGTTCAAGTACCTTGGCTCGATGGTGAACAGCGGAGCTACATGCGATGATGACATCAAACATCGCACAAAGGTTGGGTGGATGAGATGGCGAGAAAACTCTGGAGTTTTCTGCGATAAGAAAATGCCACTGAAGCTAAACGGCAAGTTGTACAAAACGGTTGTACGTCCCGCACTCATGTATGGATCAGAATGCTGGACCATGTATGAAGGTTACGCGAAAGAAATGACAGCGACTGAAATGAAAATGTTATGCATGTCAGTTGGTGTAGCCAAAAGGGACCACATCAAGAGTAGCTACACCGAGGCAGCTTGTCCATAGACCAACCAATCACCGAAAAGCTCGAAGACCGACGAATGGATTGGTATTGCCATGTTCAAAGGCATCCGCCTGAGAACCTCGCAAAGAGAGCGATATCAATGGAAGTTCCACTTGATGGACCCAAGGCCAGAGGCAGACCGAAGAACACCTGGATGTGTCAAATGAAAAAGCAACAACAACGCATTGGTCTCGGCGATGACACGATCCAAGATAGAGCTGCCTGCAGAAATATGCTGAGAAATTATCGCCAAAACGGGCGATGTGCCTACACCGCAGGTCGAGCAACGCGGAACCATGGAGCGGTATAAAGAACGAGGCAAGGAAGATGGAAGGGGATCAGAATGGCAAACATGTGTGCGGAACATACGCAACTATTCCGTTTTGGAAACCCACCCATTTACTCGCCACAACAAACGGTTTCTGGGGAGTTCCTGCATTTGAATATGAACCTATTTCTGTAAATTGCACTCTCTTCATATTAGATCTGCGGCCTCTTCCGGAAATGGTTTTCATCGCACATCAACTTTTCGTAACTTTTGTAAGACCAATCCTCCACCAATTTGTCAAATGGCCTGTCTGCACGCGAACAAGAACAAAATATATGTACGAGGGCGGTTCAAATATGATCGAGACAAATGCTCTGACACGTTTATTTATTATAGAAAAAATTACAAAAATTTACTGTATTTCTAGGTACTCCCCCTCACTAGTTACACATTTTTTTCACCTATCCTGAAGCTTTTTGATGCCGATATTGAACAATTTTTGGGCAACTCGGACACGCTCTGTGGCTCACTTGGTTGAGTTGCACTCTACAATGCTAGTAATCTAGAGGTCCGGAGATCGAATCTCGGCGTGGTCCAAAATTTCCGTACATTTGCGGATAGGAAATACATATTTCAGTGTATACAGTGCTTGCAACATTATATACACTCCGAAATGATATGTAATGTAACGTTGACTCGAAATTACCATGGGGCTATACGGTACTGGGAAGAAGAAGAACTCGGACAGCCATGGGCGCACAAACTCCTCTAGCTCGTCGTCGATGTTGAATTTTTGACCTCCGAGGGCTTCTTTCAGTGGTCCAACTATATGGTAGGAGGCGCAGGGTAATAAATCTGGACTGTGTTCCAGTACCTCCCACCTCAATTCCGATATTGTATCGAGCGTGAGACGCGCGGTATGACGACGGCGTTATCCTGGAGAAGATAAACAGTTTGCAGGGGCGGATTTCGCAACCTAGACAACTGCCCGGGGCGGCAAATTTGGACAGGCGACAAAATTCTGAAACTTTCATCCTTCTGTTTAATTAATGTTCTGTGAAATATACACATTTTATATTTCAGGAGGCAGTAAAAAAAAATTAAAAAAATAAAGGAAACTCTGCAAAAGTCGTTCCTTTGGTCCGTGCGGACTTACATATCCGACGTTAGTAGGCGTTTCGACTCTTGTCGGTGTCGCCCTACATACCTTGTCCCTTATTTTTACAATCCAACGATTAATCAATAGGCCAGTTCACCAATATGCAGGAAATCGTGCGTGGGAGAAGTAACACACTCGAATCGAAACCAAGCAAACTGGACACTTTTACTTTTTTTACTTCTACCATGTTATAACGAAAGGGGTTGACAAGCAATGAACGGATATTTTCCCTGGATCCATTTTCTTTCTCCTGGTATAGCATACCCCAACTCCTCCTCCAGGAATCTGCAGTTTCCGGCTGGTTTCATTAAGTATTGAAAACGACCATTTCATGACTAAGAGAAAAAGGACTTAATATCCATTGTTCGGAGTAAAGACCTTTTGATAGCCTTCAATTCCACTAAACATTACGGAAACTCATCCCGTACTGAAAGCAATTCATTCATTGGGTTGTAGTGGAAGTACGGGGGTCACTCCGGAGGAAAAGAGTTCAGATCCGCTCCTAGGGCGTCAATACCTTTCGCCACAAAAAATATAAATATCGATTAAAAACGTGCCCGTTTTGGCACCGAGTGTATGTATTTAGTTTTATATTGCCAGCTCTAAGGAATCGAATTATTTTCCATTATGTAACCGTCTTAGAGGTTGCTTAAATTTATCACATTTTTTTGAAATGTTCTTTTAAATTCTAAGGAGTATCCGCTCCTTCATAATCATCTAATTTCAGCTTAAATGGAATACATATACCTATACTTCTGAACATTAACTTCGATTAGAAGTTCAGTCCAAACATCTTTCTAAGAACTAAATGAACTGCAATTTTCTGCTACTTCCACCGGAAACTCGATATACCAGGCAAATGCCAAAAAATCTACACCTCACACGAATGCGAATGATCTACTCTAAACTTAACTAGTGACGGCGGCAACTCAACTACTGCCCAGGGGCGCTACAGAGGGAAAATCCGGCCCTGACAGTTTGGGAACCCATCGCGCCGTTATTTTGCGACATTGAAGGTGTTCGTGAATGAGAGACTCTACACTACCAATAGTGATGCCGAGTTCAGCCGAAATGTCTCGAACATTTATCCTCCAAAATGAGTTGTTCTACGCGGCGAATGTTGTCTGATGTGATGCTAGTTCACGGTCGATAATCATGTGGCTGATTCTCGACGGTTTCACGGCCATCCTTGACCGCTTTGGCCTATTTAAACACAGCAGTCGTAGCACGAGCAACGTTGTGAAAATTATTTTTTTTTGCGAATATCTGGAAAACCATGAGTCTGACCGCAAAATGTCCTGAGGACGAAACAAACTACACAAAATTACCTTCGTAATGATATATAACATTCTAGACATTTTCCCAGAAAATTATACCCTAGACCCAAAAGTATTATAGTGAATTTACATTTTTTGAGTTTTACATTTCGCAGTGAAACTCTTGATAGAATAGACCTAGAGTCATGAGATGTGGCCCATATATTGCTAACAAAATTTATTTGATTTGTACCAAAAATTAAAGTGCTCCGATCATTGACGCCTCCATCACTCCTCCTAACATTTTTCAAAAAGGCATGCCTGTAGCTTCTTTTCAAATTGAGCCAGGCAAATGGTGGGGTGCCTAGTCTAAGCCCCATTATGCTCCCCACCAAAAAATTCTTACCATCCGATCAAAACTAAGGGTACCCCCGTACAAAGTGAAGTAATATTCTAACAAATTTTACATTTTTTCACTTCTAAATACTATCTAAAATAGAAACGAGACCGAGCCTAATTTCGGGCGCGGCCAAAATTTGGATATCCTTCACTCTCCTTGGGCTAAAAGTTTTTTCGGGCGTACCTATGACCTGTGTTTGATCTCCCCTCCATTTTTTTCCTTCCGTTTCCACATAAGTTCTTATGTAGTCTGGCTGGTCTAGCGGTTAGTGCGCGCACCTTCAGTGCACAGGGTCAGTTCGAATCTCACCGTGTTCCATGGTGTTTTTCGAACTCACGAGCTTGTGACGGACTATGATCTCACTCAGATGTTAAACGAGTACCCATTTGTGGGGATAAATAACACTGCTGAGTGTGATGCTGATCTCATTACCTCAACAAAAAAGCAGATAAGATCTTGGAAATAGGATGTCACTAACACATCCTGCGGCCTTAGTCCAATGTTGGACTGTCGTGCCTGTTATTTATTTTATCCCACATAAGTTCCATGGCGTCGATATAACAATATTTAAATGAGGTTTGCTTGGAATAATTGGGCATATGAAAAAAAAATCCCTTAGAAAACTTAATCTATCTATTTGTTTTTAAATTTGTTGTTGTTGCGATAAAGACACATTCATACAAGGTTTTGTGAAATTAGTGTAGAAAACGAGACCGAGGCTAATTTCGGGTGCGGCCGAAATTTGGATACCCTTCGCTCCCGTCGGGCTAAACATTTTTTCGGGCGTACCTACGACTTGTATTTAATCCCCCCCCCCCATTCTTTTCCTTCTGTTTTCACAAAAGTTCCGTTGCATCGGCAAAACAATATTTGTGTGGGGTTTAAAGTGGGCAAATAAAAATATTTACTCAGAAAATTTTATTGGAGGATGCGGGAGCATGTCCCCAAAGTACGATTCCATTTGTTTCGGGCTTTTTAGTTGCTTTGATAAAGACACATTAATTCAAGGTTTTGTGAAATTGGTGTAAAAAAATGTTCTTGAAGAACCAAAAAGGGGGGTTTGGCTTGTATGGCAGCCCCATGACCCCATGGACCGACATGATCCATTCTTACATATGTTTTGTGTCATCAATAGAAATACATTTGTGTGAAATTTGGTTGAAATTGGTGGACAAATAAAAAAGTTTTTCTTAGAAGAACCTAATTTGGGGGGTTATGTTTGTATGGCAGCCCCATGACCCCATTATCTGATTTGATCCATTCTTAGATATGTTTCGTGTCATCAAGAGAAACACATTTGTGTGAAATTTGGTTGAAAGTGGTGCACAAATAAAAAAGATTTCCCTAGAAGAACTTAAATTGGGGGGCTACGTTTGTATGGCAGCCCCATGACCCAGTGATCCAATTTCGGTGATTCAAACATCCAAACAGCCTGCAACAATAATAAGCACGCGTGCAAAATTTCAGCTCCGTAGCTTTTATAGTGGCCGAGAAAAACGCGCTGCAACAGACGGACAGACAGACAGACGGACATCGTCCAATCGACTCATCTCGTCATGCTGATCATATATGTATGCTTTTTATATGGTCGGAGATGCTTCCTTCAATGCGTTACAAACTTCATGACAAAGTTAATATACCCTTTCACTCTATGAGCGAAGGGTATAATGGCAAAGTTAATATACCCTTTCACTGTATGAGCGAAGGGTATAAAAACGAGACCGAGGGTAATTTCGGGCGCGGCTGAGATTGGGATACCCTTTCCTCCTCGGGCTAAAAGTTTTTTCGTGCGTACCTACGACTTGTATTTAGCCCCCCCCCCCCATTCTTTTCGTTAAGTCTTCACAAAAGTTCCGTTGCGTAGACAAAACAATATTTGTGTGGGGTTTGGTTGGAATAAGTGGGCAAATAAAAATATTTACTCAGAAAATTTTATTGGGGGGGGGGGGGGTGCGGGAGCATGGTCCCATAGTATGATACCATTTGATTTGAGCATTTTTATTGCTTTGAAAAGGACACTTTAATTCAAGGTTTTGTGAAATGGTGTAAAAAATGTTTCTTAGAAGAACCTAATTTGGGGGGTTGGGTTTGTATGGCAGCCCCATGACCCCATGTCCCCATGGTCCGATTTCATCGATTCTTACATATGTTTTGTGCTATCAATAGAAACACATTTGTGTGAAATTTGGTTGAAATTGGTGAACAAATAAAAAAGTTATTCATAGAAGAACCTAATTTGGGGGGTTAGGTTTGTACGGATATGACAGCCTTATGACTTCATTTTCCGATTTTACCAGTGATCCAATTTCGGTGATTCAAACATCCAAACAGCCTGCAACAATAATAAGCACGCGTGCAAAATTTCAGCTCCGTAGCTTTTATAGTGGCCGAGAAATACGCGCTGCAACAGACGGACAGACAGACAGACGGACATCGTCCAATCGACTCATCCCGTCATGCTGATCATATATGTATGCTTTTTATATGGTCGGAGATGCTTCCTTCAATGCGTTACAAACTTCATGACAAAGTTAATATACCCTTTCACTCTATGAGCGAAGGGTATAATGGCAAAGTTAATATACCCTTTCACTGTATGAGCGAAGGGTATAAAAACGAGACCGAGGGTAATTTCGGGCGCGGCTGAGATTGGGATACCCTTTCCTCCTCGGGCTAAAAGTTTTTTCGTGCGTACCTACGACTTGTATTTAGCCCCCCCCCCCATTCTTTTCGTTAAGTCTTCACAAAAGTTGCGTTGCGTAGACAAAACAATATTTGTGTGGGGTTTGGTTGGAATAAGTGGGCAAATAAAAATATTTACTCAGAAAATTTTATTGGGGGGGGGGGGGGGTGGGGTGCGGGAGCATGGTCCCATAGTATGATACCATTTGTTTTGAGCATTTTTATTGCTTTGAAAAGGACACTTTAATTCAAGGTTTTGTGAAATGGTGTAAAAAATGTTTCTTAGAAGAACCTAATTTGGGGGGTTGGGTTTGTATGGCAGCCCCATGACCCCATGGTCCGATTTCATCGATTCTTACATATGTTTTGTGCTATCAATAGAAACACATTTGTGTGAAATTTGGTTGAAATTGGTGAACAAATAAAAAAGTTATTCATAGAAGAACCTAATTTGGGGGGTTAGGTTTGTACGGATATGACAGCCTTATGACTTCATTTTCCGATTTTACCGATTGAAACATAGAAACTGCATGCAGCAAAAAGAAGCATTTATGCGAAATTTCACACATGAAGGTCTCTCCGGGAAAGTAGAGGAATTTAACTTCATTCCATCTTAAAGGGATTTTAGTGACAAATGGTATACAGCTTTGCCTAGTTACAGGGACCTTGTAAGGAGCGAGTCTCATATTTTTACATTTTTTTTGCCTCACAGAAACTTTTGTCCCGGGACTAGGCTTCTCGGCATCACTTTACTTACTATCCGTACGTAAGTGACTAATCAATCAATCGAGTGTAAACTCTAGCAGATCGTAAAAAAAACTGAAAACAAAATATATTAATAAGGAAATTTATCACAATAACTTCTTTTAAACATTAGTTTATTAGTACAATTAAAATTAACTAAGTCCTTCAAACTATTATAAAGAATAATTGACCTTGTAATTGGTTCATTAAGCCCATAGTTTACTCTATGATAAGGCTGAACAAGAAGGTTGTTCCGCCGCAAATTGTGAGGAATATTTCTGACTTGAAAGTTATTTAATATATCTTCACAAACAATATGAGAGCAAAACAGGTCTCTTATAAACATAGCGTTTAAAAATGTTCTTCTATAATCTAAGGCTTGTAAACCCAATAAGGAACAGCGAGTTTTATAATCTGGCTTGAAACGCCAGCCAATTTGATAAATGGCAAACCGTGTAAAATTGTGTTGAATTCTTTCTATACGCTCGATATGCACCTTATAAAACGGATTCCACACAATAGAACAATACTCTAGGTGCGAACGAACGAAAGCTGCATACAATATTTTTAAAGTAAAAGCATCATTAAATTCGCGCGCATTACGTTTAACAAATCCTAACATACTATTCGCTTTTGAAATAATGTAATCAATGTGTTGTCGAAATGAAAGCTCATGGTCGAAAATTACACCAAGATCTGATATTTCGGCAACCCTTTCAAGAACACTACCTGTTAAGGAGTACTCAAAGAAGACCGGAGTTTTCAATTTATATATGCTAAGTACTTTACATTTACTAACATTTAAATTTAAATTATTATCGCGGCACCAAAATTGCAGCTTTTCTAAATCGGATTGCAACTTAAGGCAATCATCAATGTTGCGTATTTTCATAGCGATTTTCATATCATCGGCATACTGCCATACACGCACGAATTTAAAATTTTGGATGATATCGTTTATGAAAACTAAAAAGAAAAGTGGTCCTAAATGGCTTCCTTGCGGAACCCCTGATGAACACTTTATAACAGAGCGAGATGTACAGCCATTTAACTTCACCAACTGAGTCCTATCCGTTAAATAGGATCTCACCCAGCTTAGAAAAATTGACTGTATTCCTAAATGTTCTAGTTTTTTAAGTAAAATATTATGATCTACTCTATCAAAAGCCTTCGAAAAATCGGTATATACCACATCAACCTGCATTGCCTGCTCAATACCATCAGCAACGAATTTAGTAAATGATACCAAATTTGTTGAAGTTGATTTTCCTTTCAGGAATCCATGTTGACATGGCGATATCAAACGGCTAATTAAAACATCTATTTTATTTTTAATAAGCATTTCAAACAACTTCGGTATTGCAGATATTTTAGCTATGGGTCTATAGTTATCAATAAGATGCTTCGGACCCTTTTTGTGAACAGGCGTTATGTATGAAACTTTCCATTCATCAAGAAAAACACCTGAAGTCAAGGACAAATTAAAAATAAAGGCTAAAGGACGACATAACGATTGCATGCAATTCTTCAAAAATATATTAGGAATGCCATCAGGTCCGGCCTGAATACTAACATCAAGATCACGCATAGCATTCAATAGGTCATCCTCAGAAATCTCAAGAGCACTCGTAAGGTCCTCCTGAGCTATCAGAGGGACCAATGCACTCTGACTTCCATTGATGTTAGCATTCATTTCTGATGAAACGGAGTCTGGCACTTTGTAAACTGAACTGAAAAATCTAGCAAATCCGTCACAAACCGATTGAACATCTTTGTAAAAATTGCCATTGAATTCTAAATTTTTTGGGATTCCCGTATTCTTACGCTTGCTGTTTATAAAATTCCAAAATGTCTTACTGTCATTCTTTATATTATTTTCAGCTCTCGCAATATACTGTTTGTAAAGATTTTTATTCATTAATTCATACTCTCTTCTCAATCTAAAGAAATTTTCTTTATTGGCAAGAAAGGATGACTTCTTGTATAATTTATGGGCCTTATTTTTTGCTCTCTTAAGTTTGAACAATTCTTTGGTAGCCCAAGGATTTTTTGCTTTTATTTTGTTCTTTTTTAAAGGAACGTACTTGCGAATAGATTTATTTAAAATTGAATTAAAAATTGTATAACTTTTAATAAGATTACTATTCGATATAACTGGAGCCCAATCCATATTAAAAAATGTTGAATTTAGTTTTTCAAATTGGGCTTTTTGAAAATTTCTAGTAGGAATAACTTCGGGCTCTTCTTCAATGTAATCATAAAAAACAAACTCAAGAAGAAGAGCACTGTGATGGATTGAATTGGGCAAAATTGGTTTATCTACTTTAATTACAGAAGCATTCAAGCAAGTACTAACAAAAATTAGATCTAAAATTCTACCAATCGAATTTTTAACAAGATTCATTTGCATCAAATCCATTGCAAACAAACAATCTGTTAGAACAGATTCACACTCAAGATGTAAATCACGCGGCAGAATTTTTTTCTCGTCGTCGTTCCAGTACCAACTTATATTACCAAGATTGAAATCCCCAACAACGATCAATTTGTCTTTTTCCTCAAAAGATGCAAATAGCTTGGAGATATTATCTACATGTTTGTTATAAACATCAACTGAACTCAAAGGTGGTAAATAGCTATTAAAAATATATACTTTTTCGCTGCGAGAAACATTGATAGAAACACATATCTGTTCTACGTCCTTATGAAAAAGCTCAACTTCATGAGATGGGAATATTGTGTTGATAGCTACCAAAACACCACCTCCTCTCTTAGTCGAAGCCTCATAACGGTCGCGACGATAGACATCATAGTCTCTTATGAAAAGTTCTTCATTTGAAATGTCTGTGTGAAGCCAAGTCTCGGTTAAGCAAATAGCAGTATAATCTTCTTGTGAAGCTGCAAGGTAAAAGTCATTTGTTCTTGAACGAAGACCGCCAACATTTTGATAATAGACCGAGAAAAATGAATTGGAAATTATGTGTTCTGCTGGACACTGTTTTGGCGTTTGTCGTTTTTTGAAAATTTGAAGGGTGATATGTTGACGCCCTTGGGCCAGAAGTTGGCACAAAACACTTGCTTCGAATATTCATGAGGAAGTTTCAAACCGAAACTGATTGAAACTAATTTGGATATATCACAATCTTTTTTTATCAGAGGATAAACCGAAAGAAAGCTGTCATCTGTTAAATTAAGCTTTTTCATTACATATTCCTTTAAATGTTCTGCTTTTACCGAAGCATATAGCTTAGAAACATGGAATACCTTGAAACTGGGGACACTTCGAAGAGAATCATTAGCTTGATCGATACCGAAGATTCTTTTGTGTCGCCTATTATTATTATCCCTCTTTTTGGGAATAACATCACCAACAGGAGAAGGTTTTTTAATATGTTTCCCTTTCTTACGAACTGTGACAAATTTATCAATCGGAGATTGATTTTTGTCAACGTTGGAAGGAATTGTAGAAGATGAATCTGAAATAACAGTGGAAGTCCCCGCTTCATGGCTAACGAAAGATTGCTCAGAAGATATTGAAATAATATTTTTAGTTTTTTTCTTAGTGTCTTTCCCTATATTACTCTTCTTATTTTTTAAAGTTACGTTTCTATCTCGCAATATTTTGGAATTGTTTTCACAACAATTTACAGTTTTCATAAGGGATCTCAGCTTGCTAAGTTGGCTCTGCAACGACGAAACGAGCTGAGATAGACCGTCAATTTGAACTTTGTAAAATTGCTCGCAAACACAATTCATTTTAATTGAAGAACTAAACTAATAAATTAATAAAAAGAGAAAAAATGCAAAAAGAAAAAAAATTGTAAAAACTGGGATTCGAACACAGGACCTCACGGGCGTGAGTCGTACACGCTACCACTGCGCTATATGCTTGTATGAAAATCTATGCCCAGATAACTCAGTTAAGCCGAGTTGAAATGACTACTGGACCAAATGAAAACAAAGAACAAAGACCGCCCGAGCGGCAGGTAGAAAATGCAAACCACCAAAAACTTTTCAAACAAATTTATGATTATTCACTAAACCGATTCGCGAAACCACTTTTACCGATGAAGCGAACGAGTAAAGGAATCATAAAATAATGAATTTAATATTAAATCTTATGAATTTAATGCAAATTATGAAATTTAATATTGTGCGAAAATTTTGCGTGTGTTTGTTTTGATAAACGTCAAACGAGTTTTTTTCCCGTGTCTTTCAAGTTATTTTATCAAGATTCGTTTTGTAGCTAAATCATACCAGCAATAAAATTTAGATCTTGTAATATTTTGTGAAATTTGGAGGAAATCTTATCAAAACCACAAACCATACTTCTATAAAAAAAAGATTTATAAATTTTGCTCAGAAGAAAACTGATCTCTTGGTCTATTTCTTTTAAATCGCAAGTGGAATATGCAGTCCGAGAGACAAAAATAGCACTGAATATAGACGAGCTACGGATTCTCATTACATGCAACTGGCCTCCAATTTCATAATGGAGCTAGGATAAAATGATGCAAGAAAGATATGATCGCAAGACTATGCGCCAATTTTTAAAATAATCCTGCAATCACCTCTACTTGGCAGAAGTTGGAGAAAATTGAGACAGAAAAATAGATTCTTTTTGGGTCAAACCACACAATTTTGACTTTGAAGCTCTGTAAAAACCAAACCTCTTATCCAACTTTAGTGTGGTTCGTTTTATTTTTGAGGTAAATATGTTGGCTGTAATAATCATCTTATTTTGCTATTCTAGTTAGTCTAGCTTTTGAGATATGGAAGTTTTAGTCGTACAAGAAAATGATTTTTTTTTAATTTTCAAATTTCTTTGGCAGCTTAGGGGTTAAGCTAAGGGGGTATGTTCAATACAACTTTTTTGCTGGAAATCACATGAGGAATCACAACCCGGTGCGTTTATGCGGCAGTTTCCGGACACCATGTATAAAAATGGATTGATTTCTTTGTCACGCATAAACTCTAAACCGCTGGACCGATTTGAACGATTTTTTTTGTTTAATCCGTTTGAGCATTTTCAAGACCGAGAAAATTTTGCAAATCTCTAAGGAAGTGGTCAAGCCCGAAATTCTTTCAACATCATGATTTTCTTAGAAGTTGAAATTGTCCGTCGCGAAAATATTGTTAGCCAAATTTTAGAGCCAAAATTTAAGAAAGGACAGTTGAGAATGATTTTCTACACCATTTAACGAAAAATTCTTCTTCTTCTAACCACACTCAAATCGGATAAAAGGTTTGGTTTTTACAGAGCTTCAAAGTCAAATTTGTGTTATTTGACCCAAAAACAATCTATTTTTTCATCTCAATTTTCTCCAACTTCTGTCAACGAGAGGTGCTTGTTCGATTCTTTTAAAAATTGGCGCATAGTCTTACGATCATATTTTTCTAACATAATTTTATTGTAGCTCCATTGTTTCTAACAGCTTTATTACCTTAAGTGCAGAAAACTAGGGTTAATTTTGACTCGGTTTCGACATAATTTGAATAGATTTTAACAAATTGCAGATCTTTAGGGCCAGTCTGAATTGAATTGTATTGAATTCGAACTAAAATTAACCCTAGTTTTCTACACTTAACGCATAAAAACTGATAGAAATAATGGAGCTAGAATAAAATGATGTAAAAAAAATACTATCTAAAGACTATGCGCCAATTTTTAAAAGAATGTTGTTGTAGCGGCGCAAGAGAGGGGGGAACTTGTATCATCATTCATAAATCATAGGCATCCTCTCCCCAAGGTCAAGACCTAAGAAGATCGCAGCTTCGATGGGGTTCTCTCATAGTGCGATAGGTGTTAGATGCGTAGGTGCGGCAGTGCAGTCAAATATATGATCCACGTTGTGTGGGCTGGCTCCACATGCTGGACAAATATTTCCAATGGTGTTGTCAATGCGCGATCAAAACGAATTTAGTCAGGAGCACCATCCAGGACGAAGCAGAGCCAAGGTGGTACGTTTGGCTCTAGTTGGTTGTTATTCGTCCGCTGAGATGTCGGCTGTCGGGTGGTCGAGCGCGAAGGACGCGGTTTACGGATAGCCTGTTTGTGGCTTTGGTTACCTCGCTGGTGTGCAGTTTATTAAGGGCTGCGTTGTAAGTACTGGAGTTATCGAGAGGAACTCGTTTAAACCTTTGGACTTCCCTTTCCGTGTCCCTTAACGAACGTCTTACATGACGTGGTGGTGGGGTTTTGTCCATGAGGTCATGATTTGGGTGTTGGCTTCGATAACAACCAACAAGATATTGCTTGGCCAGGAGATCGTTGTGTGCCTTGAGGTCTAGCAGCTTAGTTTCTTGGTGTAGGTGGTCTTGAGATGACATGCGTACGCATCCAGTAATAGTGCGCATGGCTGCATTTTGGCATGTTTGAATCCGTTTCCAATTTGTTTTGCATATGTTATTTGTCCATATCGGTGCTGCGTAATTTACCACAGAACGACTGACGGCTTTGTAGGTGGTGAGTAAAGTCTCCTTATCTGTGCCCCATTTGCTGCCAGCAAGGGACTTCAGGATCTTGTTTCTGCCCATCATTTTGTCACTAATGTTGTCGGCATGGCTGTTGAATATGCCGACAACATTAGTGACAAAATGACGGATAGTGGGAACTTCGGTGTCATTTACTCTTATGTTTAGCCGTAGGTTGTATTCTTTGTTGTATGTGGTAAAGAGGGTGGCCGAGGATTTGGGCGCTGATAGCATTAGGTTCTTGTTGTTGAAGAAAAGGTTGCGCTCTTCCAAGTAACCATTAATGAGATCGCACATGTCGGGAATGTCGTTTCCAGATGTCATGATGGTGCAGTCGTCAGCATAGGATACAATGTCGATTCCTTCAGGTGGGGTGGGAAGCCCTGACATGTATAGGGAAAGTACCCCGCCTTGTGGTACTCCTTGTTTTATCCTTCTTAGTTTAGATTTCCCATTTCTAAACTCGGTGCTGGATTGACGTCCGGCAAGGTAGTTTGCGATCCATTTGACTATGTGCGGCGGTGTGGATGAATTGCGGAGATCCTTCAGAAGGAGCGAGTGGTTCACCGTATCAAACGCTTTCGACAGATCTGAAGCCACAAGAATGGTACGCTTAAACGGCGGGGGCTGGTTGATCCCATTGAAAACCTTAGACATGATTCGGTCTAGTGCAGTGGTGGCGCTGTGCATTTTTCTGAAGCCGTTTTGGTGATTAGCGAGTTGTATATGCATCGCAAGAGTCTTGTAAATCAGCAATTCAAATAGTTTTGCCACAGGGGATAGAAGCGTGATTGGTCGGTAGGATTCTCCTAAGGAGTGTTGTTTACCAGGTTTGGGTAACGGTATGATACGGCCTCTCTTCCAAATTTCTGGTATGATGAATGTTCGTAACGAAAGGTTCATCGTGGCAGTGATATACTCTAAGGCCGCTGTGTCGAGGTTTTTGATCATGATCATTGCTATACCGTCTGGACCAAGTGCTTTTGAGTTTTTGGCATTCTTTATGGCTATGGCAACTTCTGTGGTGGTGATGTGGAGATGTTCATCTACTTTAGTGTTTCGGATGTCTCGTGTGACTTTGCGCTTGAGTTTATCCTTAGTTTGGTGTTCGACGAATTGTTTGTTGAATAGGTTTGCGCATTTATTATCGTCGCTCACGGTAGAGTTACCAAACTTGATAGAAACCTTCCCTTGAGTTTTAGTGAGGCTTGATGGGTTTCTAACAGTGCTCCCGAGTTTGCTCACACCAGTGTTGGAATTTAGTTTTCTTCGATGTGATTGCCATATGCCTCTCCTGTGGTCGTTGACCTGTTTGACTATGATGTCATTAAGGTCGTTGATCCGTGGGTCACTTGGATCTGCACTTCTGAGTTGATCCCTAGTTTTTGCAAATTTAGCCGCAGATGTTGGGAAGTTGGGTTTTAGGCTGGGAATGCGGCCTGCTGGAATGTATCTCTTAGCTGCAGTGAGAATAATTCGCCTAATTTGTTTTTCAGCCATATGCACATCACTTGGGGCGGTGAGACTAGCAAAAGCCTCGTTGGTGAACCTTTTTAAGCTGTCCCAGTCAGCTTTGTTGAAGTTGGTGTTCGCCTTCTTGTCGGGATGGATGAATTTCGACGCCATATCCAGAGTGAGTATAATTGGCAGGTGATCAGATGATGTTGTGAGGATTGGCTCCCATGAGATGTCATTAATAAGTTCAGGGCTGGCGATGGAAATGTCAGGTGAACTTGTGCAGGATCCAGTGATACGGGTCGGTTTGTCGTCATTTAAAGGGCAGAAATCTGAATCATCCATTTGGTCGGCGATGATGTTACCTCTGGTGTCGTTTTGAAGGTTGGAATGCCATAAATCGTGGTGGGTGTTGAAATCAAGAAATAAATAAAAATAAATAACAGGCGCGACAATCCAACATTGGACTAAGGCCGCAGGATGTGTTAGTGACATCCTATTTCCAAGATCTTATCTGCTTTTTGATGAGGTAATGAGATCAGCATCACGCTCAGCAGTGTTATTTATCCCCATAAATGGGTACTCGTTTAACATCTGAGTGAGATCATAGTCTGTCACAAGCTCGTGAGTTCGAAAAACACAATGGAACACGGTGAGATTCGAACTCATGAGCCTGTGCACCGAAGGTGCGCGCACTAACCGCTCGACCAGCCAGACCACGAAATCACCAAATAGGAGGCGATATTGTCCGTTTAATAGGGGGCTGATATTGACTTTGTAACCGGTGGGACAGCTGGAGACAGGTGGAATATTTATGTTGTAGATTTCAAAGTCAATATTTCCTGATTTAACGATTATCGCTTGCAGCTCCATGGTGTCATCGGCGGAAGTGATATCAACGATGCTGTATGGCGAATTATTGTGGCTGAGGAAAGCCAAACCTGCTCCTGCGTTCCTTTCACTGTCTTGTCTGATGACGTTGTAGTTCCCATATGACCTGAGAGAGTGACTAGAGTTGAGTTTGGTTTCCTGTACTGCCGCAATTTGGATGTGGTGTCTGTCCATGAGTGCTGTTAGTTCAGCGATTTTATGCTGGAGTCCATTACAGTTTAGTTGGACTATCTTCGTGCTGGTGTATTTGCATCGACGATACGTGGAGCTGGGTCATCAATTGGGTGGAGCGGGCCTTACAGCATTTGCCGGGGTGGAAGGTGATATTTGTTGGGAACCTTGGTTGGGCAGCTGTTGACTGGATGAGCTATGCCCTCTGTTTCTACAGCAGATCGCTCTGTATGATAGTGACCATTGATTGGTATTGGTGAGTCCCGAGCAGTTCTTGAGGTGGACCCATTGTCCGCAGCATGTGCACTCAACTGACGATTGGACCAAATTCTATTGGCGCAAACCGAGCACATCCATGGACCTGGATTCATCTCGATGCCGGCACGTATTAGAAGTGTGAGCAGCTGGGCCGGCCAGAACTGCTCCCCAAACGAAAAAACGGTGAATGAATGATGATACAGAGTATCCGACCCGTTCTTGCGTCGAAGGGGGTCCTTGCGACTCTTGGCCATGCCTGGGGCATGGGTCGTTCCGGGACGTAGACCCGGTCGCAGTAGAATCGTACAAGCACCTCTCCTCGGCAGAAGTTGGAGAAAATTGAGGTGGAAAAATAGATTGTTTTTAGGTCAAATCACACAAATTTGACTTTGAAGCTCTGTAAAAGCCAAACCTCTTATCCGATTTAAGTCTGGTTAATTTTATTTTTTAGGATAATTTGTTGGTTTTAATAATCATCTTGTTTCACTATTCTAGATAGTCTAGCTTTGGAGATATTGAGCTTTAAGTTGTGAAAGAAAAGTATTTTTTTTTAAATCATCAAATGCCTGTGGCAGCTAAAGGGTTAGGGGGTATGTTCCATACATTTTTTTTGCTGGAAATAGCCTGAGGAATCATAATCCGGAGCGTTTATGCGGCAGTTTCTGGACACCCTGTATAGTCGGAGGTGCTTCCTTCTGTGCGTTGCAATCTTCATGACAAAGTTAATATACCCTTTCACATAGAGACGGGTATACTTAGGTTTGTGTTCTAAAAATGTTATTGTTTTTCAAAACAATTTCTGGAATATTTATACATATATGTAGCAATCGTTACTTTTCTTGTGAAGATTATTTAAAAAATAGTCGAAAACGCATAATGTGTAATTAATTAATTAAAAATTAAAAAATTATTTTTGATATTATAACTACGATTTTCTTTTTACTTTTTGCTTAAATAATGAAAAGACCATGGATAATCATTTGCTAAACCAAAACATTGAAAAAATAAAAAAAATACAAAATAATAAAATTTTACTCATATACGTCTATCAGACGTAACTGTGATTACAACTGATTTTTATAGCCTGTGACGCAACGGGTTAAATAAAAATGAGTGACATACACAAAAACTTACATATAAAAGCATTCGAATAGTAAACATTTAGTAAATGCATATGGATTGAATTTCTTATGAACGCATATAGAACTCAGGCCACCGTCCATTGTGACAAGTGGTGAAATGCTTCCCTCAAACATAATTGTAGTTGCAAAATCCATCCGTGAAAAAAAAATATAGCGTTATTCACCAACAAAAGATTCATTTGCCAGAATTTTCTATAACAAAAATTGAATAGGGTGGCATTGGGGGACGTTGAAAGATTGCAAACTGTGGTTTACATTGGGCATTTATGGAGTAATATTGCCGCCGGTACTGGAATGATTCCGATATGAAAAAGATGAACTAGGCGGAAAAAAGTAGCATACAACTTTTCAGATGGTGAAAATTGGGCGATTTGAACCTATTGGGTATATTCCGGATTGATCGGACCGATGCCCGGATTATCGAATTGTCCGGATTTCCAAAATGCACCGATAAAGACTCCAGACTCGTCTATAATATATATATTTATGGTAAAATGCTAACTAAATTTAATAAATTTAGCACCAGTAGATTCGATCAGTAAAATTTAAGTTTTGCCAGTTTCTATAAATTTAATTAAATTTATATAAATCTAATTTAATTTTAAACTTTACTGATAAAGGGCCCTAAATCCGGATTATCAAACAAAATAATCCGTATTTTGGGGTCCGGATTGACCGGATTTTACAGTATTGGTTTCTAAACATAGCTACAGTAAATGGGTGGGACCTTAGTCTTAATCATCGAGAAAATTTCTTTCATCTTTTCCGTAATAATAACTAAACGAGACCGAGTTCTAATCGAGCGAATAGCACGATGAGTGTATACCCTATACCCATGTACAGACCTAGAATGCGCGTAAAACCGAGAATATTCAATTTAATTATTTTAAGGGGGGAGGGGTAGATGGGCTGAGTCTCGCACATCTTTAATATCTTATAACGGCATCCAGCAGCTATCATTTGCGATAAATTTCAAGTTTTTCGGGACATTCTATCAAAAGATATGGCGGAATATTGCATTGTAGGGGATGTAGGGGTAGGGGAAGGCAGACCTTCCCCACTTTCCACTAACTTCAAGCATATGTCACAATTAGGCATTGATGAAAATTTCAGGTCCCTAGCGACATTCTGTCGAAAAATATGGCCGAATTACACTATCACGGAGGGGTCATTTGTATGGGAGGTAGGCGAACCCTTGGTCCGATTTGGCCCATTTTCAATACCATCCAAGCTTTTATCAAAGCAATCATCTGACCGAAATTTCAAAACGCTAGCTCCATTATTTCGGGAGTTATCGTGCGAACTGACAGACACACGGACGGACAGACAGACAGACAGACAGACAGACAGACAGACGGACATGGCTTATTGGAATCAGGGACCGACCCTGATCATTTATATATATACTTTGCCATACCTCAGGTGGCTCCTTTGAGGTGTTACATAAATCGTCGTAACAAAAACAATATACCCTATACCATCTTATGGGTATAGGGTATAATAACTCATATTGCCGTCAACTATTTGTATTTGAAAAAGTTTCCACTCAATCCCAATGTAAACTGCAGTTTACATGCTATTATTTTCCAAACCCATATTTTTTTCCTTTTTTTCATTGAAAATGTATTTTTAGACACAAATAATGACGAAATAATAACAATATGTATTATTTTTTTGCCCAAAGGGATTTAATTTGGGAATGAAAGGGTTACGAACGCTCTCGACATGGAGAGACTTCAACAGGGTACTATTTTTCCATACAAGGCAAAACTCCTAATCCTTATTTACAAAGTCGGAACAGCTGGAATACTTATGGATACCAAAACCAGCAAATTAATCCATCTGCAATGGGACATCATCAATACCTCAATATGAATACTAATACTGTTGGAATGAATATTATGCAACTCATGCCCATTCCAAAGGATAACTCTATGTTTGCACCGTAAAACTCCAACCATGTATACAACATTATGTAGCGTCCAATATAATAACCGTCAGGAAAATGTGCCGCGTCGCTTCATTGATCATTTTGACTCGCCAACTAGAGTGAAAAGTAGCTTTTGGAACTGGCCCGGCCATACCTATGATGAATGCTTGAAGCGAAAGAATACGCCTGTGGGCATACTTTGCAAATCCTATGGACATCACATACAAGCTTGCTAAAACGACTCACCGAGAAATACGACCCCAAGTATAGCAAAAAAACGATACAGTCTTTAATATGTATTTTTTGTGGTCACCAGGCCCACCTAGCAAAAGACGTTGTAGTGTCATTTCATTCTGAGCCAAATCCAAAAGAAGATGCGACCACATTCAACGACAATCAGGTAATGGTAAAAAGACTTAAAACTAGAAACCCTTATTAAGTTACCTCCTGACGTCTGAATTTTGCATAAGGATTCGGTTTGACTCTTAAGGTCGGATGATAATGGCACGATCATTGGCATTTTAAAGTCCAGATGGACAAACAAGATTTAGTACGAATCACGGACACTACGAGTTCAAAAGAATGCCTTTTGTGCTCAAGGGCGCCCCACCGACTTTCCAACACCTTATTAACTGCGTTTTTACTCGACTTCAAGGGTTAGAGTGTTTTGTATATCTGGACAATATAGTAATCCATGGCAGAAACTTGGAGGATCACAACAACAAACTAGTTGAAGTATTACTTCGACTTCGGTATAATAGACAGTTTTAGCATGTCGTTCAAATATAACGGCATAGTTTGACATTTCCATACAAAAATTCGCTGGCCGACTATACGTAAATCAGTAAGCCACAATTTTGCATGTTCCAAGTAGGCATGGGTGTAATTCCGTATATTTGATATTCTGTAAACAGTCGAAATTAAGAAAACTATTTATCGTGATTATAACCCCATGCGCCTACTTCTGACATGCAAAATTGTGGAATTCTGTTTTTCGTATTGTCGGCAAACGATATTTTTGTATGGAAATGTCAAACTATGTCGTTATATTTGCAATGACAATGTAAAACTCTCTAATAGATTACAACTGCGGGTGCTAAATGTTAATTTTTACGAAGAGAAGTGGTTTACTTGGGGCACAAGTGTACGGAAAAAGGTGCATTGCCAGGAGACTAGAATGGCCTGTGTGTAAGACTATCCGACGCCCAAGACGGTAAAACAAGTGCAATCTTTGCTAGGTCTGGCAAATTATTATCGTTAGTTTATTCCGGAATGTGCTTAGATTGTCAGACCCATAACACATCTTATACTTAAAGATCGAAAATTGTTTTGGTGAAAAAGCGTTTCTAACAATAAAAAGGGCCCTTATTTCACCACCCATGTTAATATACCCGGACTTCAAAAAAGGGTTCATTCTCACTACAACGACAGTAGCGAAGCACTAGGAGCAGTACTCTCTCAAGGAGAGCCTGGTGATGATAGGCCAATCGCCATCGCCAGTCGGTCTTTGAACAAAGCTGAGCGAAACTACTCCACCATTGAAAAAGAAATGCATTCCGTTGTCTGGGGAGTTCGGAACTTATTATAGCTCACGAATATTACACTTCCAAATTAAATTTTCGGAATTTGACTCCGATATTAGAGAGTTTTAGCATATTGTTGAAAATATAATGATAGTTCAAATAGGCTTTTACATTTTCAATGAAAAATTTGCTTACCTCCCGTACGCAAAACAGTATACCACAATTTTTCATGTCGCAAGTTGTGTGAATTGCATTTATATGCTATTCACACAAAATCTAGGTTGATTATGAAATCTCCGATCCTATTCACACTATAGTCGTAATCTTGTTTCACGACTTGTAATTACACTAAAGTTTGTCTAAGGGCGGAATTCATAGTCCTCACTTAAGGAATAAGGATGCTCTTAATGAATAAGTATAAGGAAACGCTTATTGGCGCAAAACGTCACTTATAAAGCCATTACCTAATTTAATAAAATATTTTAGTTCAGGAGCTTAATTGAAGTAATTGACAAATAAAGTACAAAATATTATCTTCTTCTTCTTCTTTATGGCACTATAACCCGACGTCGGGCCTTGGCCGCCTGGATTAAAAACTTCCAATTGTCTCGCTCACGCTACCTTGTCCTCCAGTTCCGAAAGCGTTGCATCTGGTGGGCGTCCTCAGAATGCTCCAGCTTGACTTTGCAAATGCGAAAATGTTCATAGCAAACCAAAGACTGGTGATGAAATAGCATTTCGCTAGCGTCTAAACGAAAAAACAAAATTTGCGTTTCAACCCCTGCAACAGGTTTAGATTAAACTTTTCAGGGGAAAAGAAAACCGATTAAATCCACGTTAACATTTTCTAAATCCAGGGAATGTATAGCGTGAACAATGGAGTCCACATTACACGTTGGATTTCGTTTGAATGTTTAAGACACAATATATTTTGTTATGTTTTCCTGCGATTGCTAACAAATTGTATAGAATATCATAAGGCACCATACCATAATCCATAACCTAAGAGACTTCACACATATTATTATTTGACGCCCCGTAATTCCCTACAAAAAAAATATCAATGGTTATTCTATCTGAAGATTCATAGCAATGTGCAGTCATATTTTTCGATATGTAGTATATAGTATATATGTAGTTTTTACATTCAATACAATAGTATGTGATATCGTATTTCAGTGTTGAATGGAGGAGAATCACTATACGTAACGTACGTATGACTTACAAAATATGTATCAACTTACCATTAGTACAACAAACATAAACGCAATTTACATAAAAATGACTGGCTTTGTGAAGTAAACGAAAATTGAGTCGGCATCCATTATCCAATCGATTAGACAATCAAAGCTCATTTCTGTGTAGAAAGCTAATTTTTTAGGTCCCACTACCGGATTTGCTAGAGAAAATGAGGTTTCTCCACAGAAATGAGCTTTGATTGTTCAATCGATTGGATAATGTATGCCGACTGTAAGGTCGATTGACACTTTTCATTCATACAGTCACAGAGTTCGGCCAAATCCAATTTACCATATTCACACCTTTCAGTCATATTTCTGTCAGTCGGAACAATTCAGTAGCCATACGGGATCTATCACCCTATCACTATAAAAGCTCTCAGCGTACAGTTTTGTCTCATAATGTGGAAAGGCCTAATGTTATATTTGAGAAGAGAAAGCCCCGGGTCAAATCAGCCTTTACGTTGCTAAAATGAAGTTGTAAGCAAAAGCGTGAAATAACATTGTGATCCGAGTTTCAGACATGCAAAACTTTTCGAAACGTGAAATTTTCCCGGTTTTTTTCGGTTTCACTGTTATTAGAACCTTTTCGTGCTAGGAATCGCCCGGGATCCAACATATTTTCGATAAATCGTTTCGTGATCGTGGTCCATTCCCTTATGACTCCGTGCATAATTTTGTATTGCTTGTTTCGCTTTCGCGAAAGAAGATTTTTTTATTAATTGATTTATACATGTACATTATTTGTAATATTTATCAAATTCGCGCACTATTCGTCCCATCCAGATACATTTTGCTTGTCACAAACAAAGCAAAATGAAATGCCTTCATTTATTGTACCTACACCCAGAAAAAACGTGTATTAAATCCAATAAAGTTTTTACTTTACTTCTAGTAAACATAAAATTTTTTTAAACGTATGAAGTTTGAATATATGTTATTAATTAAAAATGCCATTGGGTCAAAAATACTTTCATAGAATTTCAGTAGTAATAGAAATAAACCATGCCCACATACAACTAATGCAACAATACGCCAGGAAATTTGAACAAAAATTTGGCCAAACTTCGGAAAAATTAGGTGAAGCTGGATTTTTGCATAAGCCTTCCTTTCGAGGTCCTAAATAAGACCCAAAATGTCCCCGTCTCTACGAGTGCCGCTAGCGGTGCTACAGAGGGTCAAAGACCCTCGAAACATATTTTTCTGAATATTTCGATAACGGTAGCATATAAAAAAAGTGATGTATGGCACATTTGAAGCTCTTGTGCTTTCTCAATAAACGATGTAAAGACCGAATACTTTCGGGCAATCCTAACGGCGCTCCAGGAGTCTAACGGTATTTTTAACAAGTTTTCCCTAAAATCTCTATAACGGTAAAAAAATAAAAATAAATAACAGGCGCGACAATCCAACATTGGACTAAGGCCGCAGGATGTGTTAGTGACATCCTATTTCCAAGATCTTATCTGCTTTTTGATGAGGTAATGAGATCAGCATCACGCTCAGCAGTGTTATTTATCCACATAAATGGGTACTCGTTTAACATCTGAGTGAGATCATAGTCTGTCACAAGCTCGTGAGTTCAAAAAACACAATGGAACACGGTGAGATTCGAACTCATGAGCCTGTGCACCGAAGGTGCGCGCACTAACCGCTCGACCAGCCAGACTATAACGGTAACTCGTACTAAATACTTTTGTAATCAAAATTTGTAGCCTATAGGGTCTTCAAGAAAGTGGCCAAATTTCATATCAATATGTACCGGCTTAAGGGCCCTATGGGGGCTCAAACCTTAAAAAAACGTGATTTTTTTGGGGTTTTTCGTAAATGGTGCTAAGACGAGGGAGTGCGCTCTAAGGTGTTCTAAGAGAAATTTGTAGCTTCTGTGGCTGTTAGTAAGACGCCAAAAGTCCCCAAAGATGGGAGCCCCCTAACGAAGTTATGAGGGTCCAATCATTGAATTAAGCAGTTTTTGGGGAATGTCTCTATAACGGTAACGTGCACCGAAAACTGTTATATAGGAAATTTGTAGCTTATATAACGCTTAATTAAATATATGAATTTCAGACTGATGCGTGCAATACTAAGGGCGCTATGAGGGTCTGAACCGTACAATAACGGTATTTTTTCGTTATTTTCGTGGATTTCTTCATAACGGGAACGCATTCGGGTGTGAAGCCTGTAACAATTTGTTGCTTTTGTTACGTCAACGTAAAAGGCCAAAACAACTCATCTATGCGGGCACCCCCAAGGAAGCTATGAGGGGTCAAAACTAAACCACTAACAAAAAAAACCGTTTCTCGGACATTTTTTGATAACGGGAATCTCTAGAGGGAACCCATCTGAGATAAATGTGTAGCTCCTGTGACTGTTAGTAAGACGCGAAAAGCCTTCAAAGATGGGAGCCCCCCTAACGAAGTTATGAGGGTCCAAACATTCAATTAGGCAGTTTTTGGGGAATATCTTTATAACGGTAACGTGGACCGAAAACTGTTATATTGTGAATTTGTGGCTTGTACATCGCTTAATGAAATGTTAAAATTTCCCTCCCGTTATCAAGAAATTTCCGGTTTTTTTGTTTAGTTAGTTGTTTAGTTTTGACCCCTCATAGCTTCCTTAGGGGTGCCCGCATAGATAAGTTGTTTTGGCATTTTAAGTTGACTTTACAGAAGCAACATATTGTTACAGGCTTCCCACCCGAATGCGACCCCGTTATGAAGAAATATACGAAAATAATGAAAAAATACCGTTATTGTACGGTTCAGACCCTCATACCGCCCTTAGTATTGCACGCATCAATCTGATATTCATATATTTAATTAAGCGTTATATAAGCTACACCGCAGAGCGCACTCCCTCGTCTTAGTGCCATTTACGAAAACCCCAAAAAAACACGTTTTTTCAAGGTTTGAACCCCCGTAGCGCCCTTAAGGCTGGACATATTGATATGAAATTTGGCCACTTTCTTCAAAACCCCATAGGCTACAAATTTTCCATACAAAAGTTTTTAGTAAGAGTTACCGTTATAGAGATTTTAATGAAACCTTGTTAAAAATACCGTTAGACCTCCTGGCGCCGTTAGGAGTGCCCGAAAGTATTCGGTCTTTGCATCGTTTAATGAGAAAGCACAAGAGCTTCAAATTTGACATACATCACTTTTTTGTATATGCTACCGTTATCGAAATATTCAGAAAAACCTGTTTTCGAGGGTCTTTGACCCTCTGTAGCACCGCTAGTGGCACTTGTAGGGACGGGGACTTTTAGGGTCTCGTTTAGGACCTCGAGAGGAAGGCTCATGCAAAAATCCAGTTTTCCCCTAATTTTTCCGAAGTGAAATGCCAATTTTCCTGGGGTACAAATGACTTAGAGTGAAGTAAGTCAAATTCGTGGGAACTATGATTATTTTGCATAGCCTCTATGTATAAACATTTTAATTTTGTACTATTGCACCGCGTATCAAGTAGTTAAGATTTTAGAAACGTTGACAACATTCCACATCTGGTCTCATGGTCATGGCAAAGTGAACGGACTGGCACGCAGGCGGACCGGGTTCGAATCCAAGTTTCGGCATAAGGTTTTTTATGAATAAAAATATAAAAATTCGAAATGAACAAAATCACATAAAAAAAAGTATAAAAAATATTCTTTTATATTTTTTTTAAATATAATTCAATGAAATGTTTACATAGAATCGATGAACAATCTCATTCTTATAATCGAATATTCACTTCATATTGATGATATTTCAATCATTGTCCCAAAAAGGCTATTTCATCGGCTCCAAATCATAGCCAAAATTTCATTCGTCCTATGTAATTATACCCTATACCCATAAGATGGAATAGGTTATATTGTTTTTCTTACGTCGATATTATGTAACACCTCAAAGGAGCCATCGAAGGTATGGCAAAGTATATATATATGATATGATCAGGGTCGGTCCCTGAATCTAATAAGCCATGTCTGTTTGTCTGTCCATGTGTCTGTTTGGTAGCATGATAATTCCCGTAATAATGAAGGTAGTGGTTTGACATTTTGGTTAAATGTTTGTTTTACTAAAATCTTGGACGGTATTGAAAATGGGACAATTCGGGCCACGGGTTCCCCTGCCTCCCATACAAACTACTCCTCCTTGATATTTTAATTCGGTCATAACTTTCGGTAGAATATCGCTATCGACTTGAAATTTTGATCAATGTTTCATTCTGACATATACTTTGAGTTGATGGAAAGCGGAATAAGTTTGACTACCCCTACCTCCCCTACACAGAGAAAATTAAAATGAATTTTTTACCTAATGGAGATTAGGGAAACGTTTAATAGGTGGATTGGCTACATTTTAGGTGTTTTCTCTACTTTTGTTGCCTACGTGATTAGGTGTTTTGCCTAAACAGGAATAGTTGATAAAATAGTGGTAAAATTGCCTATTTATTTAGGTGATATTTCACTTACATTTAGTTAATGATAAATTTGCCTAAAATTTGTAGGTGAATATTTTCTAATAGTGAGTCTCTTACCGACTTTAATTAGGTAAGGGGTCTGAATAATGCCGTACAGTCGATTGTGGTATATATTGCCTATTTATTTTCGGTAATATTTCAGCAAAATGTAGTCAATGGTATAAGTACCTAATCTTAAGTAGGTGATTTTCTAACAAGCCAGCAATTTAGCTACGTAAATTAGGTAAAGTCTCCATATAATAACTGCACATTTATCAATGTGCACTCGCTATACATGTACGTATACTATTAGTTTTGGTATGATTAACAATCTCAATTCAAGTCAGTTCGATTTCGTCGCGATGGATCTCCAGTCAGTGTTGTTAGACAGTGATAGTGTCACCGAAGTTCTTCTTCGCGAGTGGGGTTTGTTTGAACTAACGGACGACTTTAAGTGTATGTTTTCCTTATTTAGTGGAGAGCCGTTATTTTATTTATTTATTTATTTTAATTATTATATTATATTATTGTTTTTCAGTAAAAAATAAAAATCATTTGAAACATGTGACCAAATAAAGAAACCGAATGTATTTACTTTTCTATTTTGTTTACCAATTTATAATAAACTTTTAAAAATTTATATAATCGTTCATTTTATTTCATTGATCGGAATGTATTTGTTTCAGAATAAAGTTGAATTCATCAAAGTTGAATTCAATCAAAATTTGTGGAAACGATGAAAAAGCAACCACTGGGAGAAGGCAAAAATACTACATCGATGTAGTTTCTTTCAGCTAATGTCAATCCACTACTCGACTAGATTGTCTCGTCACCCTGCCTAAAAGTTTTTCGGTGAATGAAAAACAAATAAGAAAAACCCACGATTCTGTTTAGGTGAAAAAACTACAAAAATGTAATCAATTCAACTAATTGCATTTGGTGGTTTGGCTAGAATTTCTCGTCATGAGACCTAAATTAAATTCGGTGATTTTTTCACTAATCTTATTTTCACCTAAAAATATTCGGTGAAATGTGTACACATTAGAATCGAATTATTAGCCATTTTAATTTAGCCAAATTGCCTATTCATATTAGGAGGCCGAAAATCGCTCATTGTTTTTAGGTGGATCACCTACTTTTTAGCTAATTTTCACTAATCACTTCTCTCTGTGTATAAAGTTATATTCAGCCATATCTTTTGATAGAATGTCGCGAAAAACTTCAAATTAGTATCAAATGGTAGCCGCTGGATGCCTTGATAAGATAATAAAGATGTGCCAGGTCCAACCCATCCACCCCTCCCACCCCTACAGAAAATATGAAATTGAGTATTTGGGGTTTTGCGTGCTTTCTAGGTCTGTACATGGGTATAGGGTATACACTCATCGTGCTATTCGCACGATTAGAACTCGGTCTCGTTTTTCTTTAATAAAAGTATTTTTTTTCTGGGTGTACTGTACAGATATTTGCAAGGGTAAGTGAAATTTAATACACTCCAAGCAGTCCGAGAATTATGCGTCTTATTATTCATTGTCGAGAGTCTCTGTGTTCGACAATTATTTTATAATAAGAATAACACAACACAAATTCCACACAATGCACTTAAAATACAAGGATTTTGTAAAACCAGCAAGAATATGGCATGTATGTACATATGTATGTATTTAGATAAACCACGAGGTAACACTAAACCATATTTCAACACGTTAACAAGGTTGAAGTTTACCGACCAGCGTTACGAAACGGTTTGAAATACAGTTTCCCATAATGGAAGACAGTTTCATAATCGCATTAAGTTGTTTCAGTACCAAAAACCATTTTCTGAAAAATCTTCAGTGACTCTAACTTGACTCTTATGTCTTGTATGTCAGTCTGTCCGCGGAATAGTTATGAAAATTGTATGTATACACACTGTGCGACAAATGCTTAGGTTTAACGATATTTCCTAGCAAGAAACGGTCAAATAGAGACTATCCAGTTTTAATCCGCCGATAACCCTTTTCTTTAATTACTGAAATTTGTTTGATTCAAAGGGTAATTTTTCAGTGCGAACATGCTTAGGTTAAGGGAGGATTTTACATTTTGTAATATTTTTTTGCAAATAAACCAAAGATTAGCCAGTAAGAACATTAGACAGGCGTACAAATTATAAATAATATCAAGAACGGATATCAACCCAGGACAAGCCTATGTAAGGACAAGGATGGTAACATCATCAGCGACATCGAAAGCGTCAACAAACGATGGGCCTCGCATTTTGAAGAGCTGCTCAATGCATCATCAACATCCCCCGCGGAGCTAGCTCTTGAGCAGTTAGCCGAACCAGGCCCTCCCGTTCTACCCCCAACAGTAGAGGAGGTGAGTCTTGCCATACAGTCGCTCCAAAATAATAAAGCGCCCGGCGCTGACGAGATCCCAGTAGAACTGCTGAAGCATGGTGGAACGTGCCTGACCAACCGCTGTACATGTGCTACTGCTGAAAATATGGAACGACAAGGTAATCCCCGAAGATTGGCGCAAAAGCATAATCTGCCCAATCCACAAAAAGGGTGACAAGCTGAAGTGTGAGAATTACAGGGGCATATCATTAGTTTGTACGGCCTATAAGATTTTATCAAAAATTCTTGAAAAGAGAATCAATCCGTACGCAAAACAAATCATTGGCGAGTATCAAGGCGGCTTCAGACCTGGTCGTTCAACGACCGATCAGCTTTACACAGTGAAGCTACTACTCCAAAAGTGCAGGGAATACAACATCGACGTATACCAAATCTTTGTCGACTTCAAACAGGCATACGACAGTATCGACCGAAGTGTACTGTACAACATTATGCTGAACTTTGGTATACCGGCAAAGTTAGTGCGACTCACAAGGATGACGATGACTAATACCGTCCCGCAGGTCAAAGTGCAGAACCGACTCACTGACCTATTTGAAACTCGTACTGGACTCAAGCAGGGCGTTGGGCTGGCGCCGACGCTCTTCAACCTGGCTTTGGAGTATGTAATTCGAGCCATGAATATGGACAGCAGCGGAACGCAACTCATCAAGTCGACTCAATTAGTAGCGTACGCCGACGATATCAACATCATGTCTCGAAGGTTGGGTGATGCAGAAAGCCTCCTGCATAACCTCAATAACGCCGCAAAGGAAGTTGGACTACATATCAACGAAAGCAAAACAAAGGCCATGATGCAATCGAAAACAAGGACGCCAGCAAATTCAAGCATCACAGTGGGGAACCTTAATATCGAGTATGTAGACAACTTCAACTATCTGGGTTGTAACTTATCAAAGGACGCCAAAGAAACCGACGAAATTACGCGACGGATACAACTAGCCAATAAGACATATTTCTCGGTCCTCCCTATAATTAATTCGAAACTTGCGCACAGGAACAAGAAGCTCCGCGTGTACAAAACGATCATCCGACCCGTGCTATGTTATGGCTGCGAGACATGGACCCTTACCCAAGCCTCCGAAATTTTGCTAGACCGATTCGAACGAAAGGTCCTTCGGCGAATTTTCGGGGCCGTTCGCGAGCGAGACCAATGGCGTATCCGATACAACCATGAGTTGTATCAATTGTACGATGAGCTGGAAGTATCGAAAATCGTGAAACTTCAACGTCTGCAATGGGCGGGGCATGTACAACGGATGGACGACAATCGCATGCCAAAGAAAGTTATGAACGCACAACGAATTGACGGAGCGAGGTTGCGTGGACGACCGAGAGCTCGCTGGGAGAACTCCGTAGGTGAAGACGCCCACCAGCTGCTGGGCTTCCGAAACTGGAGGACAAGGTCACGTAACCGCGACAATTGGAGGTCAACGATTCAGGCGGCCAAGGCCCGACGTCGGGCTATCGTGCCACATTGATGATGATGAATATTTTTTTGCAGAAAAATATTTCAGGAAAGTATCTAAAAATTAAATACTAAGAAATAATAGCCAAAATTGTATTTAGTAGTAGCATTTTAATTAAAAATTTCGAAAATTCTACTAAGCAGGAAGCCATATAAGGAACAGAGCACGGTTAGCGATACCTTTGACCTTGGCTTCATGAATTATTACTTCATCAGAATTGTATTGCTGACCAGTGCAACTCCGGCATAAGCTCCCTCCAAACATTTTTTGTTTTGTTAACACCGGAAGAGTTGGACCCACAGTTGAAAACAATAATACATACAGACTATACCATACTAAACTATCCTATACCAGAGTGCAAAAAAACCACACCTAATATTTTTCACCGAAATAAATGAGTTAACATCCTTACAACAGCGACATATACTGCTGCGAAGTATTGTTCTTGGATCAAAACTTCGTTTTGGAGCACACCAATCTTGTCAAGAATATTCTGAATTCATTGTATTATACAGGGTGTCCCGCAACTGGTTAGCCATAGACCAATGGTAGACTCTACAGGATGTTTTAGGAAAAATGTCGCCAAAATTATTTCTCGAGCTTTTACCGTTAAGGAGTAATTGCCTTTTTTGTGATTCTTGTCAAAAAACAACTTTGCAGATTTGCCACTACAATGTACCGTTACGAAATTCGGGTTTAGTTTTGACATTAAAAGTTGAAATTGACATTTCTGCGAAATTCAAAACGTCGTATCTCGGAAGATACGAAACCGTTCGAAACGTTCGATATGTCCTTTTATTGGAAATTTTGTGTACTTCCAGAAGAATATGAAAAACATTGATTTGGCTAAAGTGGAAGTTAGAAAATATGAGTTTTTCGACAAAAGTCGTGTTTTTTTTACAAGAATCACAAAAAAGGCAATTACTCCTTAACGGTAAAAGCTAGAGAAATAATTTTGGCGACATTTTTCCTAGAACATCCTGTAGAGTCTACCATTGGTCTATGGCTAACCAGTTGCGGGACACCCTGTATAAGGTTTTCTGTTTGTTCACAATGAAGAAAAGCTAGACGAATAGTGAGTTCCCTACAACGTAACGGAGTTTATCCTGAGAATGATACTATGACAGGAACATATGTTACTTCCTAATATCATATCATGATAGGAATGGAGAAACCGGAAATCGTTTTTCTCCTGTAATGCTAATCAGTATTCCTTGCTAAGTTCTCATGAAAACTGAGACCCTAGTTTTCCGCACTTAAGGCGTTTAAACTGTTAGAAATAACGAAGCTAGAATAAAATGATAAGAAAGAAATTATGTTAGACTATGCTCGAATTTTTAAAAGAATCGTACAAGCACCTCGCCTTGGCAGAAGGAGAAAATTGAGTTGGAAAAATATATTGTTATACCCTTCCCTCATAGAGTGAAAGGGTATATTAACTTTGTCATGAAGTTTGTAACGCATTGAAGGAAGCACCTCCGACCATGTAAAAAGTATACATATATTATTAGCATGACTTGGGGAGTCGATTGGGTGGTTTCAGATTGTAAGACGAAACCGGACGGGTAAACTTGCACGACAAGAACCATCGTTCTTACAATGTGAAATGCACAAAGCTTGTCTGCTGGCAACTACAAAAGCTCTCGCCGTCCGTTTGTTTGTGCTAATATTTAATGATTGATGATTTTTTTAAAAATTGAAACTTATGAAGTGCTCTGAAATACATTATTTCTGCAATAGAAATCCTTGAAATCTTGCATGAAACCCACACTTACTCACTAAATTGTTATCTTCGAAGCGAATTAAGGTGATCTCTGCGCAGAAATTCACTCTATTTTATTGATAAATGTATGGATTTAGAGTGTATAAGATTCGATAAAGAATTGTCAAGTGTTTCTATTAGAAGCAACTAACCATTTGAAGTGTTTACGAGCAATGCTGATTATACAGGGTGTCCGGAAACTGCCGCATAAACGCACCGGATTATGATTCATCAGTTGATTTCCAGCAAAAAAGTTGTACGGAACATACCCCCTCAGCTTAACCCTTTAGCTGCCACAGGCATTTAAAAATTTTTGAAAAAATCATTTTCTTGCACGACTTAAAGCCTAATATCTCCAAAGCTAGACCAGCTACAATAGTGAAATAAAATGATTATTACAGCCAACAAATTTACCTGTAAAATAAAACTGACCACGCTAAAATCGGATCAGAGCTTTGGTTTTTACAGAGCTTCAAAGTCAAATTTGCGTGATTTTCCCAAAAAACAATCTTTTTTTCCATCTCAATTTTCTCCAACTTCTGCCAAGGTGAGGTGCTTGTACGATTCTTTTGAAAATTGGCGCATAGTCTAACGATCATATCTTTTTTACATCATTTTATTCTAGCTCCATTATTTCATTAGTACCTTAAGTGCAGAAAACTAGGGTTAATTTTGGCTCGATTTCGACATACTTTGAATAGATTTTACCAATTGCAGATCTTTAGGGGCAGTGTGAATTGAATTGTATTGAATTCGAGCTAAAATTAACCGTAGTTTTCTGCAATTAACGTATAAAAACTGTTAGAAGTAATGAAGCTAGATCAAAATGATGTAAGAAAGATATGATCGTAAGACTATGCGCCAATTTTTAAAAAAATCGTACAAGCACCTCACCTTAGCAGAAGTTGGAGAATATTGAGATGGGAAAAAATATTGTTTTTGGGTCAAATCACGCAAATTTGACTTTGAAGCTCTGTAAAAACCAAAGCTCTTATCCGATTTTAGTGTGGTTAGTTTTATTTTACAGGTAAATTTGTTGGCTGTAATAATCATTTTATTTCACTATTCTAGCTGGTCTAGCTTTGGAGATATTAGGCTTTAAGTCGCGCAAGAAAATGATTTTTCAAAAATCTTTAAATGCCTGTGGCAGCTAAAGGGTTAAGCTGAGGGGGTATGTTCCATACATCTTTTTTGCTGGAAATCAACCGAGGAATCATAATCCGGTGCGTTTATGCGGCAGTTTCCGGACACCCTGTATATGAGGGTGGCTGAGTGGTAGCGTGTAGTACGGGCAATCAACAGACATTGGTTTAATGCTGGAAGCGGAAATTTGTTTTTTTTTTTTTAATATTTTTGCAAATGTGTTCAATGACAGAAAGTGATGATATAAATGGAGTACACATTTATTGAAGCATAATTTAGTACTACAATAAGGTTCTACTGGATTAAAAAACGGCGCCAAATGCCATTATTGTACTACATATTATTCAGTGTTTATAGCATATAAAGTGCCTAAGGTGACCAACCGTCCCGGATCCTGCGGGACAGTCCCGCATTTTACAAGTCTGTCCTGGATCGACAATCACCCGGATTTGTCCCGCAAAACATCCAAAGTGTCCCGCTAGTCCCGCAATCGCTAGTCTTACATACTCGCATTTTCTAACTGCGTACACCAATTTTGGAGGTGTTAATCGTAAGGGCCAGAGTAACGATTTCGGAAAACGGTAAGCGGGTCTTTAAAAAAATCATTGATGTGGGATGCGCAGCGCATATTGCGCATAATGCAATTCAAACGGCAACAGATTAATTGCCAGTAGATATTGGACACATCATTACAAAGACTTATTCTTTTTTTATATTTAAAAGCTAGAAAGATTTTTGTGAAGAAGCACAGGTCCAATATAAAAAAATACTCGGATACAGCAAAACAAGGTGGCTCACACTTTTACCGGCTGTAGAAAGAGTTTTACAAATGTACGTGCGATTAAATTCCTATTTTCTATCACAAGAAAAGTGCCCTTCTGTTCTACACAATTTTTTTTTTATCGACGAATGCTCAGAGCTCTGGTTAAAATTTATATTCTATTGCTATAATTTTGTAAAAGCAATAGAAAGCGATGAAATAAGTTTGAAGGAAGTGGCCCATATTAAATTTCAGAATTGAAAGACAAAAATATTCAAGGCGGCTGGAGGAAGAGTACATTCCTCTTATAATAAAAAGTGACTTAATCAAACTGGTCGAAGCTGGCCAAATTGAAAGGCAATATTTAATGGGCACCTCCTGATTTATGGCGGATTTTATATTCCGCTGGCCTGGTGCCTGCTTCAAGCCGTATAAACTATTCTTTAATTGACACAGATGTCCACAGCCATCGTCAAAACCACCCGGTTGTTCCATGAAAATGGCTTCATGAAGATCGCCACATAAAAATGCCGTTTTTATGTCGAACTGGTAAATCTTAAAATCGTTAGCCGCTGCCACAGCCAATAATGACTGGAATCTAGCGACTGGCGAAAACGTTTCATTGTAGTATATTTTAAATATTTGATCGCATCCCTTGACTACTAATCGCGCCTTATAACGTTCAATTGTTCCGTCAGGTTTTGTTTTCAAACGAACAAATCGCTTGATTTTGATAGGTTTTCTTTTCCATTAGCCTCTCCACCAATACCCAAGCTTTATTGCGCTGCAATGAACCCGATTCCTCCTCCATTGTTAACTTCCACTGGTTTGCATCTTTCTAAAATTTCGCTTTTTCATTCGTTGAAGTTAATGCTATATTTGCAATAAAAGCAGTTACACATATCTGTATGTCATTCGCTGATTGTGACTTCACCCGATCCGTAACGCTTAAATTTAAATTCGACATGAAAACATTTTGCTTCGTGTTCGCTTCGCAACTGCTTCCGGATCGCTATCATAATGCTTCAGCACACGCTTCTTCACTTAATGATTAATGCATAAGCCTTACTCCCATAAATTAGACGATTGCTTACGTCAGGTTTCGATCTATAAAATACTTCATGTGAGGTGCGTCCGTCAAGACACTTTAACGGAATTATGTTTGGAACTTTCTGAGCTGCCGTCAAAGCTTCTGGTCATAATCCACGCGGTAGATCAACTCCAAACAACATGGCACGTGCCATTTCACAAATGGTACGATTTTGATATTAATTGCACCCATTCTGCTTTGTTGCATATGGAGCAGAGAACTCCTGAATAATATAGTGCTGTTGCATGAGCTTTCGCACTTCGTTGCTCCGAAACTCCAATGCATTGTCACAACGCGTTCGTTTCACATTGTAGCCTGCCGCTACAATTTAAAGCGCAAAGCGGACATAATTGGTTCATGGCAATGTCCGCTTTTGATTTTGATCATCGACAAAAACAGCCATAAGCTTCGCGCTCCGAATGACTCAACTGACAGCGGCCCGCAAATATTATAGTGTACTAAGTCTCCGGGACTCTCCGCACGACTCGGATTTTCATAGAATGATTGACGGCACTGCTTCGCGAAAATACAAGTCTCAAAAAAATGTACATCTAGCAACTAGATGTACAGATCCAAAATTGACTTATGTGAAGTTAGCCCGCACATATTCTCAAATTACGCTCGTAACCGTTTGTTCGCCGGCGGCTACATTTGTTCGTGAATGTTCGTCGTTTGTTCGTCCTTAATTATTTAATAATAGCAACTTTAAAATTCTAAGTGTGAACTTAGCCCGCCATCTATAAATATGTATGGATTGGTATAAATTTGGTCTCAATCGAAAGCCTGACGTTTGTTCGTTGTTTTGTGCGTTTGTTCGTCCTGGAAACGCGAGGATTCAGGACGAGTGAACCGAAATGTGCTGAAGGGGAATTTAGGTTTGGGACATGGGTTCTTACATGTTTTCATTTAAAAAAAAAAAATCAAGGTTTCATAGACACGCAGAATACGTTATTTTCAATGTGTCAATTTGTATGGGAATTGAAATGTTTTGGGTCTGTTTTCATACGAAAACATGAAAATAGCGCCAAATTATATGTTTTCGGTCACTATGAACATATTATTAGATTTAATTCGATTGCGCGAAATATGTAGTGACGTAATACGTTATCGACTATACATTATAGTCGATAAGTTGCTCGGGTAATTCGTGCTTGTTTGGTGCTGTTTTACGTTATAAGTAGATCCCAAATTTTCGTGCAGTAAAAAATTTAAAAACGTGCAGTAAAAATCCCGAAACTTGCAAAATCGTGCATTCTCCAAATTTTTTTCAATGGTTTTCCTGCGCCACTGATCCGAAACTAAACCTTATAAAACCCTGAAAAATTACTTTTTTCATATTGTCATTTTTCCTGAAGTAGCCAATGCCATAAAAAACGCCAAAAATTCAAAGCGCTTGGCCCGGACGGTATAGCAATGATAAAGCTCAATTACCTCGACATACTGGCCTTAGAGTATATCACTGCTACGATGAACCTTTCACTCCGAACATTCACCATACCAAAGATTTGGAAGAGAGGCCGCATCATTCCTTTACCGAAACCTGGCAAACAACACTCCTTAGGAAAATCCTACCGCCCGATCACGCTTTTATCTCCTGTGACAAAGATCAAGAGACGCGAGAGCGTCTCGCCCGCCAAAGGAAAAAGAAAAAGGAAAGCGAACAAGTCTATGATTACCGGAGACAACTTGCTTTTTTGCTTGACCAGGCTACAGCCTTCCAGGCAACAGCCCCCAAAAAATTTTTTTTACCAAAATATTCCACATATCCTGTTCTAGTGCCTTTCCATATAAAATCTTCGATCGGCACAATAACGGGTAAGATATATGCAATAAACGGTGAAATTTCCACCCTCACAGACTTAAGCGAGTAACCCAATTTCAGAATGAAGTCTACAGTTGCAGAAAGACTTGCTTCTACTGTCTCTCTTCGTGATGGGATTTTTATGAAATTTGGAACGAATGATCCTCTGGTGGTTCTTCTAAAGAATCAATGTCTTCCATTTAGATAAGTGGATGGAATAACGGTAAATTAATAGGTAAAGTTAACAAAAGATTTCCAACAATTGCGGCTATCGGCTCATCGCATTGACAATTTTTTAAAACACACTGCGGCATTGGGACATTTGGATATTGGGACACCGGGAGACTGGGAGACTAGGATCTTAGGGTAGTGGGATATAAGGACAATCGGACATTGGGACATTGGGACGCTGGTACATAGGGGCATTGGACCACTGAGACATCGGAATGTTGTGACATTGGGACATCGGGATATTCGCACATACGGGCACTGGGATATAAGAACATGTGGACATTAGGGTTTTGAGTCATTAGGATATTGGAATATTAGGACATGAACACATTAGGACATTGGGACATTAGGTATACTGAGGAAACTGGGACGTGGGAACATTGGGCCACTGGGACATCGGGATATTGGGACATCGGGATACTGGGACATTAGGGCACTGAGATACAGGGACATGGGGGCACTGGGATATTAGGACAATAGGAAATTATGACCTTGGCATAATAGGACAATCGGACATTGGGACACTGGCGTATAGGGCCATTGGGCCACTGAGACATCGGGATATTGGGACATGGGGACATCGGGATATTGAGACATTGGGGCACTGAATATTAGGACATTGGATCATTGGGATATTGGGACATTAGGACATTGGAACACAGGATATTGGGACATTGGCACATTTGGATATTAGGACATTAGGACACTGGGTTATTAGAACATAGGGGCATTAGGACACTGTGAAAATGGACCTTAGGGCATTAGGACATTGGGACACTGGAACATTGGGACACTTGTACATTGGGACCCTGGGACATTGGGACAATGTGACATTGGGACACTGGGTCAGGGGGGCATTAAGACAGATCAGTAACAGAACGTTAACAAAGCGTTAATAAAGCAACAATAAAGCGTTAGCAGATCGTTAACAGAGTGTTAACAGCCCGTTAACAGAACGTAAATCAAGTAATAAAAGAAAGGTAACAGACCGTTTACAAAGCGTTAGCCGAATGATTAAAGAGAGGAAACAGAACATTAACAGAGGATTAACAGAACGTTAACAGAGCATTAACGTTATCTTTTCGTTAATGCTCTTTTAACGAGTGTTAAGAGAACGTTAATAGAGCATTAACAGAGTTTACATTAATGGCATAACAGAGTTTACAAATGTTATAAATCGGTTTGGTGAGTTGCTAAATTTATTTTCATCAAAAGACCAAATATTCAATGAAAATGTTTTCCACCACCAAGATGTCCTATATTGTGTACATCTCTTTGCCGGCACATTAAACCCGTAAAGAAAAGTCAAAAGAACATTCAGATTTTATATGGTGGTGGAATAGGTCCTGGAGAAATTGGTCATTGGATCTGCACTTATTATGATGGGGCGGATCTGCATATATATGATAGTTTGAACAATAATTCACTTTTAAATTTGCACAAAATGTATATTAATAAACTGTACTCATTTCATCCCAAAATTATTTTTAAAAAGCTCAGCAACAGCCAAACTGTATAGATTGTGGCGTATTTACAATTGCGTTTGCAGTATCTATTTATTTTAAAGAAGACCCTGTGAATATAACTTATGATATTAAATTGATGAGATCTCATTTATGGAATATGCTGAACAAAAACCTATTGACACTTTTCCCAAAACAAAAATATTAGTTGGCTATTTAAGTATGCAAAAATATATGATATCTGACCAAAAACAACAAAGTTGTATAAGTTACCCCGCCAAAGAAAAATTCATCTGCCGCATCTGCCGCAAAAAGAATACATATCACTCGAATCCGCCGCTCATATGCAATTTTGTTTTAGGTGTAAATGTTGGTTGTAATTTTGTTTTAGGTGTAAATGCTGGAGAAGTTTAAATGTACAGGATTACTTCTTACAGTAATTTGGTGGGAGCATTAACATTTTACTCAGTGCCACTTTGACGGCTCCCATCAAATTACTTTAGGAAGTAATCCTGTACATTTAAACTTCTCCAGCATTTACACCTAAAACAAAATTACAACCAACATTTACACCTAAAACAAAATTGCATATGAGCGGCGGATTCGAGTGATATGTATTCTTTTTGCGGCAGATGCGGCAGATGAATTTTTCTTTGGCGGGGTAACTTATACAACTTTGTTGTTTTTGGTCAGATACTAGAATCTTTAGAATTGTCTACTGTGCACGGTACGAAGTTAATCGTAAATTGCTGTGGTCAGCATCTTGGCTGACGGTTATCTCTGACTGCACTAACGGGTAAAAGGCTTCGACAACTCTAGGCAATTGTGTGGGGAATCCACTGACATATTGCTCGTGTCGCTCCACCAAAGCATTGCAAAGATATCGAGGGATCTCCGAATTAGTACGAAGTTGACTGTGGAATTGCTGTTGCCAATATTCGGGTTGACGGCTATCTCTAACCACCCTGTGCACTAGTCGGGAAACGGGCTTCGACACCTTTTAGGCAATTTTGTGCCGAGGCAAGCAACACCTCGATCGTGTCGCTCCCCCAAAGGATTGCAGAGATATCAAGGTATTTCCGCACGAGTACGAAGTCGATCTTAAAATTGCCGTGGCAAACATCAAGCTTGACAAGAGCATACGTTTTGTGAATTATTGTACTTTGACATTGACGGTTATCCCTGACACCCATGTGAGCTGCGCGAGAAAAATGCTCCCTTAGAGAATTTTGTTACGAGTCCAGCGACACCTTGATCGTGCCGATCGGCTCAATGATTCCAAATATATCGTCGGATTTCGGAAGTAGTACGAAGCTGATTGTGAAATTGCTGTGTGCCAATATCCAGTTTGACAGTTATTTCTGGCCCCCCTGTGAACTGACCGAAAAAGGGGATCCGTCGACCCATTTTATGGTGAGTCCAACGACACCTCTATCGTGTCGCCACGCCAAAGGATTTGCAGAGATATCGACGGATTTCCGAAAGACTATGAGGTCAATCGTTTCGTTCATTAATAGTTTGCGATAGGAAATCGTGCTGGCTCGATACTTGCGCACTGCGCTTCTACCTATTACTCGGTCTGCTCGATTACTCTGACTGCTCGATTACTCGGTCTGCTTGATTACTCGGACTGCTCGATTACTCGGTCTGCTCGATTACTCGGACTGCTCGATTACTCGGTCTGCTGAGAGAATGTAGATATAAGACAGTGTACTACTCGATATACTCGATTCTTGCGCTTGTAGCTATTCGGTTAGCAGAACACGGTATGATATCTACTCTCAGGTAGAGAGTAGGAAGTAGAAGCACAGTGCGCAAGTATTGAGCCAGCACGATTTCCTATCGGATACTATGAACGAAAGTGTTTTTATAATTTTGCTAATTGTGAATGTTTTGCATATTTCAATAGAGACATTCTGGTTGCAGACAAATCCGGTGGAATCAATTTACTGAAATACTGCAATTCGTCCAAGAAATACAGAACAAAATTATGTGAAAAAGGACAGTCTTCATAATTTTGCTTATTGTGAATTTTTTCCGAAGTTTTCAATACTTATTCTGCTATTCGGGAAAATCGTCGAAAATCCGCTAGCATGTTCAAGCAATTCAGACAGAAGTCTGTGAAAAAGAACTCATGAATTGCGACTCAGGGTTTAAACAAAAATCATAAAATTATCAAGCCCTTAACGATCACGGTTCCAATAGTAGCATGACTTTTTTTCTAAGAAATGGGAAAAATTACTTTGATCAACATGTTCTCCCCAATTTATCCGAACTTGCTATACTTCTAATCGTATTCGGTACAGACTCAAATACGGTGGAGCAAAAAAAAAAAATAATTTACAACGGTACCCATCTATTGTTAACCGTTACAATGTAATAGTATTTTTTGTCAAAATGCCCGACTTGCTTAACTAAATCAAAATTTGCGACACCATCAAACATTTCATCAGATATACATATGACTTCACTTTGTGACACTACATAAAATTTCAAATAAAATGACACCTCACATGTTTCGAAGTTGCTCGTATCTTCCTAGATACACCCGTTCAAACTTTAAAGAAATTTTAGAATTTTATACGATTTTATTACTTGGATTTTGGATGAAAAACCGATTTTGAAATATCTCTCTCGCTCTATGAGTCAAAAATGGAAGTAAATAAATAAATATCTGCTCAACCTTTCACTGTACACGATTAAGTTTGACGATAGCAAATCAGTGTGCCGGAATTTCAGTAATCGTGCAAAGGCTTACTGCGATCAGGGATCATGTTAGCGATGCGTGTTTGGAGGCAAAGCTTGTGAATGTATTTTAAATAAAAACGAGACCGAGGCTATTTTCGGGTGTGGCCGAAATTTGAATACCCTTCACTCTCCTCGGGCTAAAAGTTTTTTTTGGGCGAACATATGACTGTGTTCAATCCTTCCCCATTCTTTTCCTTCTGTGGCGTCGATAAAACAATATTTGTGTGTTTTTGGTTAAGTGGGAAAATAAAATTATTTGCTCAGCAAACTTTATTGGGGGGATGCGGGAGCATAGTCCCATAGCATGATTCCATTCGTTTTAATTTTTTTTTTGTTTTGACAAGGACGCATTAAGTTTTTTTGAAATTAGTGTGGAAAAAATGTTTCTTAGAAGATCTAAAATAGGGGGTTGGGTTTGTATGGCAGCCCCATGACCCCATAGACCGATTCCATTCATTTTTACACATGTTTTATGGCATCAATAGAGATACACTTTTACGAGTTTTGGTTGAAAGTGATGCACAAATAAAAAAGTTTTTCGTAAAAGAACTCAATTTGGGGGGTTGGGTTTGTATGACAGCCCCATGACCCCATTGTCCGATTCCATTCATTTTTACATACGTTTTGTGGTATCAATTGAAATTCACTTTTAAGAGGTTTGATTGAAATTGGAGCACAAATGAAAAAGTTTTTCTTAGAAGAACCTAATTTGGGGGGTTAAGTTTGTATGGCAGCCCCATGACCCCATAGTCCGATTTGATCCATTCTTATATATGTTTTGTCTTATCAATAGAAACACATTTTTGTGAAATTTGGTTGAAATTGGTGCACGCATAAAAATGTTTTTCTTAGAAAAACCAAATTGGGGGGGTTAGGTTTGTATGGCAGCCCCATGACCCCACGGTCGGATTTTAGCGATTCGAACATACAAACTGCCTGCAATAAAAAGAAGCATGTGTGCAAAATTTCAGCTCGATAGCTTTTAAATTGGTCGAGTAAAACGCGTAGCAACAGACGGACAGACGGACAGACAGACAGACGGACATCGCCCAATCGACTCAGCTCGTCATGCTGATCATATATATATCTACATATTTTATATGGTCGGAGATGCTTCCTTCAATGCGTTACAAACTTAAAGTTAATATACCCTTTACTCTACGAGTGAAGGGTATAAATATTGTGCTATTTAAAGCAAGTCTTCTTCAAAAGTAGTAAAATATTTTTTATTTAAAATACGGGACACTTTCAATATTTTCCCCATAAAATGATGTGTAGATTAAAAATAAAAATAAACAACAGGCGCGACAATCCAACATTGGACTAAGGCCGGAGGATGTGTTAGTGACATCCTATTTCCAAGATCTTATCTGATTTTTTGTTGAGGTAATGAGATCAACATCATGCTCAGCAGTATTATTTATTCTCATAAATGGGTACTCGTTTAACATCTGAGTGGGATCATAGTCCGTCACAAGCTCGTGAGTTCGAAAAAATCCATAATTCACGGTGAGATTCATGACCCTGTGCACCGAAGGTGCGCACACTAACCGCTAGACCAGCCAGACTACTGTGTAGATTAGGTCATTTAAATATGGCACCCGAAATCCATGAACAGTATTTGTTCAGGATCCATCGCGCAACCTTTGGGCCTATCTAATTCATGAATGCATCGTCTTCAAAGGGTCAGATTTTCCTTTATGTGTGTAAGTTATGTTATAATATGTTCACAGTGAACGAAATCATATAATTTGGGGCTATTTTCATGTTTTCGTATGAAAACAGCCCGAAAACATTTCAAATCCCATACAAATTGACACATTGAAAATACGCTATTTTGCGTGTTTGATACGAAACCTTGATTTTTTTTCAAATGAAACGTGTAAGCACCCAGGTCTCAAACCTAAATTCCCCTATTCAGCACATTTCGGCTCACTCTAATATTTTAACTGACAACCGAAAAAATTGTTCAGTTTCGTGTGTTTGCCAATGTTCTTAATTTCTCCATGATAAGAGAATGGACGGACAGTTTGAAGTGACGAAATATCTTGTAAATGACTATCGATGACTGCACCAGCACATTTTTAAACTTACAACGATTTATAGGCAAAATATTATTGTCGGTTGTCATATGAAATTACAAACAGTGCACTGTGAACACTTTTCGGTAATTTCTGAAAACGTACGGCGAAGGCAATCCGTTTTCCTCCACTCTGAATAGAATATTAATCACCAAATTAACATACACTCTAAAAACCACAACTGCAAAGTTGCATGAAAATCAACTGGCATTTGATGAATTTTCTATAAAGTGCATCACTTTGTATAGTTTTATTGTTTTTTCACATGTGTTTTCTTTCTCAATACTTTTATTATCGTCTCTTGTCACATTGCATAATTTCTGAGAAAAATTGTTATGAAGCAGGATTAAAAATGCAAATGTTCGTTTTCATGCAAAAACCTTAAAACGTACAATTTCGTGCAATATACCTTGATAAGTGCAATTTCGTGCATTAACGTGCAATTGCACGAGAGTCCGGGCTCTACTTATAAGAGATAAACAGAGTGCGTTATCGACGGGTTGTTTTTGATTCACATTGTACAATTAACGTACCGTTGTTTTTCTCTCTCATGAAGCAAGTAGTCGTGTCCAGCCTGATTTTCCGTATAGTTTTCTTTCATCTCAAATGTTGAGATCCGTGTTCTGATCTGTGTTTCAATAAAAACCAAGTGTTCTCCCAGTTTGTGGAATGTTAACGTTTCACCCTTAGCAGGCTGAATACAATATGTCTCCTTAAATGAGTTCAATCTGGGAGGCAAATCATTCACAAGCTTTGCCTCCAAACACGCATCGCTAACATGATCCCTGATCGCAGTAAGCCTTTGCACGATTACTGAAATTCCGGCACACTGATTTGCTATCGTCAAACTTAATCGTGTACAGTGAAAGGTTGAGCAGATATTTATTTATTTACTTCCATTTTTGACTCATAGAGCGAGAGAGATATTTCAAAATCGGTTTTTCATCCAAAATTCAAGTAATAAAATCGTATAATATTCTAAAATTTCTTTAAAGTTTGAACGGGTGTATCTAGGAAGATACGAGCAACTTCGAAACATGTGAGGTGTCATTTTATTTGAAATTTTATGTAGTGTCAGAAAGTGAAGTCATATGTATATCTGATGAAATGTTTGATGGTGTGGCAAATTTCGATTTAGTTCGGCAAGTCGGTCATTTTGACAAAAAATGCTATTACATTGTAACGGTTAACAATAGATGGGTACCGTTGTAAATTATTTTTTTTTGCTGCACCCTATTTGAGTCTGTACCGAATAAGATTAGAAGCATAGCAAGTTCGGATAAATTGGGGACAACATGTTGATCAAAGTAATTTTTCCCATTTCTTAGAAAATAAGTCATGCTACTATAGGAACCGTGATCGTTAAGGGGTTGATAATTTTATGATTTTTGTTTAAACCCTGCGTCGCAATTCATAATCAGTTCTTTTTTCACAGACTTCTGTCTGAATTGCTTGAGCATGCTAGCGGATTTTCGACGATTTTCCCGAATAGCAGAATAAGTATTGAAAACTTCGAAAAAAATTCACAATAAGCAAAATTATGAAGACTGTCCCTTTTCACATAATTTTGTTCTGTATTTCTTGGAGGAATTGCAGTATTTCAGTAAAGTGATTCCACCGGATTTGTCTGCAATCAGAATGTCTCTATTGAAATACGCAAAACATTCACAATAAGCAAAATTATAAAAACACTTTCGTTCATAGTATGCGATAGGAAATCGTGCTGGCTCGATACTTGCGCACTGTGCTTCTACCTCCTACTCTCTACCTGAGAGTAGATATCATACCGTGTGCTGCTCGCCGAATAGCTACAAGCGCAAGAATCGAGTAGATCGAGTAGTACACTGTCTTATATCTAGTACACTATCTTATATCTCAGCAGACCGAGTAATCGAGCAGTCCAAGTAATCGAGCAGACCGAGTAATCGAGCAGTCCGAGTAATCAAGCAGACCGAGTAATCGAGCAGTCAGAGTAATCGAGCAGACCGAGTAATAGGTAGAAGCGCAATGCGCAAGTATCGAGCCAGCACGATTTCCTATCGCAAACTATTAATGAACGAAACGATTGACCTCATAGTCTTTCGGAAATCCGTCGATATGTCTGCAATCCTTTGGCGTGGCGACACGATAGAGGTGTCGTTGGACTCACCATAAATTGTCTAATGGGTCGACGGATCCCCTTTTTCGGTCAGTTCACAGGGGGGCCAGAAATAGCTGTCAAACTGGATATTGGCACACAGCAATTTCACAATCAGCTTCGTACTACTTCCGAAATCCGACGATATATTTGGAATCATTGAGCCGGCACGATCAAGGTGTCGCTGGACTCGCAACAAAATTCTCTAAGGGAGCCTTTTTCTCGCGCAGCTCACAGGGGTGTCAGGGTTAACCGTCAATGTCAAAGTACAATAATTCACAAAACGTATGCTATTGTCAACCTAGATGTTTGCCACGGCAATTTTAAGATCGCCTTCGTATTCGTGCGGAAATACCTTGATATCTCTGCAATCCTTTGGGGGAGCGACACGATCGAGGTGTTGCTTCCCTCGGCACAAAATTGCCTAAAAGGTGTCGAAGCCCGTTTCCCGACTAGTGCACAGGGTGGTTAGAGATAGCCGTCAACCCGAATATTGGCAACAGCAATTCCACAGTCAACTTCGTACTAATTCGGAGATCCCTCGATATCTTTGCAATGCTTTGGTGGAGCGACACGAGCAATATGTCAGTGGATTCCCCACACAATTGCCTAGAATTGTCGAAGCCTTTTACCCGTTAGTGCAGTCAGAGATAACCGTCAGCCAAGATGCTGACCACAGCAATTTACGATTAACTTCGTACCATGCACAGTAGAAAATTCTAAAGATTCTAGTATCTTTGCCACAGGAGATAAAAGCGTGATCGGGCGGTAGGATTCTCCTAAGGAGTGTTGTTTGCCAGGTTTGGGTAAAGGAATGATGCGGCCTCTCTTCCAAATCTTTGGTATGGTGAATGTTCGGAGTGAAAGGTTCATCGTTAGCAGTGATATACTCTAAGGCCACTATGTCGAGGTGATTGAGCATTATCATTGCTATACCGTCCGGGCCAAGCGCTTTTGAATTTTTGGCGTTTTTTATGGCATTGGCTACTTCAGTGGTGGTGGTTTGAAGATATTCCTCTACCTTGAAATTTTGCACTTGAGTCTATCCTTGGGTGCTCGACGAACTGTTTGTTAAACAGGCGCATTTGGAGTTAGAGTTGTCCTTACCACCCTTTACAACTGCCCCTATATCAGTGATCCCCAACCCTTTTTAAGTAAATTTATGATTGTGCTATCGGTTCACCGAAAGCAGGCCCATGCCATATGCGAAGCAATTTCCATCGCATCTTTCTCTGAACTCATCGCCAAAGCCTTGACAAGTAGCTCATAAGCGAACCATTTGGCATATTAGTGATGTCTTTGTGCAATAGTCAAGTGATTTCATTTAAAAAATAATTTATATATGTAATAATAAGATGTCCTGGACAATAAAACCTTTCTAATTTTGTATTAGTAAAACAAAAATAATAATAATAATAACTTATTATTTTTTCTTAAGTTCAGATTGTGCATCTATCCGTATGGTCTCTGAGTATCTGAAGTGAAACCAGATCAGTTGCTCGCAAAATTACTTGAAACAGGTTAGTTGACCTATTGATTTTTCCATTCACTCTCACCGATATGCTAGATTGCCCAATGAAACTGTAATATGTGCATTATGTATTATACGTATATACGAGTAAGTTGGCAATGAGACACGATGCCGGATAGTACAGAACAATACATACATAATTTAGATTGGAGTGAGCGGAGCCATTCTTGTAGTATGTACATACATATTTTAAACAAACGGCAAAGATATCAGTAGCACACTTTACTGCTAAACGATTTTCAATTATGTACAGATTTCGATTCATCTGTTTTATTTGTACAAAAAGAATGCGAAACTAAATAAAAATACATTTGTACATAGTTCAGTTTTTTTTGCCCAAAGCAATAAGGCACATTCGATTCCTGCTGTTCCTGTTGGTCCGGAGATTACCGCATAAACGCCCGAAAAATGATCACACCTATGATTTCCAGCAAAAAAAGGTGTACGGAACATACCCCGAATTCTTAGAACTTAGCCCAGGCATTTTAAGATTTTTAGCAAATTATTTTCCCAAACAACTTAAGCCTCTATATCTCAAATACTAAAGGGTGTTTTTTTAAGAATGATTGAACTTCAAATTGAAAAAAAAAAAACACAAAATATTACATTTGAAACAAATTGTTTTGTTATTTATTTCAGTATACCTGACAAATCATAATGTTTAGACCAGTGGTTCCCAACTCACAAATGACTGCGGACTAGGGATGTCAAAAACCGGCCCATAAGCCGGTTGTCGGTTTTTTTGCAAAGGCGGTTAGACCGTCCGGTTTTAACCGGGCTCCAAGTACCGGTTCTCCGGTTAACCGGGTGTTTTCATTGATTTGCCTAGAATTTTAGTAAAAAAATACTTACACTCTCGTATTGCTGGTGTTCGTATCGTATGCAAAATCAACTTAAAATGAACGTACATGATGTAGAAAGACAGCTAATTTAAAAGAGAAACATGTTGAACAAAAAACTATACACGAATATCAATTCACATTCACGTTGTACAACCAGGATACATGTGAAACGCAGTGTAAACATAATCAATATCTGCCTTGGAAGAGATAAGATACAAGCAGAGGTAATTTCAAGAAGCGATTGTTCTACGAGTAATAGCAAAAAGAAGAGTGTTCGGTAATTGTTAAAGGGCTGAAATATGAAAACGAAATTTTCCATAGAGGATAAGTAATAGAATTGCATACTGAAAAATCAAGAAAACATAAAAAATTGTATGAATTTTAAAAGAATTTTTTCCGGTTTTAACCGGATGGACCAACAACCGTCCGGGTTAAAACCGAGAGGAGGAAAAAACCGAAAAAACCGGATAACCGTTCTGAAAGTACCGGTTTTAGGACTTAACGTCCGGTTTTTGACATCCCTACTGCGGACCACTTTGATTGAAAATGAATCAATACGGACCACCATATTTTTTAATGAAGGAAATTTAGCGGTTTTTTTTACAAGTTTTTAGTCTTTTTTTTACTATTTAACGACAACAAAGTGAACAACTTTTGACAAAATTTAAAAACATCTGTAGACACATTCCTCCTCTGTAACCGCCTCGTATCAAAATAATTTTAAGCAGACTCTACACTTGTTTGGTCGAAACGCGCACAAAAAGACGCGGTTTTACCCGATTAATTTTAACCTTTTTTTAACGAATTATTGATGTGGCTGATTACTACTAGCATGGTTTATCTTCAAACGATATTGATTGATTCTAATGATTCTTTGTTGAGTACTGTGGCAAAATTTGGATACTTGGAACTTAAGGTCTGCACACATCGCATTTTCAGACCTAGTAACGAAAGTATATAGTCGTACTATCATATTTTTCAAAGCTCATGCATATTATTTCAATAAATCACAATTAAATACTCTTTTTTTCAGAAGTAGTCCCCATAGTATCTCGCGGACCACTTACGGGTCTCTTACGGACCACCTTCGGTCCGCGGACCACCTGTTGGGAGACAGTGGTTTAGACTCACGCCTGAAGAACGCTTTCAAATTATCAAAATTTACTTCGAAAATCAGTCGTCGATTCGCGCAATTTATAAACGACTTTTCATGGTAGACATAATCGTCCATCTGAGCAAGCCATCCGTCGAATTGTGAATAGATTTCGTACCACATACTCTTTAAATCCCCGCAGGGGGGTTTGTGTCCATGTGACACTCAGCCTGGAAGGCTGTTTGTAGTTGGACAGAGATCTTTGGTGGGTTGCGACACCACGTACCCGAGCAGCGCAGGGAGGCCCCTTGTATAGTTGATACGCCATGGCGTGGATCTGTGCAAAGACCATTCGGGCGATGACGCTCCCGTGCTCCCGAGTCATGTATGGGTAGCTCACGACATGGCTGACCTTTTTCCCTATTCGTTCGGAAAGGCAGTCATACAAGTCGAACACGATACGCAGTGTCTCCTCGTAGGGGAGGAGTCCATTATAAGCGGTCGTGTAGAGCTTCGGAGTTGGCGGCTTCGCATAACCCAAGCCACGAAGGGACTAGTTAGGGAGAATGGCCTTGGCGAAAATGCCTACGCGCCTATATCTAACTAGTTTGTGGATTGATGGCCACACGTCCTGAGTCAAATTGCTGCTTAGTAAACGGACGGGAGCCACCCCCATGTGAACGGTAGCGCTACGAGTCTGCTTTAAGCAGACGAGTAGTCACAGGTCCAACGAACTTGGGATGTGCACATCTGAATTTAACGTTAGGCCTAACCATTAGGGGGCCGAAGGTTGATCACACCTGCTAAAGAGAAGTCTTTAGCGAATAGTGTACCTCGGGGATGGGTGAGCCCAGGGGACCATGGTCTCTTCCCATCTTGGAGTTGGTCTCGAGGGGGCTGTCGGTTGTTAAGCAAGACATCGAGCTGGTGATGCAGCCCCGGGGTTGGGTTCCTGATGGTGAGTGCATTCACCGGATGGAGAAATCCCCATCTGGCAACAAGATCCGTGCCAGTAAATAACTGGAGGTCCAAACCGCTTTCGCAAGGACCGGGGTATAAAGCCGTAAGGCTAGGTGACCCTTAGACAGTAAACCCCGTAGATGGTATTCTTGTACTCTTTAAATGATGCAATAACACCAACACGTCGAAGAAACTATCAAAAAAATCAACCATCATTAAAATCAAAATTTGGTGATAAGTTGATGTCAAGCAATGGGCCTGTCAATTGGCTTTCAAGGTCGTGCGATTTAACATCTCTCGATTATTTCCTTTGGGGTTACGTTAAATCACAGGTTTGTTCTGATAAACCAGCAACAATTGACGCCTTGCAGGCCAATTTTGTTCGTGTTATTGGTGACATACGGCCAGAAGTATACTCGAAAAAGTGGTCCGGAATTGGACGTCAAGAACAGCCGCGGTGGCCATATGCCTGAAATCGTTTTCAAATGTTAATGTCATACATTTATAATTCCAATAAAAAAAAATGACTAACTAAAAGTTAATATTTTGTCTTTTTTTCAATTTGAAGTTCTATCATTCTTAAAAAAAAACACCCTCTAGATAGTGATACTGATAATCATTTTACTTCGCTATTCTAGCTGGCTTCGTTTTGGAGATTTTGTGTTTAAGTCGTGTAGGAAGATTAATTTTCACAAAATCTTCAAATGCCTGTGGCAGCTTTTTAAAGAACAGATTCCATTGTATTTGCAGGTAAATAATTGCAGAACTCAAAATTTAAGAAGGCTCCTGGATGTCTGTAAAATTCTAGTTATGTTGTATAATTAAAAGGTACGTTATTTAATCAAATTTCTAGTTTATGAACCTCCAGAGCATTACATTTTGCATGTTGTATTTATTTAGCTAAACATACCATAGAATCGGGTCCCTGAAAAATATTTTGACTAAAATTAGCAAAAATGATGCAAATGTATGTGCACTTATGGAATTTCCTAAAGAATTATCGACTCATTTCAGTAAATTCGTTCTTGATTAAATCTGATTAGAAAGACTTACTTATAAAGAGGAAATAAAACTCGTTTGAATTTCCTAGAATCAAATCTCGGTTGATTACGTGATGTTATAAACATGATAAGATTAGGCATAGCAATTTTCCTAACTTCACGGCTCTTCAAAGAAAAATCTCAAGACATTTTTATCGTTTATAGTACACATTGAATTTTAATGACATTAATACATCATAAATAGGAGATTTTGAGAGACTATTTTATATTTGTACTTTTTACCCGCAGAGAAAAATTAAAATACTACTTTGGTCCGAGTATTTTAATTTCGGATATATACATTTTAACTAAGTTATAATTTTTTAAGGATATAGAAAAAGACGAACATATCGTGACCAAAACACGAAAAACACACGAAGATTATTATATTTGCCTATATTACGAGTAAGATACGGCGTTCAGTTTTCTTTTCACTGGGAAAATGGGAAAATAATGTCTTTCGAAAAATAAGAAGATTGGATTTTTCAACTAGAAAGCAAAAAGTCTGGGTACCCGTCCCGGTACTTTCATTGACCTTTCGAGATTTGGTGACCCCATAGCTATACATATAAGGTATTGTATATTGATGTCGCCTTCGAAGCTATCAACATATGTATTACTCAAACTACAAATGCGTGTATCGTTTTATAAAGATTAGCCTGGGAGCTTTACTTCCAGGCCAACACTGACTTCTCAAAAACCCCTCCCGAAATATTTTTCGGCATACGTCCCTGCTGGCAGTGGTAGCATTTGGTAATTGTGTTTGTGTGAATATCACAGCACAAATAGAGCGGTTATATTATCAGAAGTTGTTACAAGTCTTCTGTTGAAGCATTTTAAGTGCAGGCATTTGCAACGGCATCCTATGAACGTCCTTCACCGGACTCAGTGTCTCAGTGCATCTCGGGATTCGGTTTCAGTTAAGCTGATCGGCATTCCTACCTACCACTCTTTCAATAGCGATTTTCTTGTTGAAACTCGCTGTAGGAACCAACAAGTATCCTCAAATACTTTTGTCGTTCTTCGTGAGCCATCCGCTGTTAACGCGTTTACTGTGTCGAGTATAATTATAGATTTGGTGTTTAAGGTTTATACTAAGGCAGCTTTTTACTAATTCATAAAATATTGTTTTTTGGAAAAATCCATTGGAAAATGATTGTGGGTACAAAAATATGCAGTCAGAAAACACATTTAAATGTTATATTGTATGTAAAACATGTCAGGGAATACATACATACATCCATTAGAAAAATCAATCGGTTAAATCAATCGTGAGAAATAACAAATTTTGTGGCTACCCGGGTACCCAAAATAATCATGCGAGGGCTTAATATTTTTCCCGTAGTGAAAACTAAATGCACTATATGTATATTGGCCAGACGTTGAGTACAGGGAAACCCTGTACATATACATATACAATACATAATCATATAATTACCTTGATGATATATGAAAGAATGTATTCCAAAATTATTTGATCACTAACTACACTGATATTACACAAAATTCACACACTCATTCCAGCATTTTTTGTACCTACGAGTAACACATAGTAAACAACAAAGAGAAAACACTTTACAGCTCAATGGGAATAGCCGGATATCCCGTTCACTATCGTTTTAACACAACTTTCTAACTATTATTATGGGAAATAGGAAGGTAACAATACCCAAACGCTTAACTTGGTTCGGCTAAACTTCACGAGAATATTCGGTCATTCATCTATTGAACCGTTGGATATAAAAGAAATTATCTTTTTACTTGGTTAGACGTCCGATATAGTACATACACTTGTAAGATAGCTTTCTTCAAATGTCAGCACGAAATTCATTGAACAACAGTCATAAAATGCTGCAAATTAGCTCAAGCTGATATCCGCGCGACGCGACGTAATTATAGGGTGAACTCAACCGTGCACCTGCTGACAAATCAGCTAACCCTTTAATGGAACGAGTTGGAATTTACAAGTAAAAAGTTATCAAAATTATTAGCTCAACCACTACTGTAAAAGTACAAACACGTAGTACGCGTATACTACCTAACACTAAATGCCGTGAAATGAAACTCAACTAACCCAAGCCAAAAGATACTTGTTGGGAAAGTTGAATATTACCGAGATGCTATTGCCACTGCCACACTACTAAAGAAAAAGTTGGAACTGGTTCAGCTTGTTCTTGTTCAGGTGAATCGTTCGTGAAGAGTCATCTACACCCAACCTAATCAAAGAGAGAGAAGCTTTGCTTTGCCGGCCGTGTGTAAATAACGTGGCATTGCATTCTCAGTGATCTATGCATTTAACATGCATACAAAAATTACCTTTCTTGGAAGATGGGAACACTTATATTATTTTATACAGTAGAGAACGAGTGAAAAAATGCATTTTTGAAAGCCCCATGATTTTTCATATAAAACTGCATCGACAAGTAGTATAAAACGCATAAGTGAAAATTTCGCTTAAGTGCAGCGAAAATGTATGAAAGGTGAAGTAGGTATACGACGCATACGTAAACTGCAACGGATAAGTGCAAATTTACGATGTTCGATGTCGCTCTCGCCGTCCGTTTGTTTGTGCTAATAAACGGACGGCGAGAGCTTTTGTAGTGGCCAGCAGACAAGCATTGTGTATTGCACATTGTAAGAACAATGGTTCTTGTCTTGCAAGTTTACCCGTCCGGTTTCGTCTTACAATTTGAATTCAGCCATAAGGTTTTTGTTTTGAAGGTTCTGTGCACTTAAAGGTCCATCTAGATTAGTCGCCAAATGGCTGTGCGTCCAAAAATGGGGCACGATTTCAGTATTTGCGGCGCCAAATTTTGATGATGTCATTTCATTAACCCTTAAATGCATGGGGTCTGAACCCACTATCGTAACTGACCTCCCCTTATGTAAAATCAGTCACTGAACACGGAATCAGCCTTTATTTTCCCGGGAAATAGCCCGTTTTCCCAGAAAAGCGAAAATAGTAGAATTTGAATTGTGTACCAAATATGGTACGCCATGCATTCAGGCATTAATGTGTAAATGAAAGATTTTTTCAAATAATATTTAATCTGCCTCTTAATTTAATAGGAATAGTGCAAAATAGAAAGGATAATGATTATTGAGAGTTGTGATCGAAATTATAGTGGAAACTCGATATAATGAACTCCTTTTCATTAAAGGAAAGGTTGTAGTTTCTATAGAAAATCGCCAATATTAGGTTTTTTAAAAGGTAGCTCGGGTTGGTGCGTGATTAGTTTCCTATTCCTTATTGAAATTTGTATCGTGCCTATTTGTGACATATCCTGGAAGTCGATGGAAAGTGGAGTAGGTCTTACTACTCCTACATCCCCTACAAACCTAAATTTAGTCATATCTTTTGATCGAATGTCGCTATAAATTCAAATGTGTGTCAAGGGGTAACTGTCAGATGTCCTTATAAAATATTAAAACCGCGCCAGATCCGACTCATATACCCCTTCCTCCCCTACAAAAAAACATGGAATTTATCATTTTGGACTTTGCGTGCCGTCTAGCTCTGTACATCGGTATAGGTTATTAGTTAGTTAGTTATTAGATTTCGTTATAAAATAAATCTTCTGTATAAAGGTTCCTTATAAACATGTTCCACTGTTAAACCTATATCTCGAAACTTTTGACTTATCATAGCTCATAGGGATTCCTAATTCCTTCCTTGGAAAGTGTATGGATTGGATTGACTTTGCTAGGAGTGAATATGGAAATGACCTGCTGCCTGCTTTATAACCCAAATGTGTGCAGGTTCCAGGACATGTCCACAAGAATTACATCCATTTATTTTTTTGTTTATCGAATGTGGTACTCCACACAGTCTCCCATATGAAATGGTTGATCCTAGAAGCACATTTTCTGAGGATCCTGACCGTGGACTTACAAGATAATACTTGTCATAATCAAATGGTTTAAGAAATTGAATATTAAGGCGCAGCTGCTTGAGTCCTGATGAAAGTCCAAGTATCTTACTAAGATGTCATGTACGGAAGCTCCATTTCTTAGAGACGTGTCCTAAGGACAAAAGAAAAGATGTGACGATTTTTTTCAGTATACTTGCCAGCTAAAAGCTATAAGAAGCAGCTACAGAAAGTCTAAGCCTTGACCGGTTTACTGTAGAAAACAAAATGACAAAAGCGATCCTTCTAAATCAACTACGACAGCTCCGTTTCCTTGGATCCTGAACAGGACTGAGTAACCTAGCTTTCATAAAAATGACAGTAAATGTCCTGGAAAAATGGATTGGTGACATAATTTTTATGAAAATTTATGTTATTTGGGCCTGTTCTGGGCCCAATAAAACGCACCATAATGTTGAAAAAGCTGGTAATTAAAATTTTACGAACATATCCTACCCTACCCAAGACTAAAGAAGAATAATTTCATCAGTTAAGAACGATCGGGATGTATGTATTATATGCCTGAATATGCCCCAATGCATGGTGTACCATATATGGTACGTTGCAAAATCGGTGCAAACAATAGCTTTAGTGACTTTTTTGGCCAAAATCTCAAAAGATCCTCAAGAACACATTTCAATTTACTCACCCGTATTTTTCCTTTTTCAAATAACGGTAAACTTTGCCAAATTTTGTAGCTCAAAAGAATAGCTTTTAAAATTCCACAAAAAATAACGTTCGTCCACTTTGACGATGCACAGACAATTCAAGGAAAGCTTCTCGAAGCCAAAATTGAATTTATGTGAAAGCTCGTTTTGTCTACTTTGGGAAAAAGTAAAAAAAAAAATCAAAAATTTAATAATCGCTGGACTTTTACAGGAATCTAGCCATGTACCATATATGGTACGCTATGCATTTAAGGGTTAATATTGGCCTGAAAGGAAAAGGACCGAATCTGCAATCATTTTTCGCGAAATCGTAACGGTTCTCCATATATTCAATGTCAAAGTTTGACATTTATATGGGGTAGTTCAGTTTTTAATGAGAATTTGGGGGTATTTTTACAACATACTGATGTAAATCAATGGCATTGCACCAAAAATAACATTTTTAATTTCATTTGCCTCCCTGTCTAGCAAATTGTACAATTCTTGCTCGAAAATATATTTCGACTTTTCACATTATTAACATCTTTGCCAAATTGGTAAAACTTACTATTCTAGTGGGACTGATTAAAATTAAAACGTCGATTTGATGACATGGAACACTTTCCCATGCTTCTATCGAAATGCTCAACACTTCTCCGCAATGCACCTTCTTCTTTATATGTCAATCAGTTGAAGCTAATTAAATTCACACGTTCATCAATAAAATGCAGCCAGTTTCTGGACTGAGATTATCTTGATTGATTCATAAGTTAAGAATGAGTGAGGAAATGTTGGTTTCATGCAATATTTCAATGAATTCAATTCAAGAAACATGGTGTTCCAGAGCACTTCATAAGTGTCAATTCTTTAAAAAATCACAAAGTTCCTTCTTCTATAAAACTACGCTGAGCAATTTATTAGATGATCACACGAATGTCACACTATAAAAATGAAATCGACAGTGCTATAGAAGATTATATACATGTGTATGTGTGTGTGTTGATTTCAGTCATATGTGTTTATGTCATTCAATAAAGACTACAAAGAAGTATTTAATGGAGCATCTTTTTAGGTTAACGTTTAGAGAAGTATTATCGAAGTCTTATTGGATGTAGCCGTGAATTGATTATATAAGAACTTTTTAAGCTTTCCGAAAAAAGTTTTAAGGAGTTTTAATCGGATCAAAATATGTACTTATATAAGCGATGTCACACGATAAACTGATTTTGTGTTACTATATGAATGTTACAGGATGAAGTGCTTCTTTAAAGCATACGAATCAAAGCCACCTTAGCCTTCCGGCGGGCGCAATACTAATCCTAACACGATCGGGCGCAATGCATCTGACAGATTAAGTACAGAAAATAGGATGAAACTAAGTTTCTGTATATTTTAGACTCTTGTTTATTGTTGCATTGTGTTTTTGAAACAGTTCTTCGAAATTTTAGAAACAAATACTGGCTCACAAAGTTTGATACCCTTCACATTTTCAATTTTCTGAGAATACTCCGATTTCAATCGGTCCAATATTTAAAAACCCCCAACAGCTCGAAGTTTGCCGCGACTCAACCCGATTTGCCTTTACCGCAATGTAAATTTTCGATCTGAACAGGCCTATGAATTTTCGTTTCAGTATATGACCTTGCTCTGCTTCCGGGCTTGTATGAAGGTGGCTTTGATACGAATTGTTACTTGGGAAGTCGCCAAATGGCGTCACGTGCAGCCAAATGGCTGTTGTCATTTCATCCAAACTAGTCGCCATTTGGCTGTGCGTCCAGTTTAGATATTCAATATGACAACTCAACCAACCGCTTTGACAACCGCTTGTCAAATTCAAAGTGCAACTTTTGTTCGTTCTTTTGTGTGAAATTGAATAATTCTTGAATGGTCGTGTAATAATTCAAACGCGCAGAGTCCGATTTTGATAATTAGATTTAAAAAAATCACCAAAATGAAATTTTGGTTATGTCATTTCAACGAAAAAATTTCGAATTATCGAAAAAGGGGACTATGTAAATAAAATAATTTATTTTACAATTCAGCAAAGCTCCTCCAACCGGAATTTTTTTTTCGCGACACTGCCTCAACCATTTTCGAGGCTTTCCTTCAACAGTGTGCTTTCACCTGTAATTAAATTCTGTTCCAACATAAAGCGAAAACTATTTTTCAGCACTAGGTAGATCCTAAACGTATCAAGGGATTAAATAGTCAAACTAAAGTTAATTTATGAAAAAATATCGAAACAATTCTTGTCCTTATTTTGTGATCGACTGGAGATACACTAAATTTAATGAGAAAATAGGATACCTTATCGCATTCTTATGCGTTTTTTTAATGTAATGTGGTTTCCAAACTTCTTTTTATTTTTGTTTTAAAATAGTAGTAGATGCTGAAATCATAAAATTCGTTGCCATACCTTTTTTTATCACTATTTTTCACTGCCACGATAACTTGTCTTTTCACATCTTCGGATATGCAAGAATGCAAGTGTACTTTTTCGAAATCATTTTCACTTGAAGGTTAACAATAAACTGAAGAAAATGTGCAATCTTTTCACAATTAGCCGTAAAAGACAGCAACAGAAACATTTCAGGAAAAATTCGAATTATAAAGAGTTTCTAAATGCAAATTTCGAATTATAAAATGCTAGTGAGTGATCGTTGAACGAAATCATTTCGCTTTATCGAGTGCATACAACTTCATACAAACTTGGCTCTTTTTTTCGATTTATCGAAGGGACAGGTTAACTAGTTCGGATTATCGAAAAATTCGTATTACCGAGGTTCGAATTAACGAGAGGCGACTGTATATACACAGCGGAACAAATTTCCACTTACAATGATTTATGAAAACGTACGGCGAAATTAATCCGTTTTCGTCCACTCTGAACATAATATAATTTACCTAAAAACCCTATTTTGCCGACTTTTAAAAAATTACTTCGATTTAGTGGAAACTAGATCGAATTTTATATCGAATTTTCCCTCTCTACTTGTTTTTATTCGAGGGCTCACGAAAAAGCCGCCCCTAAAAACAGACGCTCCAAATATGTAATGAATGAATTTTAAACCTCATAGAATATTTACATTGAATAGTATTGGAGTATATTCATGATATAAACGCTGAATAACAGTCCAATGGGACTTGGCATTTGTCTATTAACACAATATAACTTTATTGTAGCAATTGGTGGCACTATACCTAAAAAGATGTTAGAAGTTTTTCAGAAAATGTTTTATGGATTTATTTATCGGATCAAAACATTAACTTTAAGCAATGTCACAAGTTCAGTTGAGCACTGTTTTATTATACGATTGCTATAGGACCTTTGCTTGTGGCGTTTAGCTGCCACATGCATTTGAAGATTTATACAAAGTAATTTTCTTACGTAAATTAGCCTCAAAACAAATCACTAAAACTACACCAGATTGAATAGCGAAATAAAATGATTATCGCAACCGCACTAAAATTGGATAAATAATTTGGTCTTTACAGAGATTTAAAGTCACATTTTTGTGATTTGACCCAAAATCGGTTTTATTCCACGCGCAAATTACATGAGTTAAACAAAATTTCCACGGTTTCGCAGTTAGCCCGAACAAGAACCCACGCCTTTCTACGAAACTGTTCATCAAGTCCCAATAGGTTGATAAGATTATCTATAAACTAGCTAAAGTTAACACTTATTTATTTCTTCTGCTCGGTAATAAACCAAACCTTATGCTTGCACATAGTTCCAAACTAAAGTTATTTTTAAGTTAGGTATAAGTTAGCAGTAAGATAGGATTAAGTTAGTTATAGTTTATTGTTTTTCAAGCAAGGTTTTTCTTTTAATTTTTCCTTGACTCCTACTAATATTGTAATTTGAATATTTGGATAGCATAGCTACAATAAATAAACTAAAGTTGCATAGATTGATCACATCTGTACCCTTAAGAATTAGATATCCACAATGTGAATTGTATCCTTATGAAATAATAAATTGAATTGAATTGAATCGTTAGCAAAATTCCATTCTACCTGTCCGCATAGGTACTTTTTGTGAATGAGATTGTTCAAAAATAAACTCTTTCATAAAACCCACCTAAATCGACCCTTCCTCAACACGTATTTGCCTGGAAAGTGTAAACATATCTCCCATGTGTCTAGTTTATTCTTACCAAATTTCAGAAAAAAATATTAAAAAATAAAAAAGTTATGCATGATTTACACTAGTCCACTTTTAATGGGCCACCCTGTATTTTGCAATTTGAATCTAGTCTTAAAGATTGAGATTTATGTCGTTTAAAAAATATTTATTTTTTTATTTTTAAATGCCTGTGGCAGCAAAAGGATTAGAATTTCCACTCAGGAGCCCTCCTTTGATGATGAGATCGATTTTCTTGATCATAGATGGGATCACTTTTTAATGTCGCAAATCTAACAAAAATAAATTTAAAGCACTTTGGTATCATTTCACTATATATTTTTATTAAACGTGCCATACACTATTTATTTCATTTTTAACATTTTTTGGTAATGATTCTATATTCAAAACATAAAGGTCGTAAAGTTGATAATGTTTTTTTTTTCAATATATCAGCAATTACCTATTTGTAGCATTTTTTTTGGGTCCTTAGTTTCCATGTTTTATCATAATGTTTCTAATTTTATATCAATTTGATAGTTACTATTTTCATATAAAGTGAGTTCCGCCATACAAATACATGTAAAATCTAATAATAACGTAGAACTAAAATTATTATAAATTAGAGAGTCATATTATTTATAGATTCATAATTTGTATTTTGCATATTTTATTCACAAAACAAAAAACAAATATTTTTGTTCGCTGTTTACTTCGTGCATATGCATATTGGTACTCCACTAACAAGCAATTTGTTATTGCTTTCATAGTATGTATCATAATAATTATGAATAATAATTCATAAAACCCACGCGATCTATCACATAAGATTCCGTTGCTTGTTGTGTCGTAATTGTCATTCAATTTTCAAAACTTAATTTTAAAGAGTACGACTATACATATGTATATTTCTATGTACTTATTTTTTACGTTCCCTTTATGATTCTAATTGCTCTTATTACTATAAGGTTCGACAATTCATATTTGTGGATACATGCATATTTCTATTTGCAACGAATATATTTTAGTTTTAATCACAAATTAATATTAAATGATTAATATTAAAAAAATACAATCAACAACATATACAATTAGTGAGTCTTTTAAGCTTTTTCTGAAGTTGGCATCTGAAAAAGATTTCAACATTTCAACCAATATTTGCTTTCACTACAACCCAAATTGCAAATTTTTAACTAAACCACCACAATACAAATTTAAATAAATATTGAATACTACTACTGTTAAACAGTACCGTTATGAAATCTAGACAAAATGCTAAAACTTTTAAAATTACTTGCCGCAAGGGCCCGCTGCATTTTTTACAGTAGTTATTTGAACTTGGAAGAAACAACGAATTTGGTTTCTCAGTTCCACAAAGAAGTACACATTTCTCTCAAAGTATAACAGTTATTTTTTCGGGCTTGGTTTGCAGACAATAGAGTATTTTGTTGCTATTTCAGGGCCAAAAGAAAATTTGAGTTACAGTGAATGAAAAATAACAGGAAGGTGTGCGTTTTTTTATTTTTCTTTAATTACAGATAATGGAAAATATTACTTACAACTTTTTTTCTTTAAATTGGTACATATCAAATCCAAATGAAAATCATTTAACTTTAAAAATGTGTTTCCATGTTTTTTAAATGACGAAAGAAAATTTCTTTAAATGAAGTTGTATTTTTTCAAAACTAAACTGAATTAAAGTTCCTTTTCTTTAAGAATCATTGCATTTTATATTTAACGTAACTCACATAACTTTGTTATGAAGCTTGTAACGCACAAAAAGAAGCATCTCCGATTATACAGGATGTCCGGAAACTGCCGCATAAACGCCCCGGATTATGATTCCTCAGTTGATTTGCAGCAAAAAAAGTTGTACGGAGTATACCCCCTGTTCTTAACCCTTTACCTGCATTTGAAGATTTTTGAAAAAATCATTTTCTTGCATGACTTAAAGCTCAATATCTCCAAAGCTGGACCAGATAGAATAGCGAAACAAGATGATTATCAGTGTCATTGTCATGTGGAGGTCACAAATTCAAATTTGTGTGATTTGACCCAAAAACAATCTATTTTTTCATCTCAATTTTCTCCAACTTCTGCCAAGGAGGGGTGCTTGCACGATTCTTTTAAAAATTGGCGCATACTCTTACGATCATTTCTTTCTTATATCATTTTATTCTAGCTCCATTATTTATAACAGTTTTTATACGTTAAGTGTAGAAAACTAAAATTTAAATTTTAAATGCATAGCGTACCGTATATGGTACATGGCTAGATTCCTGTAATAGTTAATAGATTTTTGATTCTACTTTTTCCCAAAGTAAACAAAACAGGTTTTCACATAAATTCAGTTTTGACTCTCCGAACCTTTCTTTAAATTGTCTGTGCGTCGTCAAAGTGGACGAATCTCGCATTATGCCTTGGTTACACAGTGCGAGCTATCCTGCGAGTTGTCCTAGACAGCTACTGCAGAGTAGCTACTTGCACCATGTGACCGCATCACGTATGATGCGGTCACATGGTGCATCATGTCAACTCGCACGATAGCTCGCACTGTGTAACCAAGGCATTAAGTTGCAATCTGATTTAGAAAAGCTGCAATTTTGGTGCCGCGATAATAATTTAAATTTAAATGCTCTCTCTCTAGTTCCTGTCAACCCCTTGTGGGGCATAGGGCATTAACTACGCCTACTCTCCACCTCGTTCTGTTTTGCGCCAACGGCGCAAGCTGTGACCATGTAAGATTTAGCGTTTTCGCCTCGCTTGTTACCGATCTTCTCCATGTGTTCCTTGGCCGTCCAACACGGCGTCTTGCTCCGGAATCCTGTGGATTCCAGTTCAGGGCCTTTTTTGCGATGTTATTGGGCCCTCTTCGGAAGGTGTGACCTATCCATTTCCACTTAAGTCTTTTGATCGAAGTGCCTATCCTTTCTTGGCCAGTTCGTTCGAAATGATCTCCGGCCAACGAATATGTAGGATGCGCCGTAGACACTGATTGACAAAAGTTTGCAACTTATCAGTAATTTCTTTAGTCACCTTCCAGGTTGAACAGCCATATAGCAGCACGGATTTCACATTGGAATTGAAGACTCGAAGTTTGGTGCGTCTGGAAATATTGTTGTTTAGCCAGAAAGGAGTCAAATTGAAGAAAGCCGCCCTAGCCTTGTTTATCCGTGATTTTACATCAGCATCCGCTCCACCATCTGCTGTAACTACGCTCCCGAGATAGCAAAATCCATCAACTTTTTCGACTGCCTGTCCCGAAATACAAATTCCGCTTTGCCCCCCTGGATATGTGCTCAAGAACTTAGTCTTGGCAGCATTGATTTTCAGCCCCGCATTACGACTTGCGCAATTTAGAGCTTCTGTCATTTGAGCGACATCATCCGTATTAGTTGATAGAAGACAAATGTCGTCAGCGTAGTCAAGATGTTGAAGGTGATCAAACAATTTCCATCTGATACCTTTGTTACGATGTAATTGAAGTGCGGAGCCGAGTACATCACTAATGACAATAAGGAAGAGAATAGGTGACAAAATGCAGCCTTGTCTCACTCCACTATGCACCTCAAAAGGATCTGAAAGCTTGCCCTTATGCAAGACGTGACATTGGGCTCCATTGTAGGATTCCTTAATGATGGAGATTATCTTATCTGGAATAATTCGTCTTCGTAAGGCATCCCAGATGTACTGACGATCAACACTATCGAAGGCTTTTTCAAAGTCGATGAACATGAGATGTAAGAGAATGGACAGAGCACCAAAGCAACTCGATCATCCTGCTCAGTCTCCAGACCAATCCCATCGAACATTTATGGGAAATTTTGGATCAGCGTGTTCGAAAGAGACAAATTTTCAACGAAGAAGATTTGAAGCGCGCTCTACTTGAAGAATGGGCAAGCGTACCGCAAGGAGTAACCATGAATCTTGTAGAGTCTATGCCAAGACGATAACCGACAAAATATTAGTCTTAAGCATAGTCCTTTTTTTCCTATAATAAAAACAACGTGTGCCATTACTTTTGATTCTTAAAAATAGCACCATTTTCATATTTTTATTTGCGATTCGTTAATTACTGTTCGAATTCTTATGAAAATTTTATAATTTATTTACAATGAATAAAGCTTTGATTTGAGACATTAAGCTTTGTTCAATTCTTAAAACTTATAGATACATATATTTTAAGTCAAAAGTCATATTTAAAAGTGTGCCTTCACTTTTGATTCTCATAGTATAAATTGAAAACTCCGATCTTCTTTGAGCACTCCCTAACAGGTAGTGTTCTTCAAAGGTGTCGTGCAGTCAATTTGGGGCCCGTGGCAGGCCGTCTTGGAGTGATATTCGCTTCCCTTAATCGTCTCTTCACTGTTTGGGCACTGACGGTTACTCCGCGAACACGCATCAGGTTCTGTTGTGCCGGAACAGATTTCGTAACGTACTTGTAACAATGAAACGGTCAGAGAGAGACTGAAAAGATGTAAGTAACCTAGCTTTCCAGATGCCACTGATAATGAGAAACCGATTACGGGTGCTTTTATAGGGGTAATTTACCTGACAGTTAGCCACCATCAATTTAAATTTTTCGGAGTTTTTTGTTACAAGTGACATTAATTTAAAAAGTGCGCAGCAAATATTGATAAAAAAAGGGTACCAACAGGTAGCTTAGGTTTCAAGCTTTCAAATTACTTTTCAAAAACCACGTATAGTCCGAGCCGTGATGGTAAAAAACCGGGGTTTTCGAACTGTCGGAAATTAACCATCTTAAAAGTTGCGTTTAGTTACGGTGATATCGAAACGGTTGGTCAGCCGAAGCAAAACTTGACCAGTATAGCGTAATTAGACGTAATTAGACGCAAAAATTAGAGGTGTTCGGGGGTATGGGTAACTGTCGGATCGAACCTATTTTTTTCGATAGAGGACCTCTCCGTGAGTCTAAAAACATTGGTCAGCCGAGCCGCAACCTGACCGAAGGGTTCGGCCAACCAGTTTAAAGGTGCGATTTTTTTAGGTGCGATGGGGTTTTCGGAACTGTCGGATCAAACCTATTCTATTCGATAAAGGACCGCCCCCTGATGCAAAAAATACTGGTCAGCCGAGCGGCAACCTGACCGAAGGGTTCGGCCAACCAGTTCGAAATTACCAATTTTGACGGGTCGATGGGGTTTCAGAACTGTCGGATCAAACCTATTCTATTCGATAGAGGGTCACTCCCTGATGCTAAAAACATTGGTCAGCCGAACCGCAACCTGACCGAAGGGTTCGGCCAACCAGTTCGAAATTACCAATTTTGACGGGTCGATGGGGTATCAGAACTGTCGGATCAAACCTATTCTATTCGATAGAGGGTCACTCCCTGATGATAAAAACACTGGTCAGCCGAACCGGAACCTGACCGAAGGGTTCGGCCAACCAGTTTGAAAGTAACAATTTTGACGGGTCGATGGGGTTTCAGAACTGTCGAATGAAACCTATTCTATTCGATAGAGGGTCACTCCCTGATACTAAAAACACTGGTCAGCCGAACCGCAACCTGACCGAAGGGTTCGGCCAACCAGTTCGAAATTACCAATTTTGACGGGTCGATGGGGTATCAGAACTGTCGGATCAAACCTATTCTATTCGATAGAGGGTCACTCCCTGATGATAAAAACACTGGTCAGCCGAACCGGAACCTGACCGAAGGGTTCGGCCAACCAGTTTGAAAGTAACAATTTTGACGGGTCGATGGGGTTTCAGAACTGTCGAATGAAACCTATTCTATTCGATAGAGGGTCACTCCCTGATACTAAAAACACTGGTCAGCCGAACCGCAACCTGACCGAAGGGTTCGGCCAACCAGTTCGAAAGTACCAATTTTGACGGGTCGATGGGGTATCAGAACTGTCGGATCAAACCTATTCTATTCGATAGAGGGTCACTCCCTGGTGCTAAAAACACTGGTCAGCCGAACGGCAACCTGACCCAAAGGTTCGGTCAACCAGTTTGAAAGTACCAATTTTGACGGGTCGATGGGGTATCAGAACTGTCGGATCGAACCTATTCTATTCGATAGAGGGTCACTCCCTGATACTAAAAACACTGGTCAGCCGAACCGCAACCTGACCGAAGGGTTCGGCCAACCAGTTCGAAAGTACCAATTTTGACGGGTCGATGGGGTATCAGAACTGTCGGATCAAACCTATTCTATTCGATAGAGGGTCACTCCCTGGTGCTAAAAACACTGGTCAGCCGAACGGCAACCTGACCCAAAGGTTCGGCCAACCAGTTTGAAAGTACCAATTTTGACGGGTCGATGGGGTATCAGAACTGTCGGATCGAACCTATTCTATTCGATAGAGGGTCACTCCCTGATACTAAAAACACTGGTCAGCCGAACCGCAACCTGACCGAAGGGTTCGGCCAACCAGTTCGAAAGTACCAATTTTGAGGGGTCGATGGGGTATCAGAACTGTCGGATCAAACCTATTCTATTCGATAGAGGGTCACTCCCTGATACTAAAAACACTGGTCAGCCGAACCGCAACCTGACCGAAGGGTTCGGCCAACCAGTTTGAAAGTACCAATTTTGACGGGTCGATGGGGTATCAGAACTGTCGGATCGAACCTATTCTATTCGATAGAGGGTCACTCCCTGAAACTAAAAGCACTGGTCAGCCGAACCGCAACCTGGCCGAAGGGTTCGGCCAACCAGTTCGAAAGTACCAATTTTGACGGGTCGATGTGGTATCCGAACTGTCGGATCGAACCTATTCTATTCGATAAAGGATCGCCCCCTGATGCTAAAAACACTGGTCAGCCGAACCGCAACCTGACCGAAGGGTTCGGCCAACCAGTTTGAGGGTGCTCATTTTCTAGGTGTAATACATACATATACATATGTTTATATCGCTTTCATATCTTTTTACCTAGAAATCTGCTGTCCTCGCCAGATTCAACGCGTCTAATCTCTTTCAAGCATTAAGCTCTTTACAGACTATAGAAGATTTTGCATAATCTTGAGATCTTACAAAATCTAGGCGAAAATCTTCTAGATTTTCCATACATTTTCATAGATTTTGTACGGAAATTATAACCAAAATCTCGGAGAAAATCTTTACAAAATCATGGTGAAGCGTGGTGAGCTTCGCATTTGATAATACTACAGTAGAAGTAATCTAATCCATTTTCCGCTTCGCACATGGTTTTGTGCACAAAAGTTTGATGACGAGCATAAACCATTAATTCCTATAAGATAGATTCTGCTTCTTGTTTTAACAAATTAATATAAATAGCAGTTTCATGCATGAAATTGTCGGAATTTTTAATCTAGACGGATTGTACTGTACTGTCAAGTCGTGGAACAAGATTACGACCAAAGTGTGAACAGCATACAGGATTACATAATCTATACCTAGATCTTGCGGCCATATGTGAAAAGTATATTAGGTGCTTGTCCGAAACCGGATTTCTCTGCCACTAGGATTGTATGAGTACACGTAGCCTTCATTCATAATTTCAGAGATCTTTCATAAATCACACACAGATCATAGTCCAATCCCTACAAGCCTGCACACACACAATCAAAACACAAGTAAAAAAAAAGGTTTTTTTTTTCAAATTTTCACGCTCATAATGCCCTCAACCCAGCGCGTACATTAAGCTGTGTAATTCCGCGTCCACCTCAACGACAACTTGTTTGATTAAACTTTTCCCTCGCACTTATCGCAAGTTGGAAGGCTGTTCGCACGATACAATATTCTCTCCAACTCAAACAAGTCGTCCAACTTCTGTTCACACGCACGATTAGTCTTCAAATTCGTTTGAATATCAAAAGTTGGAAAAAAAATTGGATCGTGCGAGCGGCCTTAAGCTCGACTTCACGACGACGCATATTCCCGGGGTCATCATGTCGATGAGACGAGAAAATTTATGGCATCGCAAAAGGTATGAATCGTATTTACATATGTATATATGTACATACATATGCATACATAGATACGAGAGCTCTTGTGTAGAACTGAATTTGTAGAATGAGCCAAATTCATTCCTTTTGATGATTTTAAGAAATTTATATTCGAAAGGAGAGCGCAAACTATGCATTGTAGTGACAATGAAAATTTTGTTATTAGCCGAAACAAATTGAGCCAAAATATGGGCATCGAACGGCAAAAATTATTATGGGAAAAAAGTCCCCACCGATTAAAGGTTCGCAGCCTTAACAAAGGGGGAATAGGGGGTATTTGGTTTTTTTTTTGCGATTATTTCAAAAACAGCAAGAGATACAGAAAAATGATCTGAGGACACAAACAAAAACCACGTAAAGTTGCACTTTGTATGGGAGGTACACTTGGTTTTATCCGATTGAGTTGATGTTTGGTGGGTGCTGATGTTTACTTGTGCTTCCATTGGCAAATGGAAGGTGTTTTTTTCATGTTTGACTAATTTTTCTTGATTCTAAATCTTCATTTCATCCCTATTCTCTTTCCGACTTAAGTATATGAGTAATATCTATATTTATACTTTCTATACTAATTATATAAAATAGCTTATATGGTATATATGTAATAATATGCCACTTGGTTGCTAAAACATCCTAAAGAAACGATTGTGAAAGGATACCAAATTTCGTCAATTTCCAATATTTGATATCTTCACTATAAATATCAAATTTGGACTTCCTTACTCCTTATGATTGGAAGAGTCCTTTTTCCGTATCCACACCTGAAGAAGGTGTGAAATGCGTGATGAAACAAAATTCGAAACGACTTAAGCGAATTACTCAAATTTTAAGCATAATAGAAAATACGCATTTCCACATCCAAAGTGGAAAAAAATAAGTATCTTATTCTCGTTTCCGTCACAGATGCAGGGATTGGGAAAAATAACTTTAAGAGAGGTCCAGTAGTTTTTAGGCCGAACCGTTACAAACAAACATTCCCATATAAGCTATTTTATATAATCAGTATAGAAAGTATAGATATAGATATTACTCATATACGAGTACATAATTAAGTTAAATAAAATAAATTATATAGTTGAAGAAAAATACGATATTGGGTCGGCAAAAAACATTCATCGCTGGATTGTTGCAGGAAAAAATAAATAAAAATACGGTCGCAATGGTATATAAGATATTAGAATTTCATTGAAAAATTCGGCGCCAGACTAAAATTTTGCTAACGACGAGCGAGAGCAAACGAGAGCCGTGCCACTGTCAAAACACGGCTCGCTAGCCGTGAATTTGCGGGTTTTGGTGCACGATATGTGGAAACACGTCTCGCTAGTTGAGTTTTGACAGCGGCACAGCTCTCGCTCGTCGTGAGCTTCCCATATAAGCCAATGCATTTGTATGGCTGGAGCTTGCGAGCCGTTTTCGCGCCGTTTGAATGAAGCCCAAGGGTTACTGTGTCTGGAGACTGTCGGTGTATGTAAAGGCGCGTTTAGATGGCATCAAACTTGTTTGCATCCAACTTTTCCCTCAAACTTATCCAAGCTGGAAGGCTGTTTACACGTACGATATTCTCTCAAACAAATCCTATCAAACTTGTTGGCCGTGTAAACAGTAGTTGAAAGTTGGAGCGGTCGTAAAACGTTATCAGTTTTTGCTATACGTATTAGTACAGGAAAAATATAATAGCTTTTTCTTTTATTTTCTCGTGAATATTTTAAACATTAAAGGAAACCTGTCCGAATGATTATACAGCGTGCCCGAAAAGTCTACGGAAAGCCGGAATTGGACGATAGCGCACAGATATTGGTAATCAGAAGCTGGATGAAAGGTATTTGAACATTGATGAATCAAATAGTTCGATCTCTCGATTCCAAAAATAATGACAATTTTTTTTCAAAACCGAAACAATTAATTTTCGGTCTGGGCTGCAAAGTATTTTGAGTTTTGCGTGCGTTGTAGTGTGTTATTCACACGAGCGGTGTGAGCATGATAGTACGCACGTCGCGTCGTACAAGATAAAACGGGTTTTTTCGTTGGATATTCATATTTTATTTGTCTTGGCGGCCAACGACATTGTATTCTCTGACGCCTGTAGCATTCCTATTCTCGAATTAACATTGCACACTGCATACTATCATGTCATGTCATTGTTTGTAGGTATGTACATACATAACTATAAAATCAGAAAGAAAACCTACGCCGTTCAGTTCGAAACCAAACTAACATATTCTACGATTTAACCAAAAACATGATCATCTGGAACGTGTGATCCAAATTTATTTTCGATGCATTGCAAACTTTCGGAGTACTACAAAGCTTTCGATTATGATTTTCATTTCGTAGTACAAATAATTTTGGAAATTATGGTTCATATACATAATGTACATACGCATATATACATACATCGCTTTTGTGTGAAAGCCATTGAAACTCGCATCAATCAATTAATCCGGTGAATATTCTGTAAACATATTCATACATATGTATATACATATATATGTATATCTTATATGGTCGGATGATTCCAGTTTGATTACCAGAACAATCTCTGCATCTCTTAAAATTTACAACAACATAAAACGCTAGGCGCATTAATTCTTTTTTAGAAAGCATATTTATACTCCTCAAAACAAAATAAGGGCCACTAATAATTTTCTGATTATGTTTTTGTGGAAAAGGAAGATCATAGTTTTGTTGGTCTAATTTAATAAAACAATATGTTTTTCATTAAATCTAATGAATTTTATTGAATTTTGACCAAAAGTTACACTTTTTTTTAGCATTTTTTCGGATTGCTTACTTTTTGCGGTCATGTAATCGTAACAATAACAGTTAATTTGTATGTCTAATCTGTAAAAAAATTTATTCTTTGTTTTTTTTTAGTATCGAGTATGGCCTCCCCTTTTTGATATGCAGTCTCGAAGCCTGGACGGAACGCTTTCAATTAGCCGATCGACGCTTTCTATTGATATCTCGTCCCAACACATTTTTAGCAATTGAATCAGCTGTTGCTGATTGTGTATGTCCTTTTAAGCGGTCCGCATCCGGCGTTTTAATTGATCCCAAAGATGTTCTATCGGATTTAGGTCCGGACTGTTGGCAGGCCACTCCATGACCTCAATATTGACCTCCTCGAAAACAGACATTGTCGCCCGGGCAGTATGTGGTCGTGCATTATCCTGCATGAGGATAAAACCATCCAACGACTGTTGTGAAAAAGGAATGATATGTGGCCTAACAATCCTTTCAATATAACTTTCGGACGTAATTGTCCCGTTATTTAGGATAACAAGGTTAGTTTTGCCTTGCAAGCTAATTCCGGCCCAGACCATCACACTGGGACCGCCTTGCCTCTCAATTTGATTAATGCAAGGATCCAAAAATGCTTCTCCGGTTCTCCGCCAGACTCTTATGCGTCGGTCGTCACTAAAAAATTTTACTTTGCACTCATCCGAGAAGAGCACCTTGCGCCATTGTTGCATGTCCTATTGGATATGTCGACGAGCAAATCTTAAACGATTCGTACGATGCGTCCTGCCCTGTTCTGTTCTGGTAACACGTTTCCTTGACCACTGTTAGTATTCGTGCAAACGATTTCTGAATGTTTGAGGGCTAACAATGGTCCCAGTCGTCCTTAATAGCCTACTTTGTAGTCCACGAGCACTAATGGTACGATCCCGTCGCGCAGAAAGTCTCATATATCGGTCTTCTGCGGGGGTGGTTATTCGAACTCGGCCTGAACCATGACGACGGGAGACATTTCCTGTCTCCTGGTAACGGTTCCAAAGGTTTTAAATGGCTCTTCGCGGATACCCTGATTGCAGGGCCACAGAACGTAGCGAACGACCTTCCTCCGACATTTCTAAGGCTCTGGACGAAGCATTTAAATTTAAATGGCGCCGAATTGTTGGTATTTTGTATTTTACAGATTCTCCTTATCTTTAGAAGTGCAACAACTAATGTTGCATCTAAAGAACTTGGCGAAAACTAATTCTTAATCAAAATGAGAAATAAACAAAACTACCAAATGGATGACTCGTGACCCCAAAAGTACTGTTTAAGACAGTTCCGTTAAAGCTAATGTTAACGAATGATACTGTGATAACTCACATCACATTCAGGTACAGAATGGCATTTTTGAAAATAATTATCACATTAAAAATTCGCCAAAAGACGTTGTTAAAGTCAACGGACATAAGTGGCCCTTATTTTGTTTTGAGGAGTATATATTTCGATTGGACTATAATCAATGCATCTGAAACAAGTTGTCCAACTTCTGTTTTCACGGTGGATTTGTTTGAATGCTCGTTCCACTTCAAACTTGTTGTCCAACTTCTATTTACACGATGGATTTCTTGTCTAACTTGTTTGAATGCTCAAAAGTTGGACGACAAATCAATCGTGAAAACAGCGCTTTAAAGGTAAGTCCATTAATTTATTTGTTTTCCCACACTAGTGCCAAAACATCTCTTCTGTCCCTTTTAGTCGCCTTTTACGACACGTCGGTAAATACGATGGCATTACTCTTGAACCATGCCACAGAGCAAATATCTTGACGGTTCAGTTCATATCCTTTAATTGGACGGATTGATTAATAATATGAAATCGGATTTTGCCATCCGATCTTTTTCAATGCATGATTTTTCAGCAATCGAGAATGTATTTCCGTTTTCAACTGTAGGCTTTCCTATGGATCCGTTAACGTATCCCCAAGCATCGGTTTTTTAGGGTTTTTTAGATTTTTCAAAAAACCCTTATGAAATTGATTTCGTCCGTCCGTCTGTCCGTCCGTCTGTTCACTCTCGCACTCGCGAACGGCTTAACCGATCGTCATGAAATTTGGTAGGAATGTGTAGAATGGTAACAGTCTTTGGCACGAAATACTTAAAAGTTGGTTGGGCAAAAATAACAGGGTGTTCCGGAGATTTAAAAATTTGTTCACTAAATAACTCGCGAACGTCTTAACCGATAGTAATGAAATTTGGTAGGAATGTGTAGAATCGTAACAGTCTTCAGCACGAAATACTTAGACGTAGGTAGGACAAAGCTAACAGGGTGACCCGAAGATTTGAAAAAGTCGACTTTTTTAGTTCCTATCGGGCTTGGACGTATGGATACTCAAATCAAAGAACTCGATGGGTACATTTCATATCAGTTGCTTCTTTCCAATTTGGAGTATGAATGAAAGGCGTTGTTAGCCTTTCATTCTGGAACGCGTTTATTTGGACCAATCCAAAAATAGATTTACAAGCAGCATTTCATTAATATTGTGCATAATTCTTATTTATTACCTATAAAATATACGTGAAAAATTATTCACTATGTATGTATCCAAAATCTAAAAAACCCTCGTATTGCGGGCGCAGCCCTCTGTACGCCGGTATTTTTTTTAATAAAGCTTCTTCTGCATTTTCCATGTATCGTAATTATCCTTACAAAGACCTCCATACGAGCTGAGTTCATGATTCTTCGTGCTTATTTTGTGCAACTTTCAATATTAACTTTATCACTCCTTTTTATTATTCATTTAGTGACTTATTATTTTTTGTTAATTATATGAGCTGATTCTGGCCCATAACCTATTAAAGCTACAAAGCCAGCGCAATATCTTTTTTATATATGTTTATTACACCAGGATCTTTTTTGAACTGATAGTGTAATATTTTTATATAAATTTACTAGCTAAGGAAGCTCGGTTCGCTCGCTCTCTTATCTAGTGCTCGCTTCGCTCGTGTTATTGGTTTCAATCACAACTTGACACTAATTTGAATGCCAATCAACCTGCTAACTATAATTGATTGAGATCGACCTATCGATGGTGAAACCAAAGATAGATTTCCGTCGGGGGTTAAGCGGTCAAGGCAATACAACAATAACATACTCGACCCCCTGACTGATTGATGAGACTGCACATGCCCTTCAACTATATTAGCGTGAGTTATCTCGAAAATCATTAATTAATAATTTGTTATTATACCTATTCATATATGTCAGCATCAGCACACTCATTTACTCAGTTTTCGCCAAGTGCACTAAAATGTGCGCACGCCACCTACACTGTTCATACTAACCCAGAAACCATCATAACTTCGGGTTGACGGTTGCCTCTGACCACTCTGTGCACTGATTGGGGAAGAAGTTCCAATTACGCTTTTGTGGCGAGTCCGGCAACACCTCAATCGTGCCGCTCCGCCGAAGGATTGCGGAGATATCGACGGATTTCCGAAGTAGTACGAAGCTAATTGTGAAATTGCTGTGACCAACATCCAGGATATAGGTATGTACGCAAAAACGTATAGTCACCTTGAATACAATTTATCTGTATTTTATCCAATGACAACTAAATATTCCATACATACAAAATGGAATTTAGATTTACCGCCACTTCCTTTGAGACTTTCAAAATTTTCTCGGTCTATAAACCTTCCTCAGCGTAAAACGGATTAAACAAACAAAACAAAATCTGTTATGTGTCCTATCTTCCGTATAAAAGGAAGCAATTTATCGTGAGGACAATCCTAAGAGTTCTTCCTATACTGGAAGTGACGTCATCAAGTTTCCATGGTAGCCTACCCTACTACACATTTTGGACAGTGTTGCTTAATATTGTTAAGCAGTGTTGTTTATGTATTTAACAGTTGAAGTAGCCACCTCTAATAGTGTTAGAACTTCTCTGCAAAATCCTGACCTTAAACATTTCAATAGAGAAAAAACATTTGTAGCAAGCGATAGCATCATCATTGGCTATAGTTATGACAGGCAGCGACAATTCATCGATAAAGAATCGAAGGCCTTCTACTAAGGAGAACTATGACTAAGTGAGAACTGGAATCGATCTTATTCCGAAGACTGTCGTTGATGTAGAATCACCACTACGGACTATGAAGAATTTATGGAAAAACAATGACTGTGGTGAAAAAATATTATTTTTTATTTTTTTCCTTTTTATTCTAATTTTTTTTTATCTATTATTATTGTTTTACCTTATTTTAACTTAACCTTTTTACATTTTGCTTCTACTGGGAATCGAACCGGGCACCTATAGTTTCGTAGTCCTACGTCCTACACCTAAGCTATCTTATAGTCCTGACACACTAGCGCATAAACTCGTTTCATAAACCGCAAAAAATATCCAGCTTTGTAAACCACGAAAGCATGACACACTACACAATTGCGGGTTATGAACGTCATGAAATATTCTAAATGAGCTTTTGAAAATTGACTATTCAAAACTAGTTTATGTCAAAAAAAGTAAATTGAGTATTTACTTGTTTATTTGTACTTGTGAATCGCGGGCTTGCGGGGTTTAAATCTAAAGAAACTACAGCCTAGTCACTGCTGATCCAATTATAATTGCTACAGATCTATAATAGGAAGTAGTATATTGACGATACAAAAGCGGAAGCAAATCAAAGCACTGATGAGCTCAACGATAGACGAAAAGACGAGCAGAGAGAGAATAATCCTGTGATTCGCCGGCTTGCTGAAGTGTCCAGGGTTTTTTCGTAAGTTGCACGTAGTGCGATACTACGAACCGCACACAATTGCCGGTGCTAATGACAGCGTCGTAACTTAACGTGACAAACACTAAACATATGATTATTGACATTTTTGACAAAAGTAATAGGCAACTATGATAAATAAAGAGCTTTTCGGTGGTTACAATGCAGTTTACGAATCGAAAGCTCCATCCAATAGCGGGTTACAACGTCGTTATGAGAGCTTTCATAAACTCCAAACGGCTCATAACCTCGTTATAAACCGCATATAAACTCGTTCTGGACTCATAAACTGCATTCGTTCGTAAACTCGTTTAGGTGTGTCAGGACTATTAGGATTACTAACTTCGAGAATAAGTTAGTCGTTTTATTTTTTGACAATTTCAATCTAATTCAGAGACATTTAGATGAAAGTCATCGATATGTGATCGAAGACATTTCGATTAGATGGTATCTATGACAAATGGATAAAAAGTCATCGTTTTTGGATCGATTACTTACTTACCTTAAGCCGGTTCAATTTCATTTAGTACACTATAAAAATTTAAAGCGATTGAATCGAGTAGGCCGTTTCGGTGCAGTTTGGGAACAAACTTTTGAGGAGAATTTTATCTTAGAGAAAGCATGCGTTAGTCCAGAGTGGGCATCAGAAAATAAAAATGGCACCGTTCTCACACTATTGCAGTTCATAGTATGCGTGAAAATTTTATTCAAACGTCAATTATTTGTTTACAATGGAGAATATAAAATCCGCGTAATATTCATTACTCTCTTAAAATGCCGACGTGATATTTAACCCTTCTGTTGGCGTATAGATCCAGACAAACCATTGGTACTATATCTTGATGAAAAATATCGTTCAATAATATTTTCCACCCCTTTCCATATAAATTTCAAAGGAACCGACGGCCACAGATGCGATCAAACGTTCGGCGAAATGTAGACTATGTCTAAAGTATCGATAAAACGGCGCATCATCGTAAGACACACTATGTAAACTGTTTCTAGAACCAAATTTAGACCTCTTCAAAAAATAAGATTTATTTCACAGAAGATTCAGCTACACCTTAGGCATAATAGCTCGTAGGCGGCGTCAGAAGGGTTAATAATTGCATCGACCATATTTTGACATTTGAATTATTTCGTGGAGTGTAGTGTAATAAATTTGGAGTCAAACACATATGGGTTGTGTGATCACATAGCCACTCTGGACTAACGCATGGCATGGGTTGCTATGTTTTCTCTAAGAATTTTATATATTAGATTTTACATATTATGACTTGAATGAATACTATAGTTTAAATAATAAACTCTAAAAGTTTTTGACCGGAGCAACACAATTTTCAGCAAAAATCATCTTCGACATAATGCGCATACGCGCACACTAAATTTAATGGCTGAACCTGCATTTTTTTAAAAATGGTTTAAAATGAAAATTATTATAATAATTATAATTATAACTTATTTTTCAATAAAATTATAATTCTAATCCTAACTCGTATATGAGTAATATCTATATCTATACTTTCTATACTGATTATATAAAATAGCTTATATGGGAATGCTTGTTTGTAACGGTTCGGCCTAAAAACTACTGGACCTCTCTTAAAGTTATTTTTCCCAATCCCTGCATCTGTGACGGAAACGAGAATAAGATACTTATTTTTTTCCACTTTGGATGTGGAAATGCGTATTTTCTATTATGCTTAAAATTTGAGTAATTCGCTTAAGTCGTTTCGAATTTTGTTTCATCACGCATTTCACACCTTCTTCAGGTGTGGGTACGGAAAAAGGACTCTTCCAATCATAAGGAGTAAGGAAGTCCAAATTTGATATTTATAGTGAAGATATCAAATATTGGAAATTGACGAAATTTGGTATCCTTTCACAATCGTTTCTTTAGGATGTTTTAGCAACCAAGTGGTATATTATTACATATATACCATATAAGCTATTTTATATAATTAGTATAGAAAGTATAAATATAGATATTACTCATATACTTAAGTCGGAAAGAGAATAGGGATGAAATGAAGATTTAGAATCAAGAAAAATTAGTCAAACATGAAAAAAACACCTTCCATTTGCCAATGGAAGCACAAGTAAACATCAGCACCCACCAAACATCAACTCAATCGGATAAAACCAAGTGTACCTCCCATACAAAGTGCAACTTTACGTGGTTTTTGTTTGTGTCCTCAGATCATTTTTCTGTATCTCTTGCTGTTTTTGAAATAATCGCAAAAAAAAACCAAATACCCCCTATTCCCCCTTTGTTAAGGCTGCGAACCTTTAATCGGTGGGGACTTTTTTCCCATAATAATTTTTGCCGTTCGATGCCCATATTTTGGCTTAATTTGTTTCGGCTAATAACAAAATTTTCATTGTCACTACAATGCATAGTTTGCGCTCTCCTTTCGAATATAAATTTCTTAAAATCATCAAAAGGAATGAATTTGGCTCATTCTACAAATTCAGTTCTACACAAGAGCTCTCGTATCTATGTATGCATATGTATGTACATATATACATATGTAAATACGATTCATACCTTTTGCGATGCCATAAATTTTCTCGTCTCATCGACATGATGACCCCGGGAATATGCGTCGTCGTGAAGTCGAGCTTAAGGCCGCTCGCACGATCCAATTTTTTTTCCAACTTTTGATATTCAAACGAATTTGAAGACTAATCGTGCGTGTGAACAGAAGTTGGACGACTTGTTTGAGTTGGAGAGAATATTGTATCGTGCGAACAGCCTTCCAACTTGCGATAAGTGCGAGGGAAAAGTTTAATCAAACAAGTTGTCGTTGACGTGGACGCGGAATTACACAGCTTAATGCACGCGCTGGGTTGAGGGCATTATGAGCGTGAAAATTTGAAAAAAAAACCTTTTTTTTTACTTGTGTTTTGATTGTGTGTGTGCAGGCTTGTAGGGATTGGACTATGATCTGTGTGTGATTTATGAAAGATCTCTGAAATTATGAATGAAGGCTACGTGTACTCATACAATCCTAGTGGCAGAGAAATCCGGTTTCGGACAAGCACCTAATATACTTTTCACATATGGCCGCAAGATCTAGGTATAGATTATGTAATCCTGTATGCTGTTCACACTTTGGTCGTAATCTTGTTCCACGACTTGACAGTACAGTACAATCCGTCTAAATTAAAAATTCCGACAATTTCATGCATGAAACTGCTATTTATATTAATTTGTTAAAACAAGAAGCAGAATCTATCTTATAGGAATTAATGGTTTATGCTCGTCATCAAACTTTTGTGCACAAAACCATGTGCGAAGCGGAAAATGGATTAGATTACTTCTACTGTAGTATTATCAAATGCGAAGCTCACCACGCTTCACCATGATTTTGTAAAGATTTTCTCCGAGATTTTGGTTATAATTTCCGTACAAAATCTATGAAAATGTATGGAAAATCTAGAAGATTTTCGCCTAGATTTTGTAAGATCTCAAGATTATGCAAAATCTTCTATAGTCTGTAAAGAGCTTAATGCTTGAAAGAGATTAGACGCGTTGAATCTGGCGAGGACAGCAGATTTCTAGGTAAAAAGATATGAAAGCGATATAAACATATGTATATGTATGTATTACACCTAGAAAATGAGCACCCTCAAACTGGTTGGCCGAACCCTTCGGTCAGGTTGCGGTTCGGCTGACCAGTGTTTTTAGCATCAGGGGGCGATCCTTTATCGAATAGAATAGGTTCGATCCGACAGTTCGGATACCACATCGACCCGTCAAAATTGGTACTTTCGAACTGGTTGGCCGAACCCTTCGGCCAGGTTGCGGTTCGGCTGACCAGTGTTTTTAGTTTCAGGGAGTGACCCTCTATCGAATAGAATAGGTTCGATCCGACAGTTCTGATACCCCATCGACCCGTCAAAATTGGTACTTTCAAACTGGTTGGCCGAACCCTTCGGTCAGGTTGCGGTTCGGCTGACCAGTGTTTTTAGTATCAGGGAGTGACCCTCTATCGAATAGAATAGGTTTGATCCGACAGTTCTGATACCCCATCGACCCCTCAAAATTGGTACTTTCGAACTGGTTGGCCGAACCCTTCTGTCAGGTTGCGGTTCGGCTGACCAGTGTTTTTAGTATCAGGGAGTGACCCTCTATCGAATAGAATAGGTTCGATCCGACAGTTCTGATACCCCATCGACCCGTCAAAATTGGTACTTTCAAACTGGTTGGCCGAACCTTTGGGTCAGGTTGCCGTTCGGCTGACCAGTGTTTTTAGCACCAGGGAGTGACCCTCTATCGAATAGAATAGGTTTGATCCGACAGTTCTGATACCCCATCGACCCGTCAAAATTGGTACTTTCGAACTGGTTGGCCGAACCCTTCGGTCAGGTTGCGGTTCGGCTGACCAGTGTTTTTAGTATCAGGGAGTGACCCTCTATCGAATAGAATAGGTTCGATCCGACAGTTCTGATACCCCATCGACCCGTCAAAATTGGTACTTTCAAACTGGTTGACCGAACCTTTGGGTCAGGTTGCCGTTCGGCTGACCAGTGTTTTTAGCACCAGGGAGTGACCCTCTATCGAATAGAATAGGTTTGATCCGACAGTTCTGATACCCCATCGACCCGTCAAAATTGGTACTTTCGAACTGGTTGGCCGAACCCTTCGGTCAGGTTGCGGTTCGGCTGACCAGTGTTTTTAGTATCAGGGAGTGACCCTCTATCGAATAGAATAGGTTTCATTCGACAGTTCTGAAACCCCATCGACCCGTCAAAATTGTTACTTTCAAACTGGTTGGCCGAACCCTTCGGTCAGGTTCCGGTTCGGCTGACCAGTGTTTTTATCATCAGGGAGTGACCCTCTATCGAATAGAATAGGTTTGATCCGACAGTTCTGATACCCCATCGACCCGTCAAAATTGGTAATTTCGAACTGGTTGGCCGAACCCTTCGGTCAGGTTGCGGTTCGGCTGACCAATGTTTTTAGCATCAGGGAGTGACCCTCTATCGAATAGAATAGGTTTGATCCGACAGTTCTGAAACCCCATCGACCCGTCAAAATTGGTAATTTCGAACTGGTTGGCCGAACCCTTCGGTCAGGTTGCCGCTCGGCTGACCAGTATTTTTTGCATCAGGGGGCGGTCCTTTATCGAATAGAATAGGTTTGATCCGACAGTTCCGAAAACCCCATCGCACCTAAAAAAATCGCACCTTTAAACTGGTTGGCCGAACCCTTCGGTCAGGTTGCGGCTCGGCTGACCAATGTTTTTAGACTCACGGAGAGGTCCTCTATCGAAAAAGATAGGTTCGATCCGACAGTTACCCATACCCCCGAACACCTCTAATTTTTGCGTCTAATTACGTCTAATTACGCTATACTGGTCAAGTTTTGCTTCGGCTGACCAACCGTTTCGATATCACCGTAACTAAACGCAACTTTTAAGATGGTTAATTTCCGACAGTTCGAAAACCCCGGTTTTTTACCATCACGGCTCGGACTAGTACAATTATACGCGATTATAGGTTAAGTCGATACTTTTGTCCGTAAGTGTATAAAAACTGTTAGAAATAATATGATGTAAAGGAGATATGTCGTGCTCTGTGGCCGTGATCGTTCGGTCGCCACTCTGTGAAATAGACACTCATAGAGAAACGAGCTTACAAACTCGGCACGACTCGTCGCAGGTTTATTATTCAGAAGAAGATGATAAGAAATATTCTTATCGTAGAATAATAAACAAACAATGCGACTAGGAAGTGAGCTAGCTGACAACCGTATCACACTCCGAATTCAGTTGTCTTTGTAACTTTGATGACTACACACGGTAGTCATCAACGCACCATGCTCCACTAGGAGTTACGGTAATATCGATAGAAAGGAGATATGATTGGGAGACTATGCTTCAATTTTTAAAAGAATCGTACAAGCACCTCACCCTGGTAGAAGTTTAAGTAAATTAAGACGGAAAAAATTTGTGTTCGGTCGAATCACAGAAATTTTACTTTGAAGCTCTGTAAAACCCGGACCCCTTATCCTATTTTAGTGCGCTAAGTTTTGCTTTATAGGTAAATTTGTTGGCTGTGAAAGGCATCTGAATCCGCTATTATTAGATAGTATAATTTTAGAGATACATATTGAAGTTTAAGTCGGGTAAGAAAATATTTTTTTTCAAAAATCTTCAAACGCCTGTGGCAGCTAAAGAATTGGGGGTATGTTCCGTACAACTTTTTTTGCTGAAAATCACATGAGGAATAATCTTCCGTTGCGTTTATGCGGTGGTTTCCGGACACCCTGTATAGTCTTATAGTCAAGACCTGGTTGCGGAATGAGACGTGAAGCGAAAGGTTGTTAAGTTAGCCCTCCCACAACTTCAAATCACACTCCAAACCGTTTGTTCGGGGACGGCTACGTTTGTTCGTGATTGTCCGTCAATTAAAATCGTTTGATCGTCTCTAATTATTTAATTATAGCAACTTTAAAATTCTGAGTGTAAACTTAGCCCGCCATCATTAAATATGGCCGGATAGGTATAAATTTGGTATGAAGCGAAAGCCAGGTGTTTGTTCGAGTTTTGGGCATTTGTTCGTCCTGGAAATGCAAGGATTCAAGAGTAATTAAGGAAAAACAGAAGACGAGACACAAACCATAGCGTAAAATAAAGTGGTTACACTACTCTCCATTAGAAGACACTCAGTGTTTATTATATGCATGGTTTATGTCTCGTCTTCTGTTTTTCCTTAATTACTCCTGAATCCTTGCGTTTCCACGACGAACAAACGTGCAAAAGAACGGCTTTCGGCTTTCGATTCATACCAAATTTATACATACCTATCCAACCATATTTACAGATGGCGGGCTAAGTTCACACTCCTTATTTTAAAGTTGCTATTATTAAATAATTAGAGACGAACAAACGAAAATAATTGACGAACAATCACGAACAAACGTAGCCGCCGGCGAACAAACGGTCACGAGCGTAATTAAGTTTGAGAATTTTAAACTTGCTATAATTGTACGTGCCCCCCTGGCTACGCCCATTGCCGTATACCCTTTTACATAATAAGAAAAGGTGCGACGAAATTTCCGTGTAGTTCACGAAAAGTGCAGTAACATTAAAAATGTTAAAATAATAGTATTTGGCCAGTTGTTGCCGTTATTCTATATCATGACTAATCCGGTTCCATATGTATGTATCTATCTAATTCTAATACCTTCTCTAAGGAAACAACATGATATCAGCGCCACGAATTCGCGGCGAAAAATTCGTGCTGCGTTGGTGTGAGCACCAGTTAAAAGTTGTATTTTCCCAAAAGGCTTTCTTGAAATCGAAGTTCACTTGCTTTCAAAGTATATTCATAAATTCGAGTAGTTAGAAGTGATTTTCACTTAGTGGATCATTTTTATATTTACTAAAAATCTCATACAAAATGACAATCTGGAAAATTGGATCATCTGCCAATGCGATCCCCAGATGACTCCGCTAACAATTTCCCTAAAATTTCCCGTATGCCATTTTGTTTATCCGTTTATTTGGTGCCTAATCTTTATTAGAGTTAATAATTTTGGTAGTCTGGCTGGTCTAGTGGTTAGTGCGCGCACCTTCGGTGCACAGGGTCATGAGTTGAAATTTCACCGTGGATCATGGTGTTTTTCGAACTCACGAGCTTGTGACCGGATTATGATCTCACTCAGATGTTAAACGAGTACTCATTTATGGGGATAAATAACACTGCTGAGCGTGATGCTGACCTCATTACCTCAACAAAAAAGCAGTTAAGATCTTGGAAATAGGATAATCACTAACACATCCTGCGGCCTTAGTCCAATGTTGGGATGTCGCACCTGTAATTTTTTTTTAATTTTAGTATTTCCTGAAACATTTTCCTTTTAATTGTATCTCGCACCGTGCATAATAGCAAATGCAATTTCCAATTCAGAATTTCGCGTTAGGGACTGATGATGTATTTTACTTGGACAATTATCCTGTCTGTCAAACAAAAAATAACGACTAAAGGAACTAAGGGCTCTATTACACAGTCATATTTCTGTTATCATATCCTTAAGCCTACTAGATTCATTCGGTTTACATTTCCACACGTGCACTAAACGACATCAAGTAGTCTTAAGCATATGATAATATCAATTATAATATATATGATTGTGTAATGGAGCCCTAACTTAAGGTCGCCATAAATCAAGGGTGCATTGTGAGTAAAGGGACTACTATTTTCTATTTATATTTCTACCGTTAAGAGAGCACCGATACATATTCAACAAATATTTCATGTTCGCCTTAAAATACTTGTGAAATAAGTTATTTTATTATTTCATTCCTTGACTTAAAGTCTCCTTAAGTATTTCCTTGACGAGTGTTGCCTTCAGTACGGCTACCTTAAGGTACGTTTGAAATAGAATAAGAATATTATAGAATACAAATTAAAATTAGTTTCGGGTTTCTTATGCCAGCGAGTGAACTAATTCTAAACATTAATTTGACGGAACGCCAAATTCAGACTTAAAATTAAATTACATACATATGTTATATTTTTATAAATCTATCGAGAATCTTAGTCAATATGAATTAGTTGTAATCTATGTTTATAACTGTGGTCTGGCAATGTGGGGTTTAGCTGTAGTTGTCGCTATCTCTGACATTTTTATGTCAATCGGAACACGAGTATCATAAAGGGTAGGCGCTTGTAGAATAATTCCAGCAGTACCAACAATCACTGCAATCGTAAAAATCCACAGGAATAATCGATCAAGAACCATTGCTACATATTTCCAATCTTCTTTCACCTGAAAAGATTGTCATATTAGTACTTCAATATTCAAAAAGAAAAGAAGTAAAGAAAAGAAGAAAAAAAAAGACGTAAAATGGGTGTTTTTAAATTAAACAATTTGATTGTTGGATATTATTGAAAACCTCAGGGGAACACAGAACTTTCATCGAATGCAAAAAAGCAGATTGGCGTCACGGGATGACACTTCACTACAAATGTAGCGGAGGGGTCTCGAATTGTTTATACCCGTCACTACGTAAAAGGGTATATTAACTTTGTCATGAAGCTTGCAACGCACATAAGGAAGCTCCTCCGACTATATAAAGTATATATATATTATTGATCAGTGTGACGAGAGAAATCGTCCGTCTGTCCGTCTGTTGCAATGCAAACTAGTCCCTCTGTTTTGAAGCTATCGGGCTGAAATTTTGTATGGCAGTTTCTTTTTAGTGTACGCTGTATATATGTCGGAACAAATGGAATCGGAACATGGTGTCATGGGGCTGCCATAGAAACCAACCCCTGAGGATTAGGTTCTTCTAAGAAAAACTTTTTTCTTTGTGTACCAATCTTAACCAAACTTCACCCGAGTATTTTCCTAGTAAAGCCTCAAAACATATTTGAGAGCAGATGGAATTCGAAAATTACGTCATAGGGCTGCCATACAAACTAACCACTGAAAAATAAGTTCTTCTAGAAAAACTTTTTCCTTTTTAACCCGACCTTAACCAAACTTTACCCAAATGTGTTTCTAGTAAAGCCTCAAAACATATCTAAGAACGGATGAATTCGAAACACTACGTCATAGGGCTGTCATACAAACCGACCGTTGACCATTGAGTTCTTCTAAGGAAAACTTTTTTCTTTATGAATCAATCTCAACTAAACTTCATCCAAGTAGTTAAGCCTCAGAACATATCTAGGAACGGTTGGAATCAGAACATTACGTCATAGGGCTGCCATACAAACCAACCCCTGAAAAATAAGTTCTTCTAAGAAAAACTTTGTTTTTTTTAATCCGACTGTAGTAGCTGTTAAGTTGTATTGGTATTGTACTGTAAACCTGTCAGTCGTCACCTGGAATAAGCTGAATAAAGACGTATCAAGCAAATCGTTCTGTGCCTTATCATTTTGCCTGAGACGACATACATAACAATTTTGGCGACGAGAAATAAAGCGTGCATAGAGGAAAATCAAAAATAAAATGTCTAAAATTACATACACGATAGTGTTTACATAAATATCCTTATTGTTCACAGTTTTTTTGTGTGTATACCAGTTAATAAAACAAAATCGTATTAAAACCTAATCTGTTAAATTATTCCGATAACTTTTCGTTGTCGCATAAATATTCTATTAATATTAAATCCAAACAAATACTAAAACAAAATCTCTTTTTTGGAGAAATTAAACCAACAGAAGATTAAAAAAGAACTACAAAAATAAAATCAAAAATCAAATCGGCAATTAAACGAATTGGATTACACGCTAGCATCCATAAATTGGGTCAACCGAGAAAACGGGCCGTTGTTGACTACTATACGAGTGGAGAAAACGAATCTGACCATGGAAGTGGATACTGGAGCGGTGGTTTCCGTGATTTCATATTACGATTATAAGTATCATTTTCATAACATTAAATTAAATAATGTAAACTATCCGCCCTTACAGGTGTTAACGGGTTCGAAAGTCGAGGTAGTAGGAGAAATACCAGTGATGGTGAGCGGGAAAAGGTTATATTTAGTGGTAATAAGTTCAAATCACCACTTCAGGCCCCTGTTAGGGAGAAATTGGCTGGATGCCATGCACCCAACATGGCGTTATTTCGTTGCAAACTTTTCGGAACAAAACTATCTACACAAGGTCGGCGACGATAATATTTTTCAGGAGCTTAAAGGTAATTTTGCTCCGTTGTTTGAAAAAAATGAAAACCCTATAAAAAAGTTCACTGCTGATATATCTGTTCAGCATGACGCTAAACCTAAGTTTTTTAAGCCATATGCAATACCTTTGAGTTTGAAGTCAAAAGTGGATTGAAGGTACTATTTGTGACATTATTTCTAGTTCACTTTATTTAATTGAAGTCAACAATAGACGTAGAGTAGCACATAGGAATCAACTGAAGAAGTATAATAAAGATGTAACTTTAGTATGTCCAAGGGAAGGTATAGAAGAACACTGTCAAAGTGAGGACGAAGAATTTTTCGATGCGGAAGAGGTGTTAATCAATCCACAGAAAACGACACCTCTAAAGGATCGTTTAAGAAAAAGGCCAAATGTAAATTATAAAGAATGAAGTTATTAACAAAAACAAAAATTATGTGCGTTTATGAGATTATATTATATTAAACAGAGAATTACAGGAATTAAATATGAAATACATGAGCTATTGTACTTTTATTTAAATATACATACAGAAATGAATTTAAATTGTATTAGAACTAATTAGGATAAAAATAACAGTTTATTTTTGAAAAAAAGGAAGAAATGTAGTAGCTGTTAAGTTGTATTGGTATTGTACTGTAAACCTGTCAGTCGTCACCTGGAATAAGCTGAATAAAGACGTATCAAGCAAATCGTTCTGTGCCTTATAATTTTGCCTGAGACGACATACATAACACCGACCTTAACAAAACTTTACTGAAATGTGTTCCTAGTAAAGCCTTAAAACATATCTAGGAACGGATGAGCACTACGACATACAGACCAACGCCTGAAAATTAGGTTCATCTAAACTTTTTTCATTATGAATCAATCTCAACTAAACTTCATTCAAGTATGTTCATAGTAAAACCTTAAAACATATCCAGGAACGGATGGAATCGGAATATTACGTTATAGGGCTGTCACACAAACCAACTCCCTTTTTCTTATAAGTTTTTTTTTCCTTTTTGAGTCTTAACCAAAATCATCCAAGTGTGTTCCTGGCTTAGCCTCAGAGCATCCAGGAACAGATGGAATCGGAATACGTCATAGGGCTGCGGTAGAAATTATTTACACAAAAGAAGCTTAAGCTTCATTCAAATGTGACGGATATTCAAATTTCGGCCGCGCCCGAAATTATCCTCGGTCTCGTTTAACATTTCATCAGCACTCCAATCGCACTACTTTACATTAACATTAGTAATTAAATAGCCAATAAAACATCCGCGGGACAGTTTAAGGTCTTCGTGATGTTTTCATACCCTTCGCTCATAGAGTGAACGGGTATATTAACTTTGTCATGAAGTTTGTAACGCATTGAAGGAAGCATCTCCGACCATATAAAAAGTATACATATATGATCAGCATGACGAGATGAGTCGATTGGACGATGTCCGTCTGTCCGTCTCTTGCAGCGCGTTTTTCTCGGCCTCTATAAAAGCTACGGAGCTGAAATTTTGCACACGTGCTTATTATTGTTGCATGCTGTTTGTATGTTTGAATCACCGAAATTGGATCACTGGGTCATGGGGCTGCCATACAAACCTAACCCTCCAAAATAGGTTCTTCTAAGAAAAACTTTTTTATTTGTGCACCAAAATCAACCAAATTTCACACAAATGTGTTTCTCTTGATGGAATAAAACATATCTAAGAATGGATCAAATCGGATAATGGGGCCATGAAGCTGCCATACAAATCTAACCCCCCAAATTAGGTTCTTCTGAGAAAAACTTTTTTATTTGTGCACCAATTTCAACCAAATTCCACACAATTGTGTTTCTCTTGATGAGACAAAACATATCTAAGAATTGATGAAATCAGACAATGGGGTCATGGGGCTGCCATACAAATCCAACAACCCCAAATAAGGTTCTTTTAAGAAAAACTTTTTTATTTGTGCACAAATTTCAACCAAATTTCACACAAATGTGTTTCTCTTGATGACAAAAAACATATTTAAGAATTGATCAAATCTGACCATGGGGTCATGGGGTGGCCATACAAACCCAACCCTCATTTTGGTTCTTCTAAGAAACATTTTTGCGCCAATTTCACAAAACCTTGAATTAATGTGTCTTTACTAAAGCAAGAAAAAAGTTCAAAACGAATGGAATCGTACTGTAGGATCATGATCCCGCAATCCCAATAAATAAAATATTTTTATTTGCCCACTGATTTCAACCAAGCCCAAAACTTTTGTGAAGACGGAAGAAAAGGAATGAGGAGGGGGATTGAATACAAGTCATAGGTACGCCCGAAAAACTTTTAGTCCATGGAGAGCGAAGGGTATCCAAATTTCGGCCGCGCCCGAAATTAGCCTCGCCCCCGGGGGCTGGCGAGCTCAGCGAGCAGGGGGCGAAGCCCCTTAGTTTTTAGTTCAATTTTGTGTAATAATTTAATTATTATTGCAAAGCCAACAATTTTTTTTTGATCGGTGACTTTGAAAGATCATAGCCGAAAATGAAATGCTCTTTCAACTGCAGCCCAACCCTAAAATTAGCTGCTGCTGCTGAATCTGACCTTCTTTGTGGAAACGTGAGATCAAAATTGCTAATTGACTAAAGGCTTTAGGCAACACATTTTAAAAGTTTGCGCATGTTGATTTTTTTCAAAGTACCTACCGTTATTTGAGCTTTGGTGAGTTAATAATTTCCATCAAAAAGGTCAGATTTCTCTTAAAACTAAAACAGTTACTTTTCGGGTTGGGTTCTAATTGGTAGAGCATTGTTACCGTTATAATGCAAAATGAAAATTTGAGAAAATATAATATATTTACAAATACAATACGCGAACAATTTAGACAAAGCATGCATTTTTTTACTATTTTGATTGCGCATAACTGTAAAAAAGGTGACTGACATATTTTTTCGTAGCGGGCGCGATGTGCGCTATCGTCCACTTTTAGCTTGACGTTGACTTATAGGACACCCTGTATTAACAACGCTATGCTTAGTGCTTGGCTAAACCAGCCGATTTTAAAGGTCGAATCGACCTATTTAGTTACTTTCAACTCTTTTTAGCATGTCCATCCATTCTTTTAGATACATTTAATGTTTGTGTTCGAAGAGACGGTTCATGCGATGATTGTTCAGCGATCGCTGTTCAGCAACAAATTCTAAGCCATTTTTGCATAACGAAACGTGGTGATATTGACATCTTGTAATCGCGGAAATGCGCTTACAAATTGCAGCGATCCAGAATGAAATTATCACGTGATTCCCATTCACCGTCCGTAGTCCAACGCTTTGCTCGAGAATACCATAGCACCACCATCAAGTGAGAGCCCTCAGCTCTTCAGTATATGGAACACAGAGCTGAATATCATTCTTTCGAAAAGGAATGTAACACGAGATAGCGGAAAATTCAACGCACTTACAAACTAAGGCAGAGGATTAAGCTCACCCCTAAAGGGGCTCACGCCCCTAAAAGGGTCCCTGCTTGTTACTGCAAGTCAAGAGCTGCGGAGACGGAGGATTCATTTTTTAGTGGTCCTAATCCTATATAACGCATTTGGGCCTGCAAATGCATCTTTAATGGATAACTTAAACAGTTGAGTTACATTCTACAATGCTAGCAATCTAGATACCAAATATCGAAATTTGATATGGTTAAAAATGTCAGAAAATGTTGTGCTACCAAACGAAATTACTGTGCGAATATATTCAGTCCGAATTTGTATGAAATCGGTATAGCTATATGGCTAAGTCAAGTCAATGCACCCTGTCCCACACTAAGGCCTTTAAGGCTTGACAGTACATAGGCATAGGGATTAAAATACGTATCTCGATTCGTTGTGCATTGTGCCACCACCAATATAGATCAAACCTGTCCGAAATATATTTCGCGAATCAAATTACACCCTAGACATATTAAGTATAGGGGAATCCTCATTACGAGCCAATTTATAGTGCGCCACCCCCAATCCAGATTTGTCAGAAATTTTAATACCCGTCATTCATTTGTGCCTGGATGTGTTAAGACTAAACTAGGAACAAGCTAATTTTGGGGGGTTGGCTTGCTTGACAGCTCTATCCGTTGTTTTCCGATTATATCCCCTCCTGAATATGTTTTGAGGCTTTACTAGGAACACAAGCAGTGGCGGCTCGTATACAACAATACTGGGGGTTCACAAAAAAAACTAAATACATACGACATCAACCCCTCAAAATGTATTTTAACGTATACCTAAGACTACCACCTACTTTGAATTAAAATTATTTTATTTTAATGTCCATACACACATACTACTTTTTGCGAAAATAACCACTTCCTCAATCCTGTTTCCATCCTGTTTTCCTGCATCTCGTTGTAACTGCGAACAAAAATCTAAATACATATTTGTAACTAAAGGATCACTGCGACGTTCACATAACAGTCAAGAAAAAACATAAAATTTTACGAATCAGCAGCACACCAAAATTTGTTTCTTATCATTTACTTGGCATTGATTTTTCTCACAAAATGTTTTCCATCGTAATATTCCTTGAATATTAAGCTTTAATTGTTTGTCCTTAGAAAAGTTCTTGTCAAAAAATTTCTAAAGTTAAACATAAAATCTCCACTAATTTTTATGTTCTTTCATTTAAAATACTCACCCAAAATTCATATCAATTCCGTACATCACCAAGTGGTGTCCTGTGCACGACCTATTTGTGCACAAATTCTAGTGTAACTTTTGCACTATCCCCTCGCCCCGGGAACCCGTCACATATCTGATTTTGGAGCGAGTGCACCAGTTCATCATATGACTGTGCACTACGACCGTGAGTGTTAGATGTTGGTCGCTGGTCGAAGCATAGATTTAATGCGTGGCTCGGGTATATCATATATTCATACGCTTAGAGTATGTTGGGTCGGGCGGTTTGTTCTGTTTTGTGAAGTGCTTTATTTAGCGAATATATTTAGCACATTATGGTTGTTTCATCAGGGGGTGCACGTGCACATGTGCACATATGGGCGAGCCGCCACTGAACACAAGACAAGTTCTCTCACAACTATGACAGTAGTCAGAGGTGACTATATTTACGACTACGAGTGAATTAAGGAACGCACTCCTGATTGCGATACGAAACTAGTTTCGATTTGAAGTGCTTCACCACCCAATCGAAATCCAAACTGTCCGAAATACATTTCGCGAATCATTGGTTCCTACTGAAGTTTTACAGAAATACAAAATAAAACCAATAAAAAAAACTGATGGGTAAATGTTATTAACGTTTTGATGTTAAAAAATGTATCAAAAGAGGTTGATTGGATTTGAATAGTTGTGTTGCTGGAATCGTTTTATTCAATCAGAGAACAATGTTGTTTGAATTATGTAATATAAAAAAGGTATTATATAACTTTTTTATTCGTAGTTAACGTAAAATTAAGTGTAATCCAGTACAATTGGTTCAAAATAGCCCAAACCTAAACATCCAAAAAGAAAAGAAATTTTTGATGCCAAATTGTTGAAAACACTGCCTAATATACGCAGTAAAAAGTTACACTAATTTGCGCCATGGGTTAAGGGGGGAGTGGGTAGTAAAGGGGTGAAAACTCAGTTTCTTGCAAATATCTGGAAAACTATGAGTCTGATCTTAAAATGAGCTGAGGACAAAACAAACAACATAAAATTACCTTTGTAATGATATGTAACACTCTAGACATTTTCTCAGAAAATTATACCCTAGACCCAAAAGTATTATAATGAATTTGGATTTTTCGAGTTTTACATTTCGCACTGTAACTCCTGATAGAATAGACCTACTGTCATAGGATCTTGTCCATATATTGATAACAAAATTTATTTGATTCGTACCAAAAATTGGAGTGCTCCGACCATTGACGCCCCCCTCACTCCTCTTAACATTTTTCAAAAAGGCATGCCTGTAGCTTCTTTTTAAACTGAGCCAGGCAGATTAAATTTGGTGGCGTGCCTAGTCTAAGCTCTATTATGCTCCCCACCAAAAATTATTACCATCCGATCAAAACTAAGGGTACCCCCCATACAAAGTGAACGAAAATTCTAACAAATTTCACATTTTTTTCATTTCTAAATTCTATCTAAAACGGAAAAATAAAATTTATCTCTTAGAACGTCATTATAACAGTTAATTGTAGTCCTCTGAATGTATGTTCAAAATTTTGCATCAAAAGGTACACTACAAGTATCAACAAATTGTGTTTGAAAGTCATTGGTACTAGTTCAAAGGCTAGTACCGAATAAATCGATTAACGTGTACTAGCAACCTTCAAACCACATTTTTCTTACTTGTAAGGCACGCTCCGGTACAAACTTTTGAATATACATTTACAAGACTACAATTAACTGTTATAATGACGTTCTAAGGAATAAATTTTTTTTTTCATTTTAGATAGAATTTAGAAGTGAAAAAATGTGATTTTTTTTAGAATTTTGGTTTACTTTGTATGGGGAGTACCCTTACTTTTGATCGGATGGCAAAAATTTTTGGTGAGGAGCATAATGGGGCTTAGACTAGGCACCTCACCAAATTTTATCTGCCTGGGTCAATTTGAAAAGAAGCTACAGGCATGCCTTTTTGAAAAATGTTAGGAGGAGTGAGGGAGGCGTCAATGGTCAGAGCACCTCAATTTTTGGTACAAACCAAATAAATTTTGTTTGTAATAGAATGAACAAGATTTCGTCACCCTAGGTTTTTTCTATCAAGAGTTACAGTCCGAAATGTAAAACTCAAAAAATGTAAATTCTCTATAATACTTTTGGGTCTAGGGTATAATTTGTGTTATATATCATTACAAAGGCAATTTTGTGTAGTTTGTTTCGTCCTCAGAAGATTTTAAGGTCAGATTCATAGTTTTCCAGTTATTTGTAAAAAAGTAAATTTTCACCCCTTTGGGACCCCCTCCCGCCTTAACCCATGGCGCAAATTGGTGTAACTTTTTATTGCGTATATTGGGCAGTGTATTCAACAATTTGGCATCAAAAATTTCTTTTTCTTTTGGATGTTTGGGTTTTGAGCTATCTGTACTAGACTAGTGTTGTATTTATTGTTTCCTAAAATTAGAACCCTGTCTTTTGACCGAAATATATCGGTTCGGAACAACAGAATACGACTTTTATTTCATCACTTTGTGAATCAAAACTGGAGGAGATACAACATTGTTCTCTAAAAGGATGATCTTTTACAATGTTACCCTTGTGCTTTCTTCTTCTTTTTTGGTGTGATCTGCTATATAAGTTACGCCATCCATTGCTTTGTGTAATTCAGGACACGCATGCCATCTGTGCCGTAGTGGAGTGCAACATGGTTTTGCCGCAATACCTCGAACCGTTTGCTGTAGTGAGTTTTTCTTCTGTTCTTCCCGTTGTTTTGCTGCTTCAGCGCGGCACATCGGACAAGTTGATGGGTTTGTTGCGAGACTATCTAATAAATCGCTGGTTGTCGTTGCCTGGTTCTGCTGATATGCATGCAGCGGAACTGGTGAGTATGTGGAAGATGACGTTGACTGTTGTCGATGAAGATGATATGGCTGATGCGAGTAATTAAGGGAAATTGTTTGCGTTTGTGAAGAAACCGTAGAAGGCTGACGACGTGGGGTTAAAGGGTAGTCTATCAAACTTGTGGTTGTTGACTGGTTATGGTGATGTGTATCAATAAGCGTTGTCGTTGAGGTTGACTGTTGATGATGAATATTTGATGATGACGCCGTCAAAGGGAAGACTGGCATATCATCCATTAAGTTTATAGTTTGTACTCTATGATGGGGTGAGGTGCTTCGAGAAGTAGTCTTTGGACTACTACTATTTCGATGTAGTCTACACAAATTCATGATTTCACTAGAATCTATTATATTGTGATCCAAAAGTAAGTTTGGATCGTATTTGGACAAGGCAACTGGTGGCGGAAGCGGTGGTATTTGATCCCTCAATTCCAGTCCGTTACATGTTCGAACCATAAGACGACGTGATGCTTGTCTGAAGTGAAAATAGCTTGAATTATTAAATTAAAAGAAATCATTGAAGAACTAACATCATCTCATTGATGGGGTAGAGAGGTCGCCGCATGACCAATATCCGTGGTAAATGGTTAATAAACACCGTTCGGACCCAAGGAGCCATCGTATGTGTCTGTGGCGATCGAAAGTGTACGTTCAAGACAACTACCGTCACGCATATGCTGAAAAAAGTTCATAAATATAGTACAAATTATTGATAATAAAATGCCAAAATATAAATTATTTTCCATGAGAAAAGAACAAACGTAACTTACAGACAAATTTCTTTTTGAGCTCAATATGTTGCCGCATTTACCTCAGTGCTCCAAAATATTCAAAGCGCCAATTTGCCAAAATTATTTCCTATACCTACATCAATGACATTCCCCTGTAGTCTATTTAACTGGGCACATCTAAGACATGTATACAGCAAGATTCACATTCATAAAATTCAGCGCAGAGAGCGACATGCCATGTTTTATGGCGAATACGAAAGAAGAGCTAAAGTAAGGTCGTGCAGACCCAGTCAACCGAAGTTAATAAAAACAAACTACGTCGATGTGCGCTCGCAAACCAGCTCAGCTATTGTGAGTGGCGGGGTACGTAGGGTTAGCCTTTCGACTTTCTCCACAAAGTCATGTTATTTTGATTATCGCGAGAAATTTTGAATAAAAAATTTATTGTGGGTAACTTTCCGGTTAAAACTTGCTGTTCGATCAAGCAGCTAACAATTTACAGCTGTTTTGCATTTTTATCTCGTTGGCTTATTCACAAAAGACGATTAATTAATTGCAAAATCTAAGGCCACCACGAGAAACATGTATTTTAAATTGTTATTTTTGACAGGTACGCCAACACAGAAAAACAAAATTCCCTTCTTTTTACCCTATGCATAAGCCATCTACCTTCCATTCTCCTAAACTCTATCCCGTGTAGGGTAATGGCACGCGTGAAAAATAGCTGAGTGTCATTTTTTATATGCAGTTCGTTACCCAAAACTACACGCAATGAGCAAAAAACGAAACTAGAATTAAAGTTGCACGTACCTACATACAGGATGTCCGGAAACTGCCGCATAAACGCACCGGATTGTGATTCCTCATATGATTTCCAGCAAAAAAGTTGTACTGAACATACCCCCTTAGTTTAACCCTTTAGCTGCCACAGGCATTTGAAGATTTTGGAAAAAATAATTTTCTTGCACGGCTTAAAGCTCAATATCTTTGAAGCTAGACCACTTAGAATAGTAAAATAAGATTATTACTACAGCCAACAAATTTACCTATAAAATAAATTGAACCACACTAAAATCCGATTAGAGGTTTGGTTTTTACAGAGCTTCAAAGTCAAATTTGTGTGATTTGACCCAAAAACAATCAATTTTTTCATCTCAATTTACTCCAACTTCTGCCAAGGAGAGGCGCTTGTACGATTCTTTTAAAAATCATCATCATATCTTTCTTGCATGATTTTAATCTAGCTCCATTATTTCTAACAGTTTTTATACGTTAAGCTTAGAAAACTAGGAATAATTTTAGCTCGAATTGAATACAATTCAATTCACACTACTCCTAAAGATCTGCAATTGGTGAAAACTGAAAACTATTCAAATGTATGTCGAAATCGAGGAAAAATTAACCCTAGTTTTTTGCACTTCAGGCATTAAAACTGTTAGAAATAACGTAGCTAGAATAAAATGATGTAAGAAAGAAATGATCGTTAGACTATGTGCCAATATTTTAAAGAATCGTACAAGCACCTCTCCTTGGCAGAAGTTGGAGAAAATTGAGATGGAAAAACATATGGTTTTTGGGTCAAATCACAAAAATTTGACTTTGAAGTTCTGTAAAAACCAAACCTCTTATCCAATTTTAGTGCCGTTAGTTTTATTTTGTAAGTTGTTGGCTGTAATAATCATCTTATTTTGCTATTCTAGCTAGTCTAGCTTTTGACATATTGAAGTTTTAGTAGTGCAAGAAAATTATTTTTTCAAAAATCTTCAAATGCCTGTGGCAGCTAAAGTGTTAAGCTAAGGGGGTATGTTCCATACAACAATTCAACAAACGTTATTTGTTCGATGAATTCCCCCATCGTCTTTATCCCTCCAAATAGTGTGTCGTCCACAATTTTAATCTTATCTACCGCGCGGTTTGGCAAACCGCGATCAGTTTGGGGCCGGCATTAGACGGCTAACACGTAGAAAAGATGGGTAAAAGTTGGTCTTATAGGACGTGGTTGAGGCGACAAGGCGAGCTGCATAATGATGCGCTGTTCATCAAGAAGTTAACAGAAACCGTATGAATGCCAGTTGCAAATCTTTACAATAGCTGACCATACACTGGCACTCTTTTCGGCATTAAATCATGGCATACGCAAACGAGAACAAAAGGGGAATGAAACTGTGATCAATTTTAAGTCAAAAATGTTTCCCTTTGTTAAATCCTCAAGCGGGAGAGTGGCAAGATGATTTCGGGTTGCTAAAGGTACAAGAAAAAATATTAATCAAACAATGCGTTTGAGTCGGAAGTAGGAACTTTGTTTTTAGATTCAAAGAATATGATAGGAGCTACATATAATTTTATGCAAGTGCCCATTCAAACGCTCGATTACTGGAATAATTTAATAAATGCCATGATTTACCGCCGGAAATAGTGTCAGCTTATTGGTAGCTAATCCCAAAATTAAAAACAATAGTAGCAATGAATAGATATAATTTAGTTACACACCTGAACGTATCGAGTATCATTGTAAAGAGTACGAATTTTCCTAAAAGCGGCACCACTAATGAAGTTGGAGGTATAATCTCCGCCAAAAGTAAGAAAAACACAGTAAGAGAAAGTAGGATGGATATGCTCAACGATACCTGTAAAAAAATATAAATATTTTGTTCGTAAAATTTGTACGTATATGTATATATTGTCCCCATATTATTGAGGAGCAAGCAGAAAGAAAATTATAAAATTTAGGTTGAAATTTAAAGGAGGAAATATTGGGATGTGAGTTAAGTTCCCCGTGTCCTTTGCACTAAAATTCAGGAATATTATATACTTAACCATTTATTCAATTAAAATGGTCTATTTATTTCGATAACTTTCTGCATACGATGAGGTAAAAGCTTGAAGCGTGTTCGTAAAAGCTCTGCGTTTATACAAAAAAAAACATCACCATTTATCCCCATCCAAATGATTCTCACGAGATCGGAAAATATCAATCCGCAATCCGAAAAATCAGGACTTGGTGAGTAATATTGATGTCACTCCGGTCTGCGGCCAACCGACGATCTATACACTCAATATCAATAGGATAGTTCTACTTGAAAAATGGCTGAATGTTGGAAAGTGATAACGGTGCTCTTTTAATAACAAAATGTCTCAAGTCCGGAGTCCCGTTAGGATTTTCTTACGAAAATTCTTAAAAACAGTGACACAGTGCCAGTTTAGTAGAAACGATGACATCGAAATTTGACAATCAAATATTTATTTATATAATTCTGACGTTCTGATAAATACAGCGAAAGTGATTTTAGTTTTTTGATTGTGGTTTAGGTTCCCTCGCTCTTATAGAAAGGAAGAAGAAAACTTTCCCTGAAAGCATCAGGCACCGGTTGCCCACCTTTGATTTTGTTGAAGAGACCTGTGAGCCAACTATGCCCGACATTTTCCATTTTCAACCAAAACTCCGCGGGGATTTTGCCCGGTCCGACTCCCTTTCCGCGTTTCATCTGATGCATTGCCTACATCACCTCTTCCTCTGAGATATCTTCAATATTTGTGGTATTCGGCTCAACATCTTGAAAAGCTGCTCGAGGAAACTCTTCATTTAGAAGTTCGTCAAAATACTCTCGCATCCTGCTACAAATTGCTGTATCGTCAATCAGCAACATTCCTTGCGAGTCTACTTTAGTGTAACTACATGGGGTTACAATAAAACCATGAACCATACAGGTTATGTTTTTATTGTAACCCCACGTAGTTACACTAAACTAACCTACACCGGAATACAAAAAAAAAACACGCCTATTGTTACTAAAATTTTCATAAAATGTTTCGATTACCTTTTCCCCGCTATCTGATGGAAGATAAAATACTAAAATCGTTAAGAAACTAATTCCCATACAAGGAATGATAAGATTAACGGTATAAAACAATGTTTTGCGTCGCATGGTAATATTGAACGTTATATCTAAATATGGTTCATCGCAACAGGTGTAGTATTTTTCATTGCTGAAATAAAAAAATGTGAAAGAAAACTGTTAGTAGTATTAGTCGAATTCATAGCTAATAAACTCGTACATACATTATTATATTCATAATATACATGCCCAATTTAATTTTGTAGTAATACTTATAATATATAGCTTACCGGACAGCAGGAACTTCCAATATATCCCATTCAACTGAAGTATAAAATTCTGATAAATCAACTCCAACCTCAACTATGTTTGTACCGTTCAGTTCATCGATATGCCTCAGATCCACCTTAAAACAAAACAAAAAAGACTAGATGTAATCATAATTTTTAGAATCACTTGCGAAGAAAGATATAATAACCTTGCAAAATGATAAGTAGTTCTGATATTTGTAACTGGTATTTAGAATCCCCCACCCCTGTGCTTTCTCCCCGAAACCTTGATAAATAGACAATTTTTTTTTCGGTGTCGTTTCGGTGAAGCCAAATGAAAAACCCAAACCGATATATTTCGGGCTATCAACAGCCCATCTTCAGGGTTTAGTTTTCTTATTAGTGGTTTTCAAAAATGATGGACAAATTACATGATGGAAAACAAAGAACTAATTACAATGTCAAATTGGCATAAATAAAGATATCACAGATGTTAATGTGTCAATTGATTGATTGATAGACAATTTGTTTCACTTCAATATTTTTTATTTCTCACAAACAAAAATTAAAATTAGCATATACTCGTACTAGTATACAGGGTGTCCCGAAACTGCCGCATAAACGCACCGGATTGTGATTCCTCATGTGATTTCCAGCAAAAAAGTTGTACGGAACATACCCCTCAGCTTAACCCTTTAGCTGCCACAGGCATTTAAAGATTTTTGAAAAAATAATTTTCTTGCACGACTTAAAGCCTAATATCTCCAAAGCTAGACCAGCTAGAATAGTGAAATAAAATGATTATTACAGCCAAAATCGGATCAGAGGTTTGGTTTTTACAGAACTTCAAAGTCAAACTTGCGTGATTTGACCCAAAAACAGTATTTTTTTCCATCTAAATTTTCTCCAAATTCTGCCAACGTGAGGTGCTTGTACGATTCTTTTAAAAATTGGCGCAATAATATCTTTTTGACATCATTTTAATCTAGCTCCATTACTTCTAACAGTTTTTATACGTTAAGTGTAGAAAACTAGGCTTAATTTAAGTTCGAATTCAATACAATTCAATTCACATTGCCCCTAAAGATCTGCAATTGGTAAAATCTATTCAAAGTATGTCGAACTCGAGCCAAAATTAACCCTCGTTAATGATGTAAGAGAGATATGATCGTAAGACTATGCGCCAATTTTTAAAAGAATCGTACAAGCACCTCACCTAGGCAGAAGTTGGAGAAAATTGAGATGGAAAAAAAGATTGTTTTTTGGGTCAAATCACGCAAATTTGACTTTGAAGCTCTGTAAAAACCAAACCTCTTATCCGATTTTAGTGTGGTTAGTTTTATTTTATAGGCAAATTTGTTGACTATAATAATCATTTTATTTCACTATTCTAGCTGGTCCAGCTTTGGAGATATTAGGCTTTAAGTCGTGCAAGAAAATGATTTTTTCAAAAATCTTTAAACGCCTGTGGCGGCTAAAGAGGTAAGCTGAGGGGGTATGTTCCGTACAACTTTTTTGCTGGAAGTCAACTGAGGAATCATAATCCGGTGCGTTTATGCGGTAGCTTCCGGACACTCTGTATAGTAGTACTAGTAGTAGTAACCATATCCCAATACTGGGCTTTACACATAAAAAAATATACTTATTAGTTGCACAGGTTTTTTTTGGCAGATTACGTAGTTTATGGTGTGGTGTATTTAATTTATAATTTTTAAAATTAATCAATTTATATTTCGGGAACTCATAATGTCTAACTGACTTACTAAATCCAGAGCTGGCATTCTGTAAGGCGACAGTCATTATTTGTTACCTAATCTAATGCCAGCAACATCATGAATGTAAAATTGATCAAATACCGCGAGGGGTATCCAGGTCTATGGTATTGCTAAATTTAGCGTTAGACGATACCTAAAAAAAACGAGCGTACAGATGGCTGCACCCGCAATACGACTGTTTTTTAGAATTTAAATGCGCAGTGAATATTTATTGTACATAAATTTTATAGGCAATAAATAAGAATTATGCACAATATTAATGAAATGCTTCTTGTAAATTAACACTTCTAATAAGACCCTTTGATTTGAGTACTCATACGTCAGTCTCCGATAAAAAAATCGACTTTTTCACCTCTTCGGTACACCCTGTTAAGGTATTGGTGCCAAAGAAAGTTACCATTCTACACATTATTATAAAATTTCATGGTGATAGGTTGAACCGGCATCATTTAAAACACATTTGCAAAATTTCAGCTCCGTAACTTTTATAGCGGCCGAGAAAAACGCGCTGCAACAGACGGGCAGACGGACATCGCCCAATCGACTCATCTCGCCATGCTGATCATATATGTATACTTGTTATATGGTCGGAGATGCTTCCTTCGATGCGTTACAAATTTCATGAGCGAAGGGTATACAAATTTAAAACGAATGAATCGAGTAGCCTCAAGGATAATATAAATATGAAGATATGACGTAGTGTAATGGAGCCCTTAGGATTAACCTTTAAGGGGGTCAAAGGTCGAACACCACTACTTTAGCGAATAGTGTACCTCAGAGGTGAGCTTACACAGGGTACCTTAGTCCCTACCCATCAAAGCGTTGGTCTGCATGTGGTTTGTGGTGTTATACAAGTCAACCAGCTAGAGTTGCAATTGCAATCAACGGCTTGGATTATCGGAGGAGAGTACATTTTTTGAAAGAAGAAATCCCTAATAACAACAACAGTGTCGGTAAAATCAGCAGAGGGTCAAAAAGTTTGCAGGGTCGCGAGATAAGCACACAAGCTGCCGTTTTTTGAAATAATCGAAAAAAAACGAAATAATGCCCCCTTTAACCCTTTTTTTTAAGGTTGCGGACCCCCAATCGGTTGGGAAATATTTGCGATGTAGGATTCTTGCAGTTCGATGGCCATATTTTGGGCCCTATTTTCCTAGACTATTGGAGAATTCAGCGAAAACGTTTGTTTAAGAGAACCCATACACTAAGCGATTAATTGAACAATCAAAGCTCACTTCTGTGGAGAAAGCACATTTTCTGTGGAAAAAGCTCATTGTTATTTCGGTAGTTGAACCTAAAAAATGAGCTTTCTCCACCGAAATGAGCTTTGATTGTTCAATTAATTGCAGAGCCTATGCACGGTAGCAAATTTTGGGATAAAAGATAAAATTATTTATACCATTTTTAATATAAAGTTATATATGCCAACTTTAGTATACATTTTTATAACGTTGAAAGTAAAAAGTCAGTGTATACCAAAAATGGTATAAATTTTATCAAAGTTCTTATGAACTTTTCTTTTCGTTGCGATTTATACCAAAACTCAGATAAATTTTATACAAAATAGTTTAGAAAGGCTCATCTATACTAAGTTAATATTTATTTTATTATTTTGTAGGATAAAATTTTGTGCGAATTGCGTTGAAGATGCCATGCACATGTATAAATTACAAACTTCATCACTCATAGAGTCTGGTTGGTCTAGTAGGTAGGGCGTTGGTTTCCAAATCATAGGGTCTCGGGATCGAATCCCACTGTAGGTAGGTAATTTATTATGCAATTTAGAGCGTAAAGAGGTTAATAAAATATAGAAGAGGTCAATGAGCTATATGATTTATGAGTTACTAGGGGGCTTCGCCCCCTGCTCGCGCTATGCGCGCTCGCGATTTTTGTTGTTTTTTCATTTTGCAATCAAGTGAAAAATCAACTAGGTTTCATAGTTGTAATGACTATGACATGATAGGCTGAGAATCATGGGGTAAAATAGTTAGGTTAATATGGAAAATAGTCATTGGTATACTATTGTTTTCGTTCAGTGCAGGACCATCTACTGTTTATAATTTTTATATCAAATTCCTCTAAGCTATTTCTATATGATTGCCTATGAAAGTTATACCAGTCATATTCTTCAATTTATACCTGTTCTCTTATAATTTGTATAATCTGTCCAATAACCAGGATCTAACGATTCTTTATAATTTTTATACCAAATTCTTATAAAACACTTCTAAATGATTTCCTATAAAAAATAAACCATTGGTATTGTATAAAAAGTGAAAGTGAAAGATTCTGGGGAAGGGGGAGGAGCACAAAATATTTTATTGGAAAAGTGGAGAGCACATAATTATGCAATTGGTTTCATTCCGATCGGGTGAAATTTACAGATTTTAACTTTTCCATGGTGTGATGCTAGCACAACCAAGGAATGTCCTTGATTGGATATACACAAGACCCACTATGCCGCTTCTGCAACAAAGATGAGGAATCAGCCTCGCACGTTATTTTCGAATGTCCTGCTCTTATGAGCGGGAGACAAAACTTCTTTGGGGCTCAAGCTCAGTATGGGTGCACCCAAAGTAAACCTGGTTAACTTTCTTCTTAGCCTATATCGGGGAAACCGTTAGGCCACGAGATTTAGGGGCCCAGAAGCCACATGAAAGATTCTTCGAACCACACAAAGCACGATTGATTGTTCGCGAGTGGTAGGTACTAAACTAAGTTCAAACTTAGTGCGGCTTGTATAGCTCGTTGAAGACTCAAATATTTTATCTTGCTTGCGGTATATACACAATCAATACGGTGGAGTTTTGCCAATATTGTTGTATGGAATTTAATCTAAAAATGAAGGATTTCAATTAGAGCACACTTAAATTTAAAGGTATGTTCACCGAGGAAAAAACTTGCATTTATTTCTCCCGTGAAAAATATGCCGTGAAGACTTGCCTTTTATTCAACCAATTTAAGATAATTGTGCAATTGCGGCCCGATTTATTGTTGATGGCACCTTTTCCCTGCGAAATAAAGAGCAACTTAATGATTTTCGTTGGCGAAATGTCTAAAACCGGTGTGGAAACGTGTCGTTTTTTCAATTGTCTAGCAAGTTACAAACTTCATCACATATAGTCTTGCTCGTTCCCGGGGTCGAGTCCCACTTTAAAGCCTGGATAGACCTCAGGCGGAATCAGAATGAAATTTTTGTCCGCTGCGATTTTCTCAATGAAAATGCATACTTGCTGCCGTCGAATATGTGGAAAATGCTTATAGCGAATTCCATAAGCTTATAATCTGAAAACGGTTCAATAATTTTTTCGGCCATTTTGTGTATTATTTTTCGATAATTTCATCGTGGTCCGGGGAATCGAAAAATAGTACATAAAATTGACGAGAAAAATTTTGGAACTATTTTGGATTGTAGCTTATGGAATCCCCCAGCATTTGCGACATGTTCCACGACAGCGAGTATTACACATTGAGAAAATCGCAGCGGACAAAAATTTCATTTTTGTTCCGCCCGAGGTATATCCACCCCTTTAGGTATTTTATTATGCTTTTAGGAACGTAATGAGGTAAATCTGAATGTCGCTAACTCCTATAAAGGTCAATACTGGGCTGTGTGAGCGTTTTTTATTTAAAAAAAAACTATTGATAAAATCATTAAATTTATAAACGTTACAACATGGACGCCATTCTCATTGTAAGAATGCAAAGAGTCAAAGCAGCTCTTAGTAAAGTTAGTTTAAGTACGATTTATTTTAGTAGAAACACTCTAGCGTCAAAATCATATTTGAAAAGAGTACATTCAATCGTGTTTTCAATTAATTGCACTCAGAATTTCTGTTAATGTAGGGGGCCCATTCAAGAAGTTGGCGGGAGGGCCCGGAATAAAGTTGTTCCGCCACTGAGAACATCGAAGAGGGTGACGATTTTTTTCTTCGGTGTTTTGTTAGGAGTAGCTAGGAGGTAAAGGTACTAATTTTACTCGGACCTGAGGGGTGCGCTAACGCGGGGAGGAGGGGGTTAAGGGTGCAATTTTGTGCAATTTTTAGTGTTTTGGGCTATATCTCGAAAAAGGTGAGTCGCAGAGAAAAAAGTAGTGAGTAAGTATTAAAGCTTTCTAAATATCCTATTTATTTGCCCATCGTTGCATATGCAAAACTCCTAACGGTTCTTCCGATATTGGTTATTAAAACTCAAAAAAAAAAAAAATTTTGCATTCCATTGACTCTAGTGTCTTATCGAATTGTTTTTCCAAGAACTTTTGTAGGGCAAATATAGTAAGTGTTAAATTTTCTTTAATTTGATACACTTCTTCTTGGCTTGTCTCCTGTCATTCGAGAGTTAAAAGCGTCTCAACGAAGTAATATTCTATATTCATCAGAATGAAGACAACCATTGTGGAAAATCGGGAGGGGGGTGACGGTTTTTTATTTCACGGATCTATAAGGGTCCGGAGTGAAACACAAACAAGCGGTCATGAGGTGTGCGCTAACGTGGGGAGGGGGGGGGCTAAAGGATTCATTTTTGCATGTTTTCGACTTAATTTCGGAAATATCTCGGAAGGGGTGAGTCCTCCTGAGAGTATTTGTATGGCAGTATTGAAGCCCATTAAATTTCCAAAAACTTATTTGCACATACAAATGCCGAGTTCCTAACGGTTCCCCCGATACAGGTTATTGAAATCCGAAAATTGTTAAAAAATCGTATTTTTTTTTTATTTGTTTGGCTTTGGTGTCTCTCGCGATTGTTTTTGGAAAACTGTTTCACGACCAATTTGTACGATGTTTAATTGGCTTTCATTTGATGTACTCCCCGTTGTCCTGTCTTCAATCAGTCAAAAGCTTAAGAGTTTAAACCGAGCTTCCGAATTAAATTTATCTAAACTATCTGGGTTGTAACTTATCAAAGGACGCCAACGAAACCGACGAAATTAAGCGACGGATACAACTAGCCAATAAGACATATTTCTCGGTCCTCCCTATAATTAATTCGAAACTTGCGCACAGGAACACGAAGCTCCGCGTGTACAAAACGATCATCCGACCCGTGCTATGTTATGGCTGCGAAACATGGACCCTCACCCAAGCCTCCGAAATTTTGCTAGACCGATTCGAACGAAAGGTCCTTCGGCGAATTTTCGGGGCCGTTCGCGAGCGAGACCAATGGCGTATCCGGTACAACCATGAGTTGTATCAATTGTACGATGAGCTGGAAGTATCGAAAATCGTGAAGCTTCAACGTTTGCAATGGGCGGGGCATGTACAACGGATGGACGATAATCGCATGCCAAAGAAAGTGATGAACGCACAACGAATTGACGGAGCGAGGTTGCGTGGACGACCGAGAGCTCGCTGGGAGAACTCCGTGGGTGAAGACGCGCACCAGCTGCTGGGCTTCCGAAACTGGAGGACATGGTCACGTAACCGCGACAATTGAAGGTCAACGATTCAGGCGGCCAAGGCCCGACGTCGGGCTATCGTGCCACATTGATGATGATGATGAATAACCAATATTGGAAGAACCGTTAGGAGTTTTGCATATGCAACTATAGACAAATAAATAGGATATTTATAAAGCTTTAATGCTTACTCACTACTTTTTTCTCTGCGACTCACCGTTTTCGAGATATAGCCCAAAACACCAAAAATTGCACAAAATTGCACCTTTAACCCCCCCTCCCCGCGTTAGCGCACCTCTCAGGTCCGAGTAAAATTAGTACCTTTACCTCCTAACTACTCCTAACAAAATACCGAAGAAAAAAATCGTCACCCCATTCGATGTTCTCTACACCCCCTTTTTATGCTTTTATTGCTTGGCCTATCGTATAACAATTGTTTTCAGAAGTGGGATTTTCAAGTGCGTGGTAGTCAGTGGCGGCTCGTGGTGGAAAATATTGGGGGTTCACAAGGAAATATAAAACAGTATTGATTACGGCAATAATAGTGAGACGTAACTAAATTTTTCATAGTTTGTGTTTAAACAAAATATTTTTTAAATATTACATAGACTATTTCCGACTTTCGTCAGCTGGAATGTTCGTTGTCACTCCCGCACAACAAACAGGAAAAACAAAAGAGTTATCTAAGCCGCACACACATGGCGAATCCATGGATCTTATAGAATTTTCATTCTGTCAAACTCCAATTCGGCCTGTGGAGAAGCCCATTGGACAGAACGAAAATCCATTAACACGTTGGCTGCGGCAGTCATTTTCGGTATCTTCTTTTCTGTGCGGCACATGCCCCCGGGGGCATGTGGCTACTGCAACAGTAAATTAGCTCTCATATCCCGGAATTTAATTTTAATCGATCAAAAACTAAATAAAATACTTCCTTAAGTACAAACCTGTCTTCAGTTAAGCCAGGAGCCGATTCCAAATAATTATAATAATAAATTGTAATTTTTCGTTATTTTTCACCTTTGCTTTGGTTAATTGACCATGCGACGCGAGCGTTCCGACATGCTAACACTAAAAAAATGTATTTTCTCACTTCAATTCAGCAATAGACTACTAAATGAACATGATGGAACCAGAAATTAATTCTAACGGTGTTTTTTTCTGGCACCCCATTAACAAGAAATACATGCCCCGGGGGCATGTATTATGTTTCTATTATAATATTGTAATATAGAGCGAACTAAGTAAAATGTTCTTTGTATCGCTAAAATCGGATGAAAATTAGAGATTTTATAGCTTTCGCACCTGGAGAATGAAAAGCAAATTTTTCAGCCGCACACAAATAATAACTATCACATGCCCCCGGGCGCATGTGCCGCAGCAAACGTGTTAAAATCCATATTCCAGATATTCCTATAAATCGGAAATCACTTCCGTGTAAATTGCCGCTTTAAATTCACGCCGGATTTTTCGTCACTTGCACTAAATAAATCGCAAGTTTTTATTTTAATCTCTTTTTCTATTAGATTTGATTTTTACTACCCTAGATAACCAACGTTATTTTTCAAACATTGCGACCAATGTTAGTCAATTCGACTAACACTATAATAGAACTATCTTTTTGAAGCTAGTGGGCACGGCCGGATTTAGCGTCTATGGCGCCCCTGGGCAGTAGCTAAATAGCCGCCCCCGCCACTGGTTAAATTTGAAAGTAGTAGTAGTCGCATTAAAGAGCAATTGAACGCGGCTACTGACACTACAGTCAAGCAACAACTAAGGACCGAGTACAATTCTCTTAAAAAAAGAGTGCAGAGAAGCGTAAGACGTGATAAACGCAACAACATCAACGCGTTAGCGGCGGAGGCAGAAGATGCGGCTTACCGTGGTGACAGTGGGACCCTTTACAAGCTCATTAAGCCATTGACTGGCAAATCTTTTACCCATGAGCATCCTGTAAAAGATAAAGACGGGTCTCTGCTAGTCACAGACGAACAACAACTGCGCCGTTGGAGAGAGCATTTCATGGAGGTACTTAACCACAACTTCAACCCTGTTAAAATCCCTAAGAAAGGAAATCTCAAGGATTGCAATAATTGGCGTGGAATCTGTCTCCTCCCTGCAGTCTCTAAACTGATGGCCAAAATAATCTTGGACCGGATCAAGACCACGATCGACCGCACTCTGAACAATGAACAAGCTGGTTTTCGTCAGGGTTTTTCATGTAGCGATCATATCAACACCCTCCGAATTATAATTGAACAATCCGCTGAATGGAGATCCCCGTTACATCTTATGTTCATTGACTTCGAGAAGGCGTTTGATAGCGTTGACCGGGCTTATATCTGGACAGCCTTGCGTAGGAGAGGCATACCAGAGAAACTTATTTCCATCATAAAGGAGTCCTATAATGGAGCCCAATGTCATGTCTTGCACAAGGGTGAATTGTCCAGTCCTTTTGAGGTGAATAATGGAGTCAGACAAGGCTGTATTTTATCACCAATGCTGTTCCTTATTACCATCAACGACGTAATCTGCGATTCTCTACGCGACCATAAAAGTAAGGGTATCAGGTGGAAATTATTCGATTACCTTCAGCACCTGGACTACGCGGACGACATTTGCCTTATCTCAAACACACCAGATAATCTGGCTCAAATGACGGATGCTTTGCATCGTGAAAGTCGAAGCGCTGCCTTAAAAATTAATGCCGCTAAGACTAAATACATGAGCTTGTCATCAGGAGGGCAAAACACCATTTCTATCTCCGGACAACCGATAGAAAAAGTCGAGGACTTTATTTACCTTGGAAGCGTAGTGACCGCGGATGGAGGGGCTGATGCCGATGTAGAGTCGCGTATAAATAAAGCCCGAGCAGTATTTTTCAGCCTGACTCCTCTCTGGCAAAACCACAACATCTCCAGAAATACCAAGCTCCGGATCTTCGAAAGCAATGTAAAATCTGTGCTTTTATATGGGTGTTCCACGTGGAAGGTGACCAGTAACATTACCACCAAACTGCAAACTTTCGTGAATCATTGCCTACGACGCATCCTACAAATTCGCTGGCCTGAGGTTATATCTAACGACGACCTCCTCAAAATTACTCGCCAAAATAGGATAGGCATCGACATCAAAAGGCGAAAGTGGCTTCGAAAAGAGCCAAAAAACATTGCTAAACAAGCTCTAGATTGGAATCCTCAGGGAACCAATGCTAGCCGTCGTGTGGGACGACCCAAAAATACATGGAGAAGATCTGTTGAGGCAGAAGGAAAATCTATAGGCAAATCGTGGGACCAGCTAAAGGCGATGGCTGCTAATAGGCAGAGGTGGAAAAGAGGCGTAGTCAATGCACTAGGGGTTAAAAGGAACCAGAGAGAGAGAGAGAGTAGTCGCATAGACATGCTAGGCAAAACGTTCGCTGTGGTATGTGAAAAGAACGTTTAATATTTTTGCGCGAGCGACCGATGTAATTTTGCTTGCTTGACAATATGGTGCTTCCGAGTGATGGGGCCAGGTGAAGGTCCATGGGAAGGTTCATGGAGTTTGGACCCCTCACGATTGAAATTCCAATGACGACAACATTAAAACTGAAATGATGCAGATCCATAACATCGACTTTCTTCAGAATGTGTTCAGGAGATTTCCACTTTCGGAGATTTTTGTTTATTTTTGAACGTTTTAGAAGTCATGAACGAATAACCTAACCTCAACAACTAAAATTGTTTATTAGCGTCATGTCATGTAGTATGATTTTATGGCAGGGGAGTTTTCTGTTTTTTTTTTCTAAAATTCGAAAATTTAAACGTACAAATTGTGAATTTTTTTTAACCTATACACACGACAGAAACATGTTACTGAACATTTTATAGCTGATGCATCATTTCTAATATCCCGAGTTGGACACCCCCTGAAACCAATTTATGACTACATCCCATTGCCTCGCGGCTAATTTTAAATAGAAAGCAAATAGAGTAAAGATAGAAAAATCGAAAATATGTGCCTAGGGTTACCAATTCTTAGATCAATCTGTCCCAGAGACTCGTTTAGTACGAAAGCGAGTTTTTGGCAATGTACTATTCCAAAAAAAATAAATTGTTTATACAAGTTTACGAGCAATGGTCAAGACGATGACGGCAGATACACTCCATTTGACGAGTCGTATAGTGGGGAAATCATGTATTGATATAGGTACAGGAATTCTATGACTGTTACAGAGATCCGGAGCGGAGAGGGTCGACTCGAATCAAACTCCCGGAGTAAATGAGCGAAGCGAGGAACAGTTTTTGCATGAGAAAGTGGAGCCATTTTTTTGTAACAATGGGTCGTTTTCTAGGTTTTTCAAATTAAAAGAATTGAATTGACATTTTAGCCTGATTTATTCCACTTTTAATTACATGGAAAAATGTGTGTCTAATTATGTCAACTTCTTTTCGAGTTTCCAAAATGCTTTTTCAAAGAATTTAAAACCAAGGGATATTTTCACAAATTGCCGCCCCTAAAAATCTGCCGCCCCGGGCAGCTGCCCAGGTTGACCATATGGGAAATCCGGCCCTGCTAGTGGGGATGCAAATTTATTAAAATTGGCTGCAAAGGAAAGGACTATCATATTTTAATTAAATTTGAAACAAAAAGGCAGTGGATTTTTAATTTTAATTTTATTTTAACAAAGTTAACAATTTCACTTATTAAATGTAATATAATCACAACACATGTAATGTTACATGCAAATAAAGGCTCTTCAAATTCACAAACATAAAATGTAATTCCAGAATTATTAAATTGAAGTATGTTTAAGTGTATTTAAAGAAAAAAATAAACTTATATTTGGCATTCAGCGCAAGAGACACAAAGCTCAACTTTATGCTCGCCACATACATTTTTATTGCACATTTTGCACATTGTCTTCGTCATACGATGTTTTTGATACAGGCAATATGCACAAATTTTTCTTTTGTTGTCCTTTCGTTGAGGTGTGTTGTTCTCACTAGTTGATGGAACAGGTTGCGGCAATATATTTTGAATATTCGATCGTATGGTCGAGTTTAATGTAGGAGCTTTCAAACGGTCTGCCATGAATGGTTCAACCAGTGACGTATGTAGCTGCTTCATGAAATCACGGCGTGAAAGCGGCTTTTTATTTTGTTGCAACATATTATGCGTGTAGATCACATAACTGTTTACAAACGTGATATTCAGCATACCATAGAAGTTACACACTGGCCACCTGTTTGTCTTTCGTGAGCACGACATAACACTACACATTTGGTCAAGTGTATCGACACCGCCTTTCGTTTTATTATAAAATTCCACCATATGCGGCTTCTGATTTGATTCATTAATTGTTCCTGCTTCGTCACAGGAAGACAATAAATAAACCATTTTGTTTCGCTTCGGCATAAACGATAACAAAGTTAATTCATTGTCATAGCAAAATGCGGATGATCCAATCTTTCTCCCATTTTTCTCCTTCATTTCCATTGGAATTTCTGCTTTATTGGAACGAAGTGTACCGACAAGAGTTAGTTTATAAGGTTGTTTTAGCAAAGATTTCGCGAGCGGAACTGAGGTGAACCAGTTGTCCATCGTGATGTTTCTGTTAGAGCCGTGTACACTTTTAGTTAATTCTTTAACACAGAACTCACCTAGAGGCATGTTTCCTGTGTTAGTTCCTTTCCCCAAATAAGTCATTGCATTTACGACATAGTACGTTCCGCTATCGCAAAGCATTATAATTTTAATGCCATACTTTGCAGGCTTATTCGGGATATACATCCTGAAGAGACATCGACCGCGAAAAGCCAGAAGTTGTTCATCGATTGTGAGATAGAGTCCAGGATTATAATTTTCCCGGCACTGCAGGGTGAACATTTCCCAAATGTCTCTTATGGGGGCTAATCTATCATTCGCCCGGTGAACTCGTTGCGACTTATCGTCGAAGCGCAAACAACCTAACAAAAAGACAAATCGCGACCGGCTCATAGTTGTTATATATCTGCTACCCGAATATTCTGAGTTGAATAGCTCATGGGTGGTCAAATGGTTGTCTTTCATAACGGCACTCAAAACTAAAAGACCAATAAGCGCTTCAAGCTCTTTTTTATCCACTGGCTTTTCAGTTGCAGAGTTGGAATTAGACGTCTGATTTCTATTATCGATTTCGATATTTGTACACCGAACTATTTCGCATAAAATTTCATCTGTTATAAAAAGTTTGAAGGCTTGCAATGGGTCAGTTATATCTTTAGCCTGCCTCGTTGGACCTCTTGCCTTGTGAACGATACTATTAGCAGAACGATGGCGCAATCCTTTCTTTGTCGCCCACTTATGTTTATTTCTACCTCGAAAAATGCTTTATATATTTACTGTGAGCGACGTTGCCATCATTACCGTCAACTTCCTCACCTCCGCTGTCGTTATCCTCATCGCCGCTTTCGTCTCCTTCATCGCCGCTTTCGTCTCCTTCATCGCGCGTTCGCAGTCTTCATCGCTGTCTTCACTATTATCACTTGATTGAATCAAGTCCATCGCGCTTTGATCGGATGTACACGGAATTTCGTCCTCACATTCATCACCTGTTGAAACACATTCATCGTCGTCGCAAATTGCCAGCAATCTTTCGATTTCGTCAACTCTTAAAAACTTTTTCGAAGACATTTCAAAGTATCGCTGTAACAAAAAAAGTAACACAGTACACAATGTTAGTCGTTTCGACGTACAGTACTTTTTATAATGATACCCACCACGCCACACAAGTTGCAAATAGAACTGTTCTTGTTTATATCGATAAGCAAACTGATGCAGCTGTTATGATGTGCAAAGACAGGTTTATTGAGTGCGAGTTTAACAAGTGGCAGCCAAATTAAAAAGTAGTAGTAGTCGAAACGACTAACATTGGTTATGCAGGGTTAAAGAATTTGGCCGTTGCAATTTCATTCATCGCAATTTCAACAGAATAGACGCATGCGACACAATCTCTCTTCTTCTAGAATTTAGTTCATACAACGCTCTGTGCACAATCTCTAGTGTAAATTTTGCACTACTCCCTTGCCCCGGAAACCCCTAAGATATCCAAAATTGGAGCGTGTGCTCTTCTTCCCAGATTGTGCACCCATCGTGCTTGTAGGTTGTTGGTCGCAGTGTCGTGACTATGCCATGTCGTATGTGCAGTGAGCAGTTGGCAGTGTAGATACTATGTTTATGGGCTTAGATTCAGTAGGTAGAATGTGTATCTAGGTATATAGAATAAGGGCGCGTTGCGGGCTAGATGTGCGATTTTCGATTTGAAGAAATTAGTGAATTACAATTTTTTCTCAGGGGGTTCACGTGCACTTGTGCACATATGGGCGAGCCGCCACTGGTGGTAGTGTATCTCGTGCGCGCAATATACGACGTGAAATTGCGTATGTTGAGTGCATTCAAGAACGCGACAAGGATTTTCGGGATAGTACGCTTTGGAAAGTTCTGGAAAGTGAACTTACGCGTTCGTGTCGGACTACTGTTGACAGATCTGGTAAACGTAAAATTGCGTGTGTTGAGTGCATTCGGGAACACTCGAGAACTCTACCAGAATTTTCGGGATAGTTTGCGACTGAAAGTTCTGGAAAGTGAACTTACGCGTTCGGTCGGACTATTGTGGACAGATCCGGTGAACGGGAGAAACTTCTCGAAAGTGGATTAGTGTAACATTCGAAAACATTCTCGAAAGTTCGAAATGTGTAAAAGTGAACTGTGGGCAGTTTTTTAGTCGAGAAACAAAATGCCGCGTAATATATCGCAATTAACAACTGCCGAATTAAGATGTCGTGCTCTGTGGCCGTGATCGTTCGGTCGCCACTCTGTGAAATAGACACTCATAGAGAAACGAGTTTCCAAACTCGGCACGACTCGTCGCAAGTTTATTATTCAGAAGAAGTTGATAAGAAATATTCTTATCGTAGAATATGGCTGACAACCGTACCACACTCCGAATTCAGCTGTCTCTGTAACGTTGATGACTATACACACGGTAGTCATCAACGCACCATGCTCCACTAGGAGTTACGGTAATGAAGAAGAATTAAGATGTGAGCTGACGAAACGGAATTTGTCGACTTCGGGAAACAAAAGGGCGTTGCTTGCTCGGCTGATGGACGCACTGAAAGACGAAGGAAGGATCCTGATACGGTCGAGTTTCGGGAGGAGCAAGACTCCAGTGAGGCAAGTGCAGAAGAAATCAGAGACCCATAATGATGCAGTTGCTAAGAGCGATGACGAAACTGAACCTGCGAGCAGCGGAACAGAATGAGCGGTCGGGGAAGCCATCGCATTAACTGAACGATCAGACAAGGAATCGATAAAGTCCGAACAAATGAACGATCAACCAAGTCCGAGGAGGTAATGAGCAAGCTGAACGAACGAATTGCGAGTTCGGAAAAGAATTTAAAGAGCAGCATTGAACAACAATTTGAAAAGCAGCATACGGAGGTGCTTAGAATAATTGACTAGAAGTCTCGAGAAAATTAAGACGGTGGCCGAAGAGATGCATAAGTTTAAGAGTATCCTGCCCGAAGAAGTCCATAAGTTAAAGAACGATCTGGAACGTTAAAAAAAAAACGAATATCAACCAACACCCGCAGAATGCAGTAGTATAGTTGAAAAATGTCAGAAGTTGAATAGCGACCGAGAAACATCGAGAAAAAGTGGAATTACAAATTGACCCGGTAATTAAAAGTCTGAAAGCGCCGACTTTCGATGGGCAAATGTCTTGCAACGGCTACAAAACTCAATTTGAGGACGCTGCGGTGGTAAATGTTTGGTCGGATAGTGAGCGCGCTCTTGTTCTAGCGTTAAGAAGGCATGCTGCTGAAATCCTGCAACGATTTCATTGAAGCAATTGGCACAAGACATTGAACGGCTGGCTCTTTTGTCATACCCAACCTCCAAACTTGAGCATCGAAACGAGACAGCAGTGGATGTGTTCACTACGGCTCTCCTGGACCGTGAACTACAACAGGCGTTACGGCTAGCTGACAAGCAGACAATCAAGGATGCACTTGCATACAGCCTGACATTTGAAGCTGCAAAACAAGCCGCCCGTAACTGTGTGCGAGTCCGAAAAATAACGAATGATTTTGCCTTTGAGATGGTACGTTCTACCACAAGTTTTTAATTTCCGATATCACCGACGAATGCATCCTGGGAATGGACTTTCTGAATTCAAATGGATTCATGTTGGACTTGGGACAAAGGATATTAAAATGGCGCAACACCGAGATTGTGACAGAAGTTCCACGTACGGAAACGCCGACCCTACGAGTATTGGTAGTGGAGAATATGGATATACCGAAGACTTCAGAGTGCGTAGTGCGAGCGAGACTGGATGGGAGTCCTGGAGGCCATCATTTCTATGTTGTGGAGCCAAAGAAGTTACCATAGCACTCAAGAACTTGATGGTAGCGCGAAGTTTGGTGAGGATTGATGAGGACCAGCATGTGCCGATAAGGATTATGAATGTGTCGGAACGAGGTGTAAAGGTGAAAGAAGGGGCGATATTAGGGAACTGTTAACCAGTTTTGTCAGTAACAGCGATAGATGTTCTGAACGAATCCCGGGCCCCTGAAATCAGAAAAAGCGGAACTCGCACCGATACGATTATAAGGAACGGAGGAAATACGCAAAGCAAAGCTGAATGACGAGGACATCGGTTCGATACTCGTGTGGAAGGAGTCCGGAGAAAGGCCCAGTTGGAACAAAGTGTCAACCTTTGGGTCAACTACGAAAAGCTATTCGAATTCTTTTCACGCTGAGAAAGGCAAGCTGAAACGGAAATGGGAATCAGCGGACGGAATGTCGAGTATAATGCAGCTGGTACTTCCACTGAGCAGGGTGGATGAAGTGCTGCGAGAGATGCATGAAGGAACATCGGGACGACATGTTGGCGTCAACAAAACTTTGGCGAAAGTGTGTGAATGATTCTACTGGGTGCATGCTCGGGGTGACGTTGAAGGGTGGTGCCGCAGGACCAGCGAGAAAGCTAAATGGAGCTATGAAGACATATGTCGTCGTTGTGCTTTTTGAAAGAGTTGCTGTGGATATTGCGGGACCATTTCCAGAAACCGGTACACGTTGGTAGTGGCTGACTATTTTAGCAAGTGGACGGAAGTATACGCAATACCCAATCAGGAAGCGACAACGGTTGCAGAACAGCTCGTAGAAAATTGGGTCTGTCGATATGGAGTAGGTACCTTGTGAGCTATATTCTGATTAACGGCAAAACTTCGAGTCTAAAGTGTTCAGCGAGATGTTCCGGTTATTGGGAATACGCAAAACTAGGACTACGCCTCTACACCCTCAGTCCGATGGAATGGTCGAGCGTTTCAACAAGACATTAAACGAGCACTTAGCCAAAGTTGTGTCGAACAATCCGCGAACATGGGACCAACACCTACAACTATTCCTGATGGCATACCGTGCAGTCGAACACTCATCAACAGGAGAAACACCATCGAAAATCGTGCTCGGAAGGACAATACGGTTACCCGCGGATGTGAAATTGGGAATAGCTCCAGCGGAACAGTTGACATCAGTTTCTGGGTATGTGTACGACCTGAGGCAACGTTTGGACAATGTGCATAAGATGGTGCGAGCACGATTACGATTGAACGAAGATCGTATGAAAACGAGATACGAGTTAAGGGCTAACACTGTGGGGTGCAACGAAGGAGATCTTGTTTGGTTATACAACCTTCGTCGGAGAAAAGGAGTATGTCCGAGGCAGCGATACTGAGGAGACCGAAGCGTGTTCTTTTCTGGACGAACAGGCTTAAGGAGGGGTTAATGTATATGTCCAGGATACTTCAAACAAAAATTGTATTTCCTTAGTTTACTCCAGAACGCGCTAGTATCGCCAACGAGAAATAGGGGTGATGTATTAACAACGGCATTCCTAAAGTTTCCGGCAAGTGCGTCACCGAAGTCTCCGAAACAGTGGAAACGGGTATATAAGGGCCAGTGGCGTAACGTTTTCCGAATTTTTTGTGTTCGAAATTGGAGTTGGAGCCCTCCACGTACGACTTTTTAACCGCAGGAAATATTGACGGAAATCGCATTTACAGCAGTCCACCAATCAGCAAGAGCAACGAAAATCTTCTGTTTAAGCAACATGTTCCAAAATTTTATAATTTGAGACAAAAATATAAATTTGAATAAATATACTGGAGAACTTGTAAAGATCATCACTAAGCTAAATAGAAGCTACTAAAAAGACACCTCCTCGAGAAGCGCCATATGCCTGTTTCGTGTAACTGTCATTAATGCTAGACACGAGGTTTTTACCCTAAATCTGAGGATCAAGTTAGCTATATATCTCATGATCTTATGACGCCTAGATTAAAAAAAACGAAACCGAGGCTAATTTCGGGCGCGGCCGAAATTTGGATACCCTTCGCTCAACTCAGGCTAAAAGTTTTTTCGGGCATACCTACGACTTGTATTTAACCCCCCCCCCCCCCCTATTTTTCTCCTTCTGTCTTCACAAAAGTTCCGTTGCGTCGGCAAAATAATTTTTGTGCGGGGTTTGGTTGGAATAAGTGGGCAAATAATAATATTTACCTCAGAAAATTTTATTGGCCTCAGTGTACGATTCCATTTGTTTTGACCTTTTTAGTTGCTTTGACAAAGACACATTAATCCAAGGTTTTGTGAAATTGGTGTAAAAAATGTTTCTTCGAAGAACCAAAATGAGGGGTTGGGTTTGTATAATAGCCCCATGACTCCACGGATTTTATCCATTCTTACATATGTTTTGTGTCATAAATAGAAATACATTTGTGTGAAATTTGGTTGATTTTCGTGCACAAATAAAAAAGTTTTTCTTAGAAGAACCTAATTTAGGGGTTGGGTTTGTATGGCAGCCCCATGACACCATGGACCGATTTGACCCATTCTTACATATGTTTTCTGTCATCAATAGAAATACATTTGTGTGAAATTTGGTTGATTTTGGTGCACAAATAAACAAGTTTTTCTTAGAAGAACCTAATATGGGGGTTAGGTTTGTATGGCAGCCCCATGACTTCATGGTCCGATTTGATCCATTCTTACATATATGTTTTGTGTTATCAATAGAAACACATTTGTGTGAAATGTGATTGAAATTGGTGCAAACAAAAGTTTTTCTTAGAAGAACCTAATTTGGGGAGTTGGGTTTGTATGGCAGCCCCATAGTTAAATGCTTCGGAGTTCAAGCTTCCACGTACACAAAATTAGTATTTTTCTATTTCCTTAAGTTAAAGTTAATAGTTATGCTTTAAGCTAAAAGTATTGACACAACCATGCTCCAAATTGACAAATTTCCATGACAAACTTAAAAATGATGTTGACGAATTTCCATTACCGACTGACGATTTTCCATGTCCTGAATTAAAAAATATTTCCGATACAAATTGACGAATTACCGTCACATATTGACGAATCTCTTGACAAATGAAGACTAATTTGAAGTGTGAATCCGTCAATTTGATCTGGAAGTTCGTCAAAATAATTTGACAATTCGTAAAGTTGATATGGAAATTAATCAACACGATTTTAAAATTCAGTCAGTCAGGATACCGCAGGAGCGTTTTCTTTATAAAAGACAACATAAACATTCATGGTGACAGTGGGATTTCAAATTGTAAATCGAAAATTCGACTGCACAAAGAAAGGGGCCCCGCTTTAAGTTCGAACACAAAGATTTTCAAAAATATTTTGCCACGGAATGTTTTCTTTCTATTTAGATTCTGCAGCTGGTTTGCCTATTGTCTTGCAAACTAATAATTTATTTATTAGTAATAAAAATAAATGTCTTAAAAAGAACCGTTTCCCAAGGATATATTCTTTACATTTTCCGCCTTGGGGGCCCGTATTCCACTGAACACATGGAACACCGTACGTTACGCCACCGACTAGTGTCGGGGAGCCAGTCTAGTTTTAGCCGTGAATAATGTCGAATCAGTAACTAGTAAAATAATTAGTAAAATTAATAAATAAATAGTGTTATAGTAACGCGAGTGTTATCTATTATTGTGTACGCGAAAATCGGTCGAACCCACTGGAACGTCTAGAAAAGACGAGAAATATAACAATACCATGCAAGGAAAATAAAGTTGAAAGATGTGACCGTAAACGAAAACGACATTTTTCTCACTAAACGAGCTGCCAAAAAAATTACTTTTAAATTTTAATGTTGAAGAATGGTATTTCAAAGAAAGCATAAGGTCGATTGAAGAAAATGTAGTCATATCATAACGAAAATTTCGGTTTTAGGAAATATAGATTCAAATTTAGAATTTTTACTATTTCCACGAAAAAGTTAATTTTTCTCAAAAAAAAAATCACTTAATGAAGAAAGCTTTTCATCTGAGATTGATTTTGTTCTTAGAAGATTTCAATTAATGAGAATAAAGAGGCTTGCTAAACATCGAGCATCTGTTTAGTCGGAGGTTCGATGAATAAATTTTGCATCCAGTAGTTTGATTTTTCACGGAAGGGTTTTTTCTTGCCAAAACCCAAAATTGAAATAAACTTCACATAAAAAGGGAAAGGGTAACAATATTGACGTGCATATGCCTTCTTGAGGAGCGTTGTCGACTAGTATGTATGTATTGTCAAAATCATTTCCTTGATAACTGAGTTCGGAGTATTATGCAGGTGTTAACCACACTACTTTCCTAGTATATTTTTGTATAATATTAAAAAAATTTTGGAAATAGTAAACATCCGACATATTTTTTGGAAACACTGTTTTCATTGTGAATCCCTAGAACTTCCAGGTTGATCGGGAATTTGACCACAACAAAATGTAAAAAAAATATTTTTACGCGTGTTTCACCGATATTTCTAATTTTCAAAATTAGCTTAACCTATTTTTTATTTGCGAATTTTCGGCACCTCTAATCATTACTAACAAAAAGAGACCAAATCTAATTTGGGGCGGGCAGAAATTCACGTTCTTTCGGTCTTCACTATACCTTGTGTTCCGCTTCGGTCCGTTCCTATAAATCATTTACTTTTTGGGTGCGGTTTCAATTCCAGCTCCTCCTTTCTTTTCCTTCTGTTCTTTTATAAGTTAATTCATAGCTTTAGAATTAGACGATTAAATAGTGTCGTAGACGGACTCGCCCAATCGACTCTCGTAATCATATTTTATATTTTTACATATTTTAGATGGTCTGAGATGCTTCCTTACAAACTTTATGACAAAGTTACTTTACCATTTCACTTTGAAAGCGAAGGGTATAAAAATGATGATCTGCCTTTTACAAGAACAAAACAATCTTGGAAATAATCAATTAGCGAACCCGTCGAAACTGAAAATATACAAATATCGCGAGCATGGTCGGAGACATAAGTTTTTAATATTCTATTGGATAATTTTAGTTAGCGGAAGAAATTCCATCCACCAATGCGGTCATCTATGAGAAGTTCGACTGTAACGTAAATTTGCTGTGAGGTACACCACAAATCATGAAATAATGATTACGCGATGCGCAGGTGAGGACATTTCGGACGACATCAGCATCAAAATCGCTTATGAAAACTTTTAATCTGTGTCACGCAAATTAAAAATACTAAAGGAAATTGACACTTGTGAAATTCCAATCTTTTCACAGAAAGCACTTCCAGGCATCGGAAAATGTTCGCGTTTCCTTCTTTTTATACCCTTCGCTCATAAAGTGAAAGGGTATATTAACTTTGTCATGAAGTTTGTAACGCATTGAAGGAAGCATCTCCGACCATATAAAAAGTATACATATATGATCAGCATGACGAGATGAGTCGATTGGACGATGTCCGTCTGTCTGTCTGTCCGTCTGTTGCAGCGCGTTTTTCTCGGCCACTATAAAAGCTACGGAGCTGAAATTTTACACACGTGCTTATTATTGTTGCAGGCTGTTTGTATGTTTGATCACCGAAATTGGATCACTGGGTCATGGGGCTGCCATACAAACTCAACTCCCCAAATTAAGTTTTTCCAAGAAAACCTTTTTAATTTGTGGATCTATTTCAACCAAATTTCACACAAATGTATTTCTATTAATAACACAATATATATGTAAGAATGGATCAAATCGGACCATGGCGTCATGGGGCTGCCATACAAACCCAACTTCCCAAATACCTAATTTCTTCTAAGAAAAACTTTTTTATTTGTGCATCAATTCCAACCAAATTTCACACAAATATATTTCTTGTTATGTCCTTATAACAATAGTATAAATGAGACACGAATTACTAACAATGTAAGTAACTTTATTGTATCTCTTTTAGTCACGCTACTCTGACTGACTGTAGATTGACAGTTGATGACAATGGTCAATGGTGTTGCCAGAGCAGTATTACATAATATATATTATATAACAATCCTTACCTCGGATTAATTTTACATAATTCAAATTAATTCAACTTCGAACATAATTCATTTGATTTAAGTTTTACGATGGTTTATAAAATGAAGTTTGTTTCCCTTCTCGTACTGGTCGTGGATGTTGAACTACAGTTGGTTTCTCGGGTGAATTCTCGACTAAAACGATTTCGTCATTTGCATCATCGTAGCTAGATTCGGTATCTGATTCAGCTGTTTCATCAGGTTTTGATGACAGCCTCCTTCGTTGCATATCAACCAGTCCGACTCCCCGACTCGTCTTCTTAATTGGAATTTGTGGCGCTTGTGTACCTCGCCGTTATCGAACTCCACTGAGTAGACACGAAATCTTGTCTGTTGCACTATCTGAGCTTTAACCCACGATGTTTTGCCTTTAGCGAATACTCGTGCCCAGACCGGATCCATCATGTTGAATTTTCCTTTCTTCAGTGACCGCTCCTTACGTGGTCGCAATTTGTCGAAGTAAGTTTCCACTCGACGGCCCATTAACAATTCAGATGGCGATTTCCCTTCAGGCAGAGCTGTCGTTCGTGAAACTAGCAGAAAGCAGTTAAGTTCCTCTTTGATGTTGTCATTTGGTCTAAGCTTTTTTAGGAAAGTTTTGGACTGTTTGTACAGCTCTCTCTTTTGCCGTGCTCTGTGGCCGTGATCGTTCAGTCGCTACACTCATTGTTCGAGAGTTCAAAAAGGTTTCAAAACTCGACGGACCGTATAAAATGTTCAAATAACAAAACACAACTTTTAAACTTTACAAAATGTACAAATTTATTCCGTGGCAAAACAATCAAATCGTATAATCAAATCAAAGTCCTTAAAATTCGCGAAGTCAAAAAAATCAAATCAATCAAATCAAATATTATAAATCGAGGTTCACTAAACGGCTTTCGTAACGAGAGTGTCCGTTCTTTGTACGTTACTTTCCTCGTAAACTACGGGTGGGTGAACTACCCAATACGTTACCCGCAGTTCAAGGCCAATGCCAATTTCAATTATATGTAATGTTGTGTGTAACATACTAACAAATTCTAATGTTTCTATGTTCTAATACGGTTTATGTTTATGATTATGGTTTATGTACTTGCTAGATCTATTACATGATAAAATTGTACTAGTTTTTTTTCAAAAGTAGGTCAATGCAAAACGATCAGCTGATTAATTGACAGTATTTAAATAAACAATCAAATCGAATTCGAAGGTAGGTGCGTATATAATTCAAATTAAATTTAATTCAAGTTTTAATTGTATTCCTTTTCACTTTTTTCAGATTTACGATGTCAGTGATGGTGATGGTGACGACGATGAAGGCGAAATGGCGAAAACCAGATAATATCATAACATCAGATAAGTATTTGAATGAGTAAAGTTCCGATGCTTTGTGTTGATTTTTTTGTCTTTACAGGTCGAGTGCGACGAGGCCGAGGAAGTGCCGGCAATGGCCAAATAACGAATTGGGGCGATCTCAAACACTCATAGAGAAACGAGTTTCCAAACTCGGCACGACTCGTCGCAAGTTTATTATTCAGAAGAAGATGATAAGAAATATTCTTATCGTAGAATAATAAACTAACAATGCGACTAGGAAGTGGTATGGCTAACAACCGTATCACACTCCGAATTCAGTTGTCTTTGTAACGTTGATGACTACACACGGTAGTCATCAACGCACCATGCTCCACTAGGAGTTACAGTAATGAAGAGAGTACAGCTCTCTCTGCAACCCCGTTGGATGATGGCATGTACGGCGCGATGCGATAGTGGTGTATAGCGTTTCGTTTACAGAAATCGCTAAATTCTTTCTAAGTGAATCCTCGCCCGTTGTCCGATACTATGGAATCTGGCAGTCCATGTGTAGCGAATAGTTCTCTCAAGCGAGCGATAGTTGGTCCCGATGCCGTAGAGGATACAATTGACGCGTCAGTCCATCGTGTCAACGTGAATTCTTTACCAGGGTTTCGGAGCTAGTTCCCAAGGATATGTCCATCTCGGCGGGTTTGGTCTTGTCTCCTGGCAAGCCTGACAGCGTCCCACTAACTCAACAATTTCTCGGTCGATAGCTGGCCAATAAGCGTGCTGTCGGGCTAAAGTCTTCATTTTAACGACGCAAAGGTGTGTCATATGTAACGTCTCCAGTATAGACTTTCGGGCCTTCTCTGGAATAATCAAACGTGTTCCCCACAAGAGACAATTTCCTTCGATAGAAATCTCGTTTCTTTTCGTGAAAAACGGAAGTAGTTCTTTTTCAACTTTCCTCGATGTTTCGGGCCATCCATTCCTTGCGAACTCCAACACCTGCTTCAATTGGTCATCTTGCACCGTCAATCTAGCTAATTCCCGCCCCGACACCGACTGGTGAAGCATCGGCCACTATCCCAACTGGTCGGCTTAGACTGTAATGAGCCAATGCTTGTTCGGACGATAATGCATTCTTCAGGCGTTGTATGGCCTCTGAGTGATTTGCCGTCCACTTCCATTCAGCCGTCTTATCCAGAAGACGGTGTAAGGGTTCGGCAATGTCCGCTTTACCCTTCATAAATGGTTGGTAGAACCCAATCAATCCGAGGAATGCTTGCAATTCCTTCTTGTTCGTAGGCAGGGGTGCCTTCTTAATAGCATCTACCTTTCCTTCCATAGGTCGAATACCGTCGGGTGAGATTTGGAATCCCAAGAATGGTACACTCGTTGATTTGAAAATAAATTTTTCTTTCTTCAGGCGCAACTCATTAATTTTGAAGATATTGAAAACGTTTCGTAGCTTACACGTCAGGTCTTTTCATAGCTATCACGATAATATCGTCAAAATAAGGAAGAACTCCTTGAAGTCCTCCTAGGATCCTCTCCATCAGTGATTGAAATACTCCCGGTGCAGATGCAATTCCAAATTGAAGGCGATTAACAACATAAGTTCTTTTGTGCGTAGTGATCGCCTGCATTTTAGCCGAATCTTCATCCACTGTCAACTGCTGATATGCTTGCGACATGTCCAGCTTCGCAAATATCTTACCGTCACCAATCTGACCTAGCAGCTCGTTAATCGATGGTACTTTGTGGGTGTGTTTCCTTAACTGTGGGTTTAGTGTTGACTTATAGTCGCCGCAAATTCGCAGTCAACCATTCGGTTTTTTAACAGCAACAATTGGAGTCGCCCATTCGGAATACTCGACGCGACGCAAAATGTCTTGTTCCACAAGCCTTGCCAATTCCTTTTCATTCGGTTCACGTAGCGCCATTGCCACGGATCTAGGCTTTTAGATTACATGAGGCTCTAAAGCGAGGCTCTAAAGCTTTAAAGCGATGGGCTTCGAGCCGGCAGTGAGTTCTAATTTTACAGGGGCACGGAATACCTTCCCAATTCCGAATTAAATATTTCACCGAACTCTTCCACGACGTCTCTGACAGTGTCCTTATTTTCGGCTATAAAATGAACACCTTCAATACGAATTCCTAATTTTTGAAACCAATTTCTTCCGAGTATTGGAGCGGTATTACAGCTGACAACTAGTAATGGTAGTTTGTTCACGTACTTTCCGTTATATTAACCTGACACACTCGCTTCTCCAACGACAACAATGCGACCACCTTGAACATCTGTAATGTCAGTGGGTTTTTTCGAAAGCACAACGTTTGAGAAGAATTGATCGTAAGTATTCTTAGAAATTATCGTAAACGGTGAGCCACTATCAACCTCAAAACGAATTTTATCTCCGCCGAACGATATTGTCTGGGAGCAGGACGATTCATCCGCATCAGACGTAACACGATTGATAGTTTTTACTTGCCTTGAACGATTGCGAAATTTTTGCTTCTGTTGTGTTGCTTTATTCCGCGCGGAGAAACACACTCTTTGTAAGTGACCTTTTCTACCGCAGGCATTACAGGTAGCGTCTTTGAATTTGCACTCTCCAGCATGACTTGCCCCACAACGATGACACGAACGATGTTGATTTGTTGGGTGCTTGTAGTTGTTGTTTATCTTGTTCACTGCATCTTCCTTCATGTGTCGTTGCTCCGTCTTCGCACTTTCTGCCGCTACAGCGGTGTCAATCGCTAATTGTTTCGTCAGCTCGGACTCCTTTTCTTGTAGTAGTCGCCGTTGAACAGCCTCGTCCCGTAATCCACAAATAAATTGCGTAATCAGCATCGAGTCCAGGAGACTGTGGAACTGGCAATCGTTCGCCAATTTTTGCAATTCGGCCATAAACTGATTTGCTGCCTCGTCCGGTAGCTGGTTCCTTTTGAAAAAATTGAACCGTGCAGCCCACACTGATTTCCTCGGGACGAAAAAATTTGTCAGCAACTTTTTTATTACGGCGGTCAGGCTGGAAATTGTCTTATACAATTTATGACCGCCCACCGTGATTAGAGTCGTGCGCTTTTGAACGGGTGATGTGATGCCGTTAGATTCTAAAAAAACTCGAACCGTTCCACATAGTCACTCCATTCTTCTGTTGCATCGATGTCGAATGGTTCCATACATCCCAATTGGATTGAACGATTTGTCGTCGTTGCCGCCGTTTTAATGGTCGCTGCGCTCGTCTGTCGGAGAATTCGCCGCACCCCCGGTCATCTTGAGGTTATGTGCAAATTAAATTTTCCGTCGTCTAACTCGCACTAACATTTACAGAACGAATGGTTCGATCTGCAACACGACTGCGCCACTTGTTATGTCCTTATAGTATAAATGAGACACGAATTACTAACAATGTAAGTTACTTTATTGTATCTCTTTTAGTCACGCTACTCTGACTGAGTGTAGATTGACAGTTGATGACAATGGTCAATGGTGTTGCCATATTGTTAGCACAATATATATGCAAGAATGGATCAAATCGGACCATGGCGTCATGGGGCTGCCATACAAATCCGACCCCCCAAATCAGGTTCTTCTAAGAAAAACTTTTTTATTTGTGCCCCAAAATGATCCAAATTTCACAGAAATGTATTTATATTGATGACACAAAACATATGTGAGATTGGATCAAATCCGACCATGGGGTCATGGGGCTGCCATACAAACGCAACCTCCCATTTTGGTTCTTCTAAGAAAAATTTTTTTATACCAATTTCACAAAACCTTGAATTAATGTGTCTTTATCAAAGCAACTAAAAAGGTCAAAACAAATGGAATCGTACAAATGGAATGCTCCCGCATCCCCCAATAAAATTTTCTGGGTAAATATTTTTATGAAATACAAGTCGTAGGTACGCCCGAAAAAAACTTTTAGCCCGAGGGGAGCGCAGGGTATCAAAATTTCGGCCGCGCCCGAAATTAGCCTCGGTCTCGTTTATTATTTCATGAGATAAATAACAATAACCGTTGAAATGTGCAAAACAGAAGTCGCTTAATCGTAAACAATCAAGGTTACCATGGAAGTTAACGGCAGTTTCAAATGGTTTAACCAATGAGCAGACAGGTTAAATTTAAAATTGTCACGTAGGCATTGCCATTAATTTCAAAACATTGCTCAAAAATATTAAAGCCCCGTTTTCACTTTACAAACGCAAAAGTTAACATGTATTTTTTTTTAATGAAAACATATTTTTATGTAGGAATCATAATTTTGTTAGAATAAGCATTCGACGAACAACATTTTTAACATGAATTTACAAACAAAAACTATATTTTTTGCACACACTTGTGTGTTGCATGTAAACTATACCTTAGAGCTTTTCATTTCAAAATTTAATTTTTGCTATTCATTGAAAAACGTACTAGAAAATAATTGGGATTGCATACATTTAGGCGAGTTTTGGAAAGCTCATTAAATCTGGATAGCAATATAATTTCTAACCTGAATAAAGTCACAGGTTAGCGTTTGTATGAAAATTACCCCGGATAGTGTAGGTTAGCTAATTAAAAAACACGGTCAATATGAATTAATAGGTAGAGCAAAATAAAAAATAATTGCTTCGGATTTTAATTAGAATGTGAAACCAAACGAGACAGAGGCTAATTTCGGCCGAAATTTGAATACCCTTCACTCTCTTCGCGCTCAATGTTATTTTAAGGCGTACCTATGATTTATATTTAATCCTCTCTCCTCCATTCTTTTCATTCCGTTTTCACATAAGTTCCATTGTGCCGATACAAACAATATCTGAGTGAGGCTTGCTTCGAATAATTGGGCAAATAAAAAAAAATCTCTTAGAGAATTTTATTGGGAGAAATTGGTGTAAATTGGTTTCTCAGAAGAACCAAAATGGGGCGAGGAGGGTTTGTATGGCAGCCCCATAACCCCACCCAAGTAACAATTTCATTCCTAAAATACTTCGTAAAATATTCTCTTCTAGCATTAATAGGGGCACTTTACAGGGTATAACCACTGAATAACAGTCCAATAATGGCATTTGGCGCCGTTTTTTAATTCAATTGTAGCACTAAATTATGCTTTAAAAAGGCGTACATCATTTGCTTTATATCATCATTTTCTGTCATTGAACGAATTTGCAAAAAAAAAATAGAAAAACAAAATTTCTACGGCTGGCATCGAACCGATGTCTGTTGATTGCCCGTCCTACACGCTACCCACTCAGCTAACCTCACATATGGTCGGCATTGCTCGGAAACACTACATGGTTATTGCTACTATAGAAATGCTTGACAATTATTTATCGACCCTTTTGCACTGCACCCTATCATACATTTATCAATAAAATAGAGTGAATTTCTGCGCAGAGATCACCCTAATTAATTTCGAAGATAACAATGAGTGCATACGTGTGGGTTTCATGCAAGATTTTAAGGATTTCTAATGCAGAAATTGTGTATTTCAGAAAACTGTGTCAAATGTCAATTCATTAAAAAATCACAAAGTCCATCCTTGTATAAAACTACGGTGAACAATTTATTGGATGACCATACGAATGTCACACTATAAAAATGACACCGACTGTGCTATAGAAGAATATAATGCATGTGTGTGAGTTAACTTAGAGAGACTATTGCATGTGTGTGGGGTATCATCCAATAAACACAAGAGTGGAGTATTTAAAGGAGTGTCTTTTTAGGTTAACGTTTAGAGACAGTTTTATCGAAGTTTTATACCACCATCTTTAAATTTATTCCATAATGATGATAAAAGCTTTCCGCAAAATACTTTAAGGATGTTTTATCGGATCAAAACATTACTTTAAGCGCTGTCACACGATAAATGAATTTCGTGGTACTATATGATTGCTACAGTGTGAAGTGCTTCTTTAAAGCGAACGAATTGTTGCTTGGGCATGGTCCCATTTCATTAATTTTTGCATATGTTTTGTGACTTCAATAGAAATACATTTTCATGAGGTTTGGTGTAAATTTCTGCCCGAATAAAAAGTTTTTTTTTAGAATAACTCAATAAGGGGAGTTGGGTTTGTATGGCAGCCCCATGACCCCATGATCGGATTCCAATCATTTATACATATGTTTTGTGACATCAATGGAAATAAATACATTTTCATGAGGTTTGGTTGAAATTGGTGCCCAAATAAAAAAGTTTTTCTTATAACAACCTAATTTGAGTGGTTGGGTTTGCACGGCAGCCCCATGACCCCATCATTCGATTCCATCTATTTTTACATATTTTATGTGACATTAACAGGGATTCATTTAGATGAAGTTTGGCTAAGTTCGGCTCATAAACAAAAAGTTTTTCTTAGAAGAAGAAGAAGAAGAAAGTTTTTCTTGGGGGGCTAGGTTTGTATGGTAGCCCCATGACCCAGTGATCTAATTCGGGTGATTCAATGTGCAAAATTTCAGCTCTGTAACTTTAATAGCGGCTGATAAAATCGCGCTGCAACAGACGGACAGACAGGCGGATATCGCCCAATCGACTCACCAAGTCATGCTGATAATACATATATGTATAAGTATACATATATGTATGTATTATATGTATGTGGTCGGAGATGCTTCCTCCAATGCGTTACAAACTTCACGATAAAGTTAATATACCCTTTCACTCTATGTGCGAAGGGTATAAAAAAAAGTATGAAATAGTGTTTTTTAGGTTAATGTTAAATGATGCCGACACCAACGCGGCACAAATTTTCCGACGCGAATTCGCGACTCATTTTTGAGTGCTAACACCGGCCGGCGCGGTGCGGGGCGAATAATTCGCCGGGGTACTGTCACCTCACAGCTGATATCATATCATAAGGTATTAAGATCCATCCAAACTGACCGCCATTTGGTGGTCGTCTAGTTTTGATATTTAATATGGCAACTCAATCATATGCCAGCCGACGCTTTAGTAACCGCTTGTCGAATTCAAAGTGACAATTTTGCTGCAATTTCGCAACTTTTGTTCCTTTTTTGTGTGAAAGTGAATAATTTATTATTGAATGGAAGAGTAATGATTCAAACGCGCAGAGTCCGATTTTGACAATTAAATTGAAAAACTAGGGGGCTTCGCCCCCTGCTCGCTTCGCTCGCCAACCCATGGGGCCGAGGCTAACTTCGGCCGCGGCCTAAATTTGGATACCCTTCGCTTGGGCTAAAAGTTTTTTCGGGCGTACCTTTGACTTGTATTTAATCCCCCTCCTCATTCTTTTTCTTCCGTCTTGACAAAAGTTTTGGGCTTGGTTGAAATAAGTGGGCAAATAAAAATATTTACTCGGAAAATTTTATTGGGGTTGTCGGAGCATGACCCCACAGTACGATTCCATTCGTTTTGAACTTTTTAGTTGCTTTGATAAGGACATATTAATTCAAGGTTTTGTGAAATTGGTGTAAAAAAATGTTTCTTAGAAGAACCAATATGGGGGGTTTGGTTTGTATGGCAGCCCCATGACCCCATGGTCCGATTTGATTCAATCTTACATATGATTTGTGTCATCAATAGAAATACATTTGTGTGAAATTTGGTTGAAATTGGTGCACAAATAAAAAAGTGTTTCTTAGAAGAACCTAATTTGGGGGGTTGGATTTGTATGGCAGCCCCATTACTTCATGCTCCGATTTTATCCATTCTTACATATGTTTTGTGTCAACAATAGAAATACATTTGTGGGAAATTTGGTTGAAATTGGTGAACAAATAAAAAAGTTTTTCTTAGAAGAACCTAATTTGGGGGGTTAAGTTTGTATGGCAGCCCCATGGTTCGATTTGATCCATTCTTGCATGTATTTTGTGTTAGCTATAGAAACATATTTGTGTGAAATTTGGTTGAAATTGGTACACAAATAAAAGTTTTTTTTAGAAGAACTCAAATTGGGGAGCTAGGTTTGTATGGCAGCCCCATGACCCAGTGATCCAATTTGGGTGAATCAAACATACAAACAGCCTGCAACAATAAGAAGCACGTGTGCAAAATTTCAGCTCCGTAGCTTTTATAGTGGCCGAGAAAAACGCACTGCAACAGACGGACAGACGGACAGACAGACAGACAGACGGACATCGCCCAATCGATTCATCTCGTCATGCTGATCATATATGTATACTTTTTATATAGTCGGAGATGCTTCCTTCAATGCGTTACAAACTTCATGACAAAGTTAATATACCCTTTCACTCTATGAGCGAAGGGTATAAAAATCTCCAAAATGAAAGTTTGGTTATGTCATTTCAGCCTCCATTTGGTAGCTAGAGTAGATGCTAAGTAGCTGCCAAATGGCGGTTCGCGACGCCAGTTTTTGGACGCGCCTCCATTTAGAAGACAATTTAGATGCATTTTTAGATTTATGTAGGGAAAAGACTTAGACATGATAGAGTATAACGGCAATAACTGGGCAAATACAATTATTTTGACTAGATTCATAGATTTTTCGTGCAATAAATTTAATGTATAAAAATGTCGCAACATCTTTACTTATTAGAGAGTTATAGTATATCGGTGAAAATATAACGATAGTTCGAATAGGCTTTGACATTTTCTATGAAAAATTCGCTTGCCTGCCGTACGCAAAACAGTATACCACAATTTTGCACGTTCGAAATAGGCATAGCCGAATAATCACGACAAATAAAATATCATGAACCCGCAATTCCAGCTGTTTATAGACAGTCAAATTCACGGAAATACATCTACGTCTAGTTGGGACATGAAAAATTGTGGTATACTATTTTGCGTACGGCAGGCAAGCGAATTTTTCATAGAAAATGTCAAAGCCTATTCGAACTATTGTTATATTTTCAACGACATGCTAAAACTCTCTATTATGTAAAAGCGTAAACGGAAGAAATCAACGTAAAATTCGACTTTTTACGCCTATACTTATTCCAAGTAATCCTTGGATAACTTGACATGCGTAAATTGATGGAAATATGCAGTACAACCATAAAGTAAGAAATTGGAATTGGATGTAACGTGTACACGATCTTAAAAAACAAAATAGCGAAAATGGACAAATATGTCCAACAATTTGCACAGCAACAACTTTGTAATGAAATTGAATTAGCAGGGATTCTAGAAGCAATCAACGAGAACACCATGCAAATAGTGAAAAAAGTCGCCCAGATCATCAACATAGAAGAAAATGCTATGCCTATAATATCATATCCGTTTTCAAAACAACTTGGAAAGAAGGAAATGCCAAAGTCAATCATTGTGCGTTTTCACTCGAAGGAACATCGGGATATTTGGATCGAGAAAGCCAGAACTAAGAAGAGTGAGCTTACATGCAATAATTTACATAGTAAATTTCACAGTAAAGAGTTTTATATTAATTTCAATCTTACGAGATATTATAAAAGACTATTCTATTTATCTAAAATATTTGCTAAGGAGAATAATATGAAGTATGTTTGATTCCAAAGAGATTCAATTTTGATCAAAAAGAATGAAACGTACAATGTACATATGTATGTATGTATGAATGTACATGAGAAATTATATGCGGAAGATATCGAGAGTTGTATAGACCATAAGCCAACTCGTTAGTTTTAAAAATACAATTAAAAGGCAATATAACTTTTAATGTGACTGCCATTTACAGATCTCCTAGTCTTGATGCAAATAGGTTTGTAAATTCACTTGATGCTCATTTAAAGCAGCTATCGAGCTGCAAAAACCAATTAATAATTGGCGATGTGAATATCAATATACTAGAAAAAAAAAACACATCAAGCACTGTTAACCAATATTTGAACATTTTAGCTGAATATGGCTTTGATAGACATTTTAAGGGAATCACGCGAAATGCTTCATCGACCTGCATTGATCATAATGTTTCTGAAAAGTTATGACGACCTAAGTTTTTCACCTGCAATTTATGAATCAGGATTAACGGACCACAACTCTATAATATGTGTTATCTCTGGCAACATTTTAGAAAAAGATAATGCAAACCATAATACAACTTTTTCTAAATTAGATTATGTGATTTTTAAAGAAAATCTTCAAAGAAAAAATTGGTCGGAAATTTATAATTTCTCTGAAGCAAATCAATGTATGGACTTATTAAACAAAGCAACAAAAACATTGTTGTTGGACGGTGGATGTTGCATGCTCAAAAAATGATTTGAGTTATTCACCGTCCAGTGTGCCCATAGTGGGACAGCACAATAGTATGCATACTTTTCGAAACCGGCTCGAAATGCACTCTGTGTGCCGCAACTCGCTGGAGTATGAATATGGACTTATTCTTTGATATGTTTTTGGACTGTGTCAATAATGCTAAAAGGATAATTAGAGCCTCCTCGAAAAAGAAAATAAACCCTGTAAAGCTTTGGTGTGTGTGGGGCCTAGCAATTTCAATTAATAAAAAAAATCAACTCTTGCGGAAACTAAAAAACAACCATTTAACTTGGAACTAATAAATACATTTAAAAAATATCGAAATTTTTTAAACCTGATTATTAAGAAAGCTAAAGCTTCTTACTACACTAAACAAATTAATGAAGCCCGTGGCGCACCAAAAAAACTATGGAGTATAATATACCTTTTTTCCTTCAAGTTAACACATTTACGGACCCAATGGACAAATTTGCGAGCGAAATTGACGATTTTACGAATCAAGTTAACAAATTTGCGAAACAAACGAACTTTTTTCGAGTCAAATAAATAATTTTGTCGATGAAAAAAATGCTTTATTGGATGATTTTAACAATTTTGCTAATCAATTTAACAAATTTACGGATCAAATGCAAATATTTTCGGAACAATTAAGCACATACTGTTTGCACTCCTTGAGCAATCAAGTCAGTTAAAACATGATCTCGTGTAAGATCACCAAGATCTTGACGTACAAATCCTTTTACTTTTGCGAACACTTTTTCAATAGGGTTGAGCATCGGCGAATACGGCGGGAGATATTGTAGCGTAAGTCCAGCGCGCTGTAGAATTTCCTTGACCTCAGCACCTTTACGTATTTTACCATTGTCCATTATAACAAGCGCACCTTCCCATGATGAGTCCAGATTATCCACCAACTCTCTTAGAAATGTGCAGAATTTTCGTGCATTGCATGTTGAGTGTGCAAGAATATTGCTATGGAGAACTTCTTCATTAGACATTGCAGCAACAAGGCTTACATTTCTTCCGCGAATAGTAGGCAGTATACGACTCGAGCTCGTGTATTTGTTAAATTGTACCGTTTATGGATTATATTTTCATGTTTGGGTATCTTGAATAAATAAATAAATCTCCCGCCGTATTCGCCGATACTCAACCCTATTGAAAAAGTGTTCGCTAAAGTAAAAGGATTTGTACGTCAAGAACTTGGTGATCTTACACGAGATCAGGTTTTAACTGACTTGATTGCTCAAGGAGTGCAAACAGTAACTTCTACGGATTGTACAAACTTTGTACTAGATATAATGATGCAACGGCCAGTTCCCAAGCAGCATTTTAAGTAGCGAATACCAATTTTTTTGATACCGCCACTTTATTAAGTTTCGGTTACGTTTTAGACACCAAAATGTTAACTTCATTGTAACAAATCCTGCAAATTAGTTTTTGGGACGGTCCAGGATGGTGGTAGTTGGAACTTTGTAGTGAACGAAATGTTGCTACTACATATTCGACAAGTGCGGGGGAATGGTACGGCTTCGGTACCACACTTTGCTACTACATAGTGAGCAACTCTAAAGTAATATTTTTAAGTGACAAAACCGTAGATGTATAATTTCTTTGTACCTTTGAAGGATTTACTACTTTATGGTGAAATTTATAACAATGCGGTGGGTACTGTTACTTGAAAGTCCTATTGGGAACTTTAAAGTACCATTTGGAGCTGTCAAATGCTTGTCGCCATATTTTCCAAGGTAATACAAAATCACTTTTTACACATTTCGAAAGTCCAGCTATTTTTTGATGAATCAAATTAGAACTTTTTTGTTTTAAGTAACTATTTTAGTTTGCTGAATATTTAGAGTGGTAGAATTAGAAAGTTGAAGAGAAAACTAACTTTAGTTAGGTTATATTTTGGCAATTTATTTAAGAAATCTTTAGAAAAATGAGAGGGCATCACTTTGTTTCTAGGTAGAATATCCACTTCTACAGTGAAATTGTCCTGGCACAAAGTTTTCTAGTTCAAAAGAGCTGGCAAATGAAAAAATATTGTAATCACGCAATTAACTCCTTTCAGATTTTATTCTTTTATTGTCTGAATAGGCTGAAACACAACTTCAGCAAATGTGTGAAAGCATATGTATGTATATGTAAATCCATTTAATTTATGTTTACTAAAATTGTGTCGACTTTTACCTACACATATTCACAACTATGTATGATTATGTGCGAAAACGGGACCAATAAAGTCCCAATTGGGTGGTTGGACAAAGAATGCCACTTGGTTAGTGCGTTCCAATCACGTTGCCACTTACTGGTGGCAAAGGGGCCCTGGTCATACCAAACTTGACATTCCCCATATTAGGGATTTTTCGGTGACAAAAAGGCCCTTATCACGGAACGATTGGAGGTATTTGCTACTCCCAATGGCAATATTGGAGTGGTATCTACCTTTTCGCTACTAAAAATGCTAGTTGGGTTGCCGCAGCCGGAAGGGAGTTGCATTAATCGAAGTTTACTTGATTGATGAATTAAAAATATGATTAACGATTATACTTACTAGGTTCGAAACATTATTAATTTGATTCGCGAATTTGTCAATTTGGTCCGTAAAGTTGCTAACTACATTCAAAACAATATTTCCTTCATTCGCATATGTGCTTAACGCCTGCCGTCCATTACCTGCTTCGAGCGGCGCGGCGCTCCCGCGTTTAAAGCTTTTCCGAATTTTAATGGCGTAACCAAGCAAAATATGGCGTAACTATGCAAAATAAACAAAAATTCCATTCAATACAATGGAAAAGCTTTCTGAATATTGTGTGTGCTTATACCTTTTACTAGTAAAAGCTTTTTTTCGCACATTTTGTGAAAGCTTTGCCGCTGGAGCGCCGCGCCGCTCAAGTTTACGCTTGCAGTGGACGAGAGCCCTAATTGTTCCGAAAATATTTTCATTTGATCCGTAAATTTGAAAAATTGATTCGCAAAATTGTTAAAATCATCCAATAAAGCATTTTTTTCATCGACAAAATTATTTATTTGACTCGAAAAAATGTTCGTTTGTTTCGCAAATTTGTTAACTTGATTCGTAAAATCATCAATTTCACTCGCAAATTTGTCCATTCGGTCCGTGAATGTGTTAACTTGAAGGAAAAAAGGTATAGATGAAATCGTGTCCCGAAAGCAACAAAATAAGCCAGAATTTTCTGTCAATGAAGTTATTGGTTTTGATGGAGTACCGAAATCGAATGACTTCGACATTGCAAATGAATTCAATGACTTTTTTTACAAATGTTGGTCAAAACATCAAATAGTTGAAAACCAGAGCAGAGATCTAACTACTATTATCCATTGAAGATAATTTTAACTCCAATATTAGAAGAAGAAATTATATTATACATAAATAATATGAACTTAAATAAATCTCCTGGAGAGATAAAATTTCTACAAGGTTACTTAAGGAGGGGACCCAGTATATTATAAAACCGTTATGTTATATATGTATTCAACAAATGTTTCTCATCTGGCTCGTTTCTCGTTTCTTTCTAAAAACTGCTTTGATAACTCCACTTCATAAAGGGTAAGAAAAAAAAGTACTCAATAGCTATAGACCGTTCTCTTTAGTATCAAATGTTGCAAAATTATTAGAAAAATGCATCAAAATCCGTTTGACCAATTACCTAGAGTCGAACCATATTTTATCACGACACCAATTCGGGTTTCGGCCTAACATGAGTACTTCCGACGCAATGTATGAAGTTACAAAGTTTTTAAATGAAGGCAATGATCAAAGCGAGAAAATGTCAGCAGTATTCTTAGATCTTAAAAAAGCCTTCGACACGCTGAACCACGAGATTCTAATAGGTAAACTTAAAAGAATTGGTATGGCTTCAAATGCATTGCTCCTACTGCAATCTTACTTATCAAATCGCATACTTATCAAAAAGCCAAGATTGGAAACACTATAAGCAAGCCGGCAGTTGTAAAATGCGGTGTCCCCCAAGGCACTGTTTTAGGTCCACTGCTTTTTAACATTTACATCAATGACCTTTGCTTGAAACATCTACTCGGGTTTCAGGGAAAAATTGTATCGTATGCATAACGTACTTCTTTTTAAGGCTCACGACTATTGTCCAGCAGAAAGCAAACAATGGACTACACGCAGTTTTCAATTGGCTTAATGGACACAAACTTTCATTAAACTTTGAAAAAACTTACTTCCTGGCCTTTGACTCTCCAAACACACAAGCTGATGCAATTAATTTGACTGTTAATGGAGTTAATATTAAACAAAAATCAGAGGTATTTAGGCATAATAATAGATTACCATTTCAGCTTGAAGGACCATATTGACATGGTCACGAAAAAACTACGAAAAACACTGCATTTTTTACTCATACTTGGAAAAATTGCAGACTTCAATCTTATTAAATTGGTTTATAATGCAATCGTTCAGTCTGCTTTAAATTATGGAGTTTTAGTCTGGGGAGCAGCTTTGAAAACTTATCTTACCCCTCTCACATCTCTTCAAAACCTCATCGTCAAGATATGTCTACGGAAATCTAAATTCTATTCAGACAAGCTTTTACCGAAAATTCCGAGCTATGAATATACGCCAACTTTACTTTTTTGCTGTTTTAAAATATATGCATAAAAATAAACATAGCTTTAATGTTTATAATTCTGGATATAATGCGCGAAGGCAATTAACTTTACCCATACAAAACACTCGATGTAAAGGTATGTACTGAGTTCACTGAGCGAAAAACTTGCATATATAGTGCAGTCATATTAGCATTTCAAATAGAAAAAAATAGAGTAAGGCTGATTTTTGTTATTTTTGAATCAGTGGGCTTCCAGGAATCTACAACTGATTTTGCTAAAAAAAATTTTGATCGGAAAGGTCCGAAAAAGGACAAAAAAGGATACTCTTTAATCCTTGATCGGAGGTCGGCATTCGGGGTATCATATCAAAGGGGGCATCGAGTACATTACATATCTGGTGTTTGTTTCCTGTTTCGAGGACCCTCAAAGGAATAAATCGAGCTTAATACTTTGGCTGCCAATGTATCACCGGTGAACACGGCAAGTATCATTCCCCAGGGGCCAGTGCATGACCGGTGAACACAGCAAGTGTCATTCCCCAGGGGCCAATGCATCACCGATGATGCATAGTTAGATTTTTAAATTTGTTGTCCTTACGGGTTTGAAAAACAAAATATTATAATAAAACTGACATAATACTTTCAGTAACTGTTTTTTGCATCACACTTCAATTCGAAAAAACTCGCATATTTGCCAAGTATCAAAAAAAATACCTTCAAAGTGCGTTACTCCATAAAAGCCAAAAAATTTCTTTTCTTTTTTTTTATTAGTGGAAAGGTGCAAATTAAAAAAAAAATAGTTAAACAAAACATATTCATGGTTCTATAATCCAAAAGAAACAAACAAATGACGGTTCACAAACTTAGTTCAGGTTTAATGAAAATCTTGAAAATGTTTCAGGCACATATATGATTCACCTCCCTTTTGTCTTTCCAATTTCCAATGCAGACAAACATTACAAGACAGAGAGCGTCCAGATGTTGTCTTTGACTTTCCTGAGTAGAGTTTTATGTTAAATGTGTATCCCTCAGTAACTGTAAGTTTAAAGGATTTTATCCCGTATTTATGGGCTTTGCCAGGAAGATATTGACACAATCCCAAGCGTCCACGAAAGGGTATCATGCTTTCGTCGATAACCAATTGTTCGCCTGCTGACCGATAAACTTTAAAATTGTAAAGCACCTCTTCAATAATTCGTTCCACTTTATAGGTTTTTGAAGAAGTATCTTCGTTGTCGGCGAAATGTAAAAATCTTAGGAGAATCTGAAATCTGTTACGGGACATAGTGTTAACAGCGAATTGATTTATCAAAGATCTGTCATTGCTGGGTACTTGACGAGACCCATGCATATCATCAGTCCTAGAAATTTCCAAAAATTCAGGCCGGTCGGTGTCCCTCCACGTACTTAGGAGATTACTCCTCCTCCTCAGTACCGTATAGCCCCATGTGGGGGCATGGTGCGTTAACTCAGCCGTTTATAGGCAATTTCGAGTCAGCGTTATATTGCAGAAGGAGTCGGTATATTTCATAAGGACTTTTGTTTTGAAGTGCTACTCCACTAGCTTCTCTACGTGAAATTATCAAACTATCGAACTTCACTAAACTCTCTCCGGTAGCCGGCGAAATCCAATCCTACAGTTCCTCGGAATTCCCCGAACTGCATCGTTATTTATCGGAACTTCACTATCTAAATCAAGTGTTCACGGGTGATGCACTTGTGTTTATAATAATGACATATACTTTCCCAGTGCCAATGCATCACCGGTGAACACGGTCGAAAAACCACTTGAATATGGCTTTTTTAAGCATATAAATATGTGTACAAAATATCTCCGGGGGGAAATAATTGGAACAGGAAGATTTTGCTTTGGCCCCTGAGGAATAAATTGTGCCGTGTTCACCGGTGATGCACTGGCCCCTGGGGAATGACCTATGCCGTGTTCACCGGTGATGCATTGGCAGCCAAAGTGTTAAATGGAAAATTTTCGCGTTTCCCGTGTATCTTTCCAAAGCCATAACTACGAGAATAATCCAAGTTGTCCCTCCTTTTATCACTTTCCAGAATCTATAATAGCTGAAGATTCTACCATAAAATTTGCTAAGAAAAAAGTTGATCGGAAAGCTCTGAAAAAGGACATAAAAGGACACTAATTGCACACCCTAGTCGAACGTGGGCATGTGGGGTGTCATATCAAAGAGGATGTCAAGTACATTCCATATCTGGCATTCGTTACTTGTTCCAAGGACCCCCAAAGGAGAAAATTTGGCTCAACTTAAAAATTTTTGTGTTCCCGTATCTGCATCTAAAGCCGTAATTTTCCATTTAAGCCCGACTTATTCCATTTAGTGTCCTTGAGACAGGAAACAAGCACCGGGCATGCAATGCACTCGACGTCCTCTTTGATATGACACCCCACATGCCCACGTTCGATCAAGGTGTGAAATTAGTGTCCTTTTATGTCCTTTTTCAAAGCTTTCCGATCAACTTTTTTCTTAGCAAATTTTATGGTAGAATCTCCAGCTATTATAGATTCTGAAAAGTGATAAAAGTAGGGACAACTTGAATTATTCTCGTAGTTATGGCTTTGGAAAATACACGGGAGACTCGAAAATTGTCCATTCAAGCTCGATTTATTCCTTTGAGGGTCCTTGAAACAGGAAACAAACACCGGATATGTAATGTAATCGACGTCCCCTTTGATATGATACCCCGCATGCCGACCTCCGGTCAAGGATTAAAGAGTATCCTTTTTTGTCCTTTTTGAGACCTTTCCGATCAAAATTTGTTTTAGCAAAATCAGTTGTAGATTCCTGGGATCCCACTGATTTAAAAACAACAAAAATTAGCCTTACTCTATTTTTTTCTATTTGGAGGCCTGAATTGGGATATTTTGACTGTACTATATATGTCTCCCGTGAAAACGGTGCAGTGGAGACTTGCTTTTTATTCACTCAATGTAAGATAAATGTTCACTCGCGTTCTGATTGATTGTCGATGACATCTTTTCATTGTGAAATGAAGTGCAGCTGCATTATTTTCGCTGGCGAAATGTCAAAAACCTGTGTGGAGACTTTCATGTGAAGTGAGTACCACCAAGCGAATTCGATTTCACGATCATCAAAATTTTGACAGTATTTGCATGGATTTCACGTGAACCGACGATGTTAGTACCTACTTTTATATGTAAATCGATTACGAAAAGGCATGCAAGTGTTTTGGGACCTCTTGTGTATAATCAATTACCTTTGATCATAAAAAATAATCTGAATGAAACAAATTATAAACTTGAACTAAAACACTACACTTTCAACAATTTTGACCTTTTAAGCGTGTATTTAGCCACATAAACGTTTTATTATGCATATTATACCCTTATTGAATTCAATGACGTTAACATACTTTTGCTTCTTTTTCTCTTTCTTCCATACATATACATATATATGTATATTTTATTTTTTTGCGAATTGCTTATTCGCGTTTTTTTTATTCTTTTATTATTATTTTTTTATTTTAACTCCGATTCTAATAAATGAATATATTTTTCTTTGCTCTTAGTTATTTTTTTTTACTTTATTTTTCTTACGATTTATTGATTTTTTTAATTTTTATAAATTTATTTTTATTTGATTTGATTATTATTTCTACGCACTCAAATTTTCCATATACATCGGCCCCGCACACAAACATTGTTTTCGCGAGGTTCGCGCTTTGCCATTTAAAATGTATTTTTATGTATTTGTTTTTGTTATCATATAAATTGAAGCAATAAACATTATTATTATTATTATCTCACTCGGATGATAAACGAGTACCGATTTATGGGAATAAATAACATTGCTGAGCGTGCTGTTGATCTCAACACCTCAACAAAAAAGCAGCTAAGATCTTGGAAATTGGATGCAGCGCCCGCTCTAGCACTGACGCCGCCCCGGGCAGGAGGGCAAATTGCCACTCTTAGGTACTGTACCAGGCAGATTGATAGTAGATAGGTTAGGTTAGGTACAGGGGCCGCCAGATTTGCACCCAGCGCACTTAGACCAGATTTGGTCCATTGTGATACCACCGAGAGAATCATGTCTCTACTAACTGCCTAAAAACCAACCCGTGCTTACAATAAATTTATTGAGCAGTATTGGGCTCACATCCCGAAGATCATCGGTATCGTAGAAATACCTTGAGCCCAGAAAACGCATTCGTTTCTCAGCCAGGGCGGGACAGTGGCAGAGTAAGTGATGCACACTTTCTTCCTCTTCTTCATCGTCACAACTTCTACAGAAGTCGTTGTGAGGAATTCGGAGTCTTCTCGCGTGCTCTCCAATAGGACAGTGCCCTGTTATTATTCCCACCACATTTCGAATATGCTTTCTGTCTAAGGAAAGTAGCATCTTAGAACGGACATTGTCTAGCTTTGGCCAGATCATTCTCGTCGTTGCGCATGTCAAGCCATGAATCCATCTTGCATTGGTTCTGCATACTGTAGCGGTCTCTATTAACAATGCACAAGCCGCAGTAGGTGTTTTCAAGAAGGAGTTACCGTCTTCAACGCTACCTGCTGACGCATGCCGGGCCAAGTCATCTGCATTGCGATTACCTGCAAAGCCACTATGGCCCGGTATCCAGCATAGCGTAATGTTGAAGAAGCGACCCATCTCTCTAAGTACTGAACGACATTTCTCAGTAGTTCTTGAAGTGGTCAGCACTGAATCAATCGATCGAATTGCAGCCTGACTATCTGTGAATATAAAGACGTCCCTACCAGTGATGACGTGACAGCCCAACCAAGTTAAGGCTTCTAAAATCGCGGAGATCTCCGCTTGGAGGACACTACAAAAATTAGGCAGGCGGAAAGACAAACGAATATTCAACTCATCCGAGTGGATTCCTATACCAACTCCTGCATCTGTCTTTGAACCATCAGTATAAATGGAAATGGATCCACTGACCAAGAAGCTGTTACTATCCCAAGATTCCCTTGAGGGGATCAAACTACAATGGTTCCTACCAAAGAAGTGATTGGGAACAGTGTAGTCAGTCGCTAGGGGCAGGTTAAAATTACGAAGTATCGCTGAATGCCCATAGTGATTTGATAGTAGATAGTATGGATGGACGTCGTTGTTGTAGAATCGATTCGATTTTTTCCTCTTGAATAGTGTATTTGTGGCTGCTCATGGTCGTTGCTCCGAAACGATTTACATAGTTAAACAGGCTGACGTATAGGAGCATTTCTATAGAGACAACACAAAAATGCATAGTCACAGTGTGATTCAAACCAACGTTCAGCTACCACTCATACTTCCAAGCGCAATTCACCACAGTTCAGCAAGAACTTACAGATTTTGGTTGGAATTTCAAAATCAAATCTTGCAAAGCTTGTCGTATGAAATCGAAAATTAATGAGAAATTTTGTTGGCCACTGAAACACTCAACACATTTTTAGAAAACTCTGCTCTCAAAAAGGTTGAGTCAAAAAATTGTGCTCGGTTTCATTACTAACCTCTAGCAGTGGTTTTCCGTAAATTCCTTAAAAACTGCACAGCAGAAAAACTTAATTTAAGCCGGGTTTCTTCGGAGTTTTCAACGTGTATTGCTTATTTTCATAAATGCCTCATCTCGAGCATTTTTATAGAAAAGTCAGAGCTATAGTTTAATCGATATTAGCATGTCCGAACACAAATTAGGGTGCTCTGACAATATGTTTTGTGGTTCAATACCTCGTCTTGCTGAAATCCAAACCACCTTGTTCGTAGTTTGCCCACCAATGCTAAATGGATCAATGCAATCGGAACCAACTGAAGAAATCCATCCGCGCGAAGGTTTAGCAAATTGAAGTTAAATTATGCTGCGAAATATCGATGAAAATTATGGAAAATGACTCCAAAAAATTAATGATGAAAATAATGCCATTGGGCATAACATTTCACACAGAAGAGTCTTAAACGCCTTTATGTGCTCAGCGACTCCCTATTTGTCATTTCATATGAAATTATTCGTGAGAGCAATATTTATTTAATGGATTTGTTCTTCTGTTACTCAGCTGACTAAACAAAAACTTTAGATCTCATCCCCCGGAAATCAAATCGCATATAAATGAAACAATAAAATTACGTGCTACAATTTCGTCCTCTACTTGAAAATTAGGCAAATATTAGGGATCAAGCTCCTTAATTCTGGTAAAAAGAAAAGGAAGTAAATGTTCAAATTTGGCGCCATGGGCGACTAGGCTTGCCTCCCTTGCGGGCGCTGATTGGATGTCATTTACACATATGTGATCTTGGTCCAAAGATGGACAGTCACGCCAAGGACAGTCGGGATTGATTTTCTACACCATTTAACGAAAAAGGACCCTGCGCGTGTTTAGACATTGACTGGTGACTCTGATTACATTCAACGGGCCTGCAATTTCTGCGTTTAAGGCCGTAGTTCGTCTATATTCCGTGCTATTTTTGTTTCTCGGACTGCATATTCCACTTGCGAGATCTAAATTTAGCTGCAAAATTAATCTTGATTAAATAACTTGAAAGACACGGAAATGTGAGATTCGTTCTTTACAAGGTTCCTAACGGGGCAAAGCCATTTCTCACTAAAATCCATTTCAGGTGGAATGTTGATAAATTCCACTACCTTCCCGGAGCGACTTCATGTGACAGTTAAAATTGTATTCTGCATCTCAGAAACCATGCAAAATTAGTTTCCCTAAAGGGAAAGATTTCTGATCTACTTATGTTATCGATTCGATACTCACACCACACGTAGGTGGTGGATATCCTGTTCTGGATATCAACGGCCTGAAAACTACAAATATTTTAGTTTTCCACTTTGTTCCACTTGCCACTTGCTGCTGTCCATTTGTTCATGCCACCTGGCTGTAACCTATCACGGTCAGGCATTCCGCGGCAGTATATGAAGCGGCAAAGAAGGCATCTGATTAGTTTTCCAGACTACAATCTCAGCAGCAGAAAATTTTTACGTAGTGGCTGGAATCAAACTCGCATTTTTACGCGTTTAAGTGTATAGTAGTGATTTTTTTACTACATTGGTAAGGATTTTACCATAATCATCGGCCAGGGGGGGGGGGGCGACCACCACACAATTGCCTAAAGGCTCATCGGATCCGGTCAGTGCACAGGATGGTCAGAGTGGTCAACCTGGATATTGGCCACAGCAGTTTCGAAATCAGCTTCGTACTACTTCGGAAATCCGTCAATATCTTTGCAATCCTTGAGTCCAGCGAAACGATCAAGGTGTCGCTGGACTCGCAACAAAATTCTCTAAGGAGGCGTCGGAGCAACCTTCCTGCGCTGCTCACAGCTTACTTTTCCTCATCGGTCATATGCTCCTATGAAGGATAATGAAATAACAAAAAAATCTCGAGCTGCAGCGCAAGAAATCGTTATCCCAAAAGAAATGCTATACTTGTGGTTATAATTAAAAAATATCTACAAAAAACATCATCCAAATGTGAACAGTAACGGTGATACTACTTGTTTATTCGATCGCTAAATTTTTTTATGGCAGTATAGGTGTTAAATAAAAAAAAGACATATGTACCTGAAAACCATCATAAGTCCAGCTTCCAAACTTCATTACGCAAGTCTGCTCATCAAATGGAAAGTACTCGACATCGATTTCACATGAGCTTTTGTAAATTGCAGGAGGCCGCCATTCAACACGTCCAGTGTAGTTTAAAGTCGCTTTGGTGGCTAAGGTGACCTCAAAGTTTCCATCAGCGCTAAAAGAAAATGAGAAATGAATATGTTTAATATACAGGGTGGGCTAGTCAAGGTTCGGGGTGTAACTTAACTTTTTTTTTTATTTATTTATTTATTTATTTAAATACTGAACAGGATTAAATCCCAAAATTACAGTAACAATAATAAAAATATCAAAAAGAAAAGTAAAAAAAAGAATAGTTATAACATAATACAACAAAGATAAGAGTAAAATTGTAATATAATAATCTAAAATAAAAAAGAACAATAGAAAACTTAGAAAATTCATAAGATAGTATTCTACAAAAATTAAAATTCAAATAGTAAACTAGAGTTCGGAATTGTAGAAAATAAAATACGTTTGAGCTGAGATAATGTTAAGGGTAGAGGACCAATCTCCAATAAGTCATAATTACGCATCATCCTAAGTAAGGGAGAATTAAAGTAAACTACCAGTTCGGCTGTTGGAGGGACAAATATTGAGTTGGATCTAGTGCTATATATAGCGTTTCTCCATTGAATATCTGCCACTAATGAGGACCTAAGAAATCCGCGACAAATTTTGTAAAGAAAACATTCATCGAGACCTATTCTTCGCTCCTGAAGTGAAGGTATATTAAAAAATTTAAGGCGTTCGACATAAGGACGGTATGAGACATTAAACTTATAGAGAGAGACTTGGTAAACCTCCTCTGAACATTTTCTAAGGCCATGCAGGAACAGTGAGTATACGGGGACCAGACAACAGAAGCATATTCTAAGACACTTCGCACTAAAGATATAAATAACTTAACAAGGGTAGTTGTGGAACGGAATTCACCGGAACACCTAAGAACAAAACCAGCCAGCTTAGATGCCCTGCTAGTTATATCTTCGTAATGTTTGTTGAAATTAAGCTTTGAATCGAATGTCACTCCAAGGTCTTTAGCGGATTTAACACACTGTAGCGGAATTGTATTTACACGATAATTGAAGCAGATAGGATCTGTCTTAAGTGAATATACCATAACGGAACATTTAGCTATATTCAACCGGCACCAAGACGCTACAATATCCAAATCATTCTGTAAGCTATGACAATCTGCAATATATGTTACGGACGAGAAGATCTTACAATCGTCAGCGTAGAGTAACGAGCCTTTGGATAGAAGGGAAGGTAACTCGTTAATAAAAAATTAAAACAATATTGGACCCAGAATTGAGCCCTGCGGCACCCCAGACATAGGACAAAAAGCTGAAGAGATAATCTTATTATAAATAACTCTCGAAGATCTTTTATCTAAATAAGACGAAATCCAGGATATAAGCCTGTCCGGAAAATCAAGTGATATTAATTTGTTGATAAGTAATCCATGATCCACAGAGTCAAACGCTTTGGAAAAATCGGTATAGATAACATGTACGTCTAGGTGTTTATTCAACGACTTCGCTATAAAGTTAACCATTTCAACAAGATTGGTTACAGTTGATTTCTTGTTCTGGAAACCATGTTGATTATGGCAAATAAGATGGTCATAATTATCCTTTAAGTATGTTGATACTATCTTTTCAAGTAGCTTAGGACAAGAATAATTAGACACGATATTGGATATACCTTTTTTAGGTATTGGAACAACGTGTGAACATTTCCATTGTGAGGAGAAAACCCCCTCGCTGAAACTTTTATTAAAAATCAAAGAAAGTGGTAGGGAAATCGAAGAGGTTGTTTTTTTTAGGAATAAATTGGGTATACCGTCAGGTCAGGACCCTGAGAAGTGGAAGCCTTTAAGGATGTAATTAAGCATTCCACGTAGGAACAGCTTATCGATGGAAGAGAAACTGTTTGTGAGGGATGTGAAAGAGCTGAGATAGAGGAGTCAGATGCAGTGTAGGTACTGGCAAAAAAAGAGGCAATTAATTCGCTCATTTCTATTGGAGTGTGAGCAACTTTATCGTCCCACGAAAGCTGCGCCGGACGTACAGAATTAGATCTCATTTTTTTCACATATGACCAAAATAATTTGTTTTCATTATTCGCGATATTACTCTCAATACTTGAAATGTAGGCTGCTTTGGAGGAGCGAATTAGAGATTTAACCTTGGTACGAAGCGTTCGAAACAACAAAAGATCCGAGAGTCGCTTAAACTGCTTGAACCGCGCTCGGACTTTATTTTTCTTGTTAAGTAGCTTACGAATTGGCCGCGTAAACCAGCATGGTTCCGCACTTCGCGTCGCTGAGCTAATAGGTACAAACTGGCAGATAATACTGTAAATGATATCATAAAACCTACTGACCGCCGCTTCACAGCTAAGTTCATTGAGAAGGTTGACCCAGTCAATGCCCATCAATTGCTGATTGATGGCCTCATAGTTACCTTTTCTAAAGTTAAATCTAGTAATACCATCATTAACTTGAGCATTAGTAAGCTGAATATAAATATCAGCGTTTAAAGCTGGGTGATATGGATCTACAGGAACATGACAAATTGGAGACATTGAACAACTTAAGCATTGCTCAGAAATATTGCTGAAAACTAAATCCAGCCTACGTCCCATACAGTTATATGTAGTATTAAACTGTAGTAAGTCGCGTAATTCCATGAATGAGATCATAGAATTAAACTGTACTGAAGAACAATTAAGATTTATTGGAAGACCAGGATTATCGGCCCAATGTATGTTTGGCATGTTAAAGTCTCCACAGATAATTGAAAACGCAGCAGGATATTGTATGTTCATAATGTTTGATAAATGACTAAAGAGATTTTCGAAAACGCCGACTGTTGAGTTACACGGAACATATACACAGGAGATCAGGAGAGATGAATTATGGGTTGGTGTAATAACTGTTAAGCAATCGAAAGTATCCTCTTCAGTGATAGAGACCAGGGAGCAGTCAATATCGCTACGAACGGCGATGAGAGAGCCACCACCACGCTGTTTGTTTGTTAAAGTTAAATTACGATCACAACGGAAAATATTGTATCCCTCCAGCAGCTCTCCATTGTGCACCGAATCACAAAGCCAAGTCTCAGTTAAACAAATAATGTCAGTACTTGAAGCTAGTACAGAAGTGTTGACATAATGCAGTTTGGTCCTCAATCCCCGTACATTTTGATAATATAGGTTAAAGAGGACTATTTTCGATTTTTTGACGATTGAGGACGTTGAAAATTCCGCTTAGATAATTCTTTCAGAAGAATGCCAGACGGCCAGAAGGATTCCGTAAGCAGAATATTCAGTTCATTAGGAACCACGATTTTAAACGAAGATACTATTCGATTAGGCAGATTGTCTTTAGTCAGCTTATGACACGTCAACGGTGTGGGAACATATCCAAGCTTTTCAATACTGTACTGAATATTTTCTTCTTCCGTGGTATCGTAGGCTAGCCTTGAAAGAAAGAGCTGCTTAGGAGGGCAGCAGACTCTTAAGTTCCCTGAGATTGCCGGATTAATATTGTTGGCACTAACGTTCGACGGAGATGCAACTGATGAAGTGGCATAATTGGATGGCCCTGGATTTTGCTGAATAGAATCAAAATCACTTACAGTAATAATTTTAAGTGGCTGAAGTGGCTGTTTCTGCCTGATGATCTCCGATCTTTCGTGAACTTTCTCCTGTTGACGGGTTGAGATTATAGATGAAGGTTGAATTAGCGATGGCGGTGTTCGAGTAGCGATACTTAAGGCATAGGCAGTGAACCTTAGCTGCAATGATTTCAGTTCGTTCTGCAGCTCCGCAAATGATAAAGCCTCTTGGTCCACTACTAAAGAAGAGGCTGATGATGATGGTTGGCGCAATTGATCAATTTCAGTAAGCACTGGTGGCTCAATGGAATTGATTGATGTTGCATTTGATCGTTGAGGTTGATCGGTGCTTGGTAGTACCGAAGACTGATGTTGATCTTGATGAAGTGCGGTTGAGGCAACTATATATTGACAAGTGTGTTTCAAAATTAATGCATGATTTAACCTTCAAGCGGGCGCGCGGGCGGTAATTTACCGCCCTGATCATATAAACACGCATAGCTTTTCCCCCGTTGGCCGGATCGAGGTGGGATAAGTATGTATTCTTAAGTCATACTGTTATAGATACGATACAATAAAATGTTGGGTAAATTTTACCTTCCATACCTTTCCAGCGGTCATCGAACGTTCGGGGATTGTATATTTTTGTATATAGTTGTGCTCAAAATGTGTGCTCTGTGTAATATCACTGAAGTGACATGCTTCGCTAAAACTGCTGAACTTGTTTGATTGTTCACCAGATAATTCCTTTCATGATGATAACTTCATAACTTATTTGGGACATGCTCTTCTTTCAATTTACCATAATTATGAGAATGGAAGTTGTACGGTTGAGCGCAAATGGAGGGAAAAGACGAGGGCGGTAAATTACCGCCGCGCACCCGGTAATGTCACAAAAAATGCGCCCGCTTGAAGGTTGAATTGGATATAAATACATATACTGTTGTTTTCTTTCAAATTTATTGTTCCTTTTGATTTGCAATTAGACGCAAAAGAGTTATTTATGAAATTACTTTTTGAGTAAATGTCCGCACAGCTTTTGTCGGAATTTTTCATGACCATTTTGCATATGCTCATTTGCATACTTATACGGGGTGAAAAAATCACAATGATCCGCAAAATGGCAGTTAGGAGGTCAGAATGGCAAACATGAGATTGCGGAACATATGGAATTTCTGAAGATGATGAATCTGAAATAACAGTGGAAGTGGAAGTCCCCGCTTCTTGGCTATCGAAAGGATGCTCAGACGATTTAAAAAAAAAAACATTTGTTTCTTTCCGAATTTTGGCGTTGCACATTTTTTAGTGCACACACCGGCGCGGCGCGAATAATTCGGGTACTGTCAGCTCACAGCTGATATCATGTTGTTGCCTTAGGAAAGGCATAGAGGTATATAGTAGTAGAGAGGCGGAAATATACGAAGCTCATACGAATTGACAGTTCAGAAATGGGACGGGAAATTTTCAGAGATGGGAGAGTAAAAATACCACTCTTAGAAAGAAACTAACAGTATCGAGATACGTTATGTCAAATCTGTCTAGAATTCGCGGAGGCAGTAACAAAACGTTCAGTTCGGTCGGGAGAACTTTATAAAAATTACAAAAACGCGTCGAGTTTCATAAAATTTGATTATTTATTTTCGTACCGCGAAGGTCGTGAAAAAGATTTGTGCATTTCGTTCGTAGTTCGTGACTTGTATACGTACGCACAACAGCAGTGAACTTCGCGTGTGGCCAAAATTAAGTGTATTGTGTTCGGATGCTGCAATACCTTTGGAAGACAACCCATTGCAGTTTAATTTCACATGTAATGTAATAATGCAAATCAATTGTGTGTGCTTTTATACATTTTTATCACCCTTTCACAGAAAAAAACAGGAAAAAACGCAATCACAAAATTGTTGTTTTGATTGCTTTTGATTGTTTAGATACAGAATGTCAAAACAATTTTTTTCCCCAGTGGCGGAACAATAATTTTTAATGAAGTCGACGACAAAAATTATTTTAACCGCAAAATCCAAGATTAAATAGATTATTTGTACAATTTAAAAGCCACCTTCTTGATTTTGGTTTTGGAAACGTTTATTATAAATTTTAATTAACTTCCATGAACTTTTTATATGTTCGGATGCATTTAGGTCAAAACCGTCTTAACGTAGGTTTAATTGTACTCGGTAAAGATGACGGTTTTAGTCGAAATGCATCCAAACATATAAAAAATTCATTGAAACTAATTAAAATGTATTATAAACGTTTTTAAAAGCAAAATCAATAAGGTTTTTTTTTTTAAATACATAAGCTGCGACTTTAATTCCGCCAAAGTTGGTCCCAAGCCCAATTATGAAAGGAAGAGGGGAGTTGACAGCTTTCCAGTAAATATACTAAATATCTCTAAAGAAGCAGAACGACCTCGAGGACAGAACAGAGGGGATTAACATATAGGATACAAGTACATCCTACGATGCGATTTCAATTTCATGACATTCGATTTATTCTGGTAAGCGGTAATTTAGTGGTTTTAGTAAATCCTGCCAGTAGTAATTAATCGAGTCGAAATGCATCATAGAATGTACTTGTATCATTCCAACTACAGTACAATATGGTTCGACTGTAAAGTAAATCTAAGATTTAGTAAATCTTGTGGAAAGTCTGAATCACCAGTAGAAATAGAATTAACGTTGTTGTACCGGCAGGCAAAAGTTGCGCCAGTGTTCGATTTGATTGTTTGAAATATCGCGTACTCGAAAACTGTTAGGTACATCTTATATTCTGCCCGTGTCGAATGGTTAGTCTTATCGTATAGAGAAGACACAAAGCTTGAACATTGTTTTGCGGCTGTTTTGAATTGAATATATGTATGTAGGCATTATATATTAGCATGGTTACGTAAACTTTTGCTTGGTTACGCCATCGTATGAAATTGCATAATAATTTTTAGTAGAATCTTTACATGATTACTTATGATGGCGTAACTATGCAAAGTAAACATTCAATTCAATAGAATATTGAAGCTTGTATGTAACTACCTAGGGACAAACGCAATCACCGAACCACCAGGATCGTCATTTCCAATCGTATAGGTACTTCTTCATGGGCGTAGCCAGGGGGCCGTTGATTTTTTATACCCTTCGCTCATAGAGTGAAAGGGTATATTAACTTTGTCATGAAGTTTGTAACGCATTGAAGGAGGCATCTCCGACCATATAAAAAGTATACATATATGATCAGCATGACTTGGGGAGTCGATTGGGCGATGTCCGTCTGTCTGTCTGTCTGTCCGTCTGTCCGTCTGTTGCAGTGCGTTTTTCTCGGCCGCTATAAAAGCTAGAGAGCTGAAATTTAGTACACATGCTTATTATTATTGCATGCTGTTTGTATGTTTGAATCGCTTAAATCGGACAAGGGGGTCATGGGGCTGCCATACAAACTTAACCCCCCAATTTAGGTTCTTCTGAGAAAAACTTTTTTATTTGTGTACCAATTTCAACCTAACTTCGCTCAAATGTGTTTCTATTAATGACACACAATATATGTAAAACTAGATCAAATCCGACCATGGGGTCATGGGGCTGCCATACAAACCTAGCCCCCCAATTTAAGTTCTTCTAAGAAAGACTTTTTTATTTATTCACCAATTTCAACCAAATTTCACACAAATGTGTTTCTAAGGATAACACAAAATATATGCTAGAATGGATCAAATCGGACCATGGGGTCATGGGTCTGCCATACAACCTTAACCCCCCAAATTAGGGTCTTCTAAGAAAAACTTTTTTATTTGTGCACCAATTTCAACCAAATTTAACACAAATGCATTTCTATTGTTGACACAAAACATATGTAAGAATGGATTAAATTGGACCATGGGGTCATTGGGCTGCCATACAAATCCAACCCCCCAAATTAGGTTCTTCTAAGAAAAAGTTTTTCATTTGTGCACCAAAATCAACCAAATTTCACCCAAATGTATTTCTATTGATGACACAAAACATATGTAAGATTGAATCAAATCGAACCATGGGGTCATGGGGCTGCCATACAAACCAAACCCCCCATTTTGGTTCTTCTAAGAAATATTTTTTACACCAATTTCACAAAACCTTGAATTAATGTGTCTTTATCAAAGCAACTAAAAAGTTCAAAACGAATGGAATCGTACTGTGGGGTCATGCTCCGGCAACCCCAATAAAATTTTCCGAGTAAATATTTTCATTTGCCCACTTATTTCAACCAAGCCCAAAACTTTTGTCAAGACGGAAGAAAAGAATGAGGAGGGAGATTAAATACAAGTCATAGGTACGCCCGAAAAAAACTTTTAGCCCAAGCGAAGGGTATCCGAATTTCGGCCGCGCTCGAAATTAGCCTCGGCCCCGGGGGTTGGCGAGCGTAGCGAGCAGGGGGCGAAGCCCCCTAGTTTTGTATTGAATTAAATATTAATAGTACTGAAAGAAAAAAAATCGATAATAGATTATTTTTTTCCAATTCACTTTTTTCGCATTTTCGTTTGCAGTTTACCTACATGTTCTAAAAAGCACACAGTAAGATTTCCATATCAATTTATTACAAGCCTTACAATGTAATCAACATAGATACATATGGACGTACCTAATTCTATTCTATTTCCAAATTAACAGCAATCCTGAGTGCGCCCTTTTTAATGTCTATACCAGTGGCGCAACCACGGGAGGGGCTAAGGGTGCTAAAGCCCCTCCCAGACCAAGAAATTGGGAAAGGAAAAATGAGAAAATGAAAAAGTTTCCTTTTGCGAAAATACAAAATTTGTCAATTTCCTTTTGCGAAAATACAAAATTTGTCAATGTGAAAGCTTTATATTGGGAAAACTATCTTCGAAATTCTCACTAAAATTTGTATGCATTTTCGGACGAAAATCCCCCAGATCAACTGTTTGTATAAAATGTCCCTTTTCATAAAAATTTGTACAACCTGTTGCTTTAAGCAAAAACCAATTCTTGGTTTGGTGTACGCGAAGAAGGACGCATAACTTTACGACATTTCATCAAAACTGTTTACCACAAATTGTAAGCGTTACATCCTTTGATATTAACTTAATTCGACAGAAAAAATTTAGGTTTTCCGTCGGATTAAATTGTCAACCCCCTAAATATTGATAGAAAACATATTACATACAAGCTGTAAAGCCAAATTTTAAGAAAGGCGTCAATCGAGAATAACCGTTCACTTTTCGATAAGTGGTATCTGCGTGTTTTATCTTTTACTTCTGGTTACATTTAACTCGGTTACAACTTCCACGCCCCTCCCGGCCCTCTTGGGTACGCCCATGATTCGAGTAATATAAACGAAATTACGTTAATGATTATGAAACGGTTAAACAAAATTAGGAATAAGTAGGAGGAAAATGGTTTAAAAACCTCTGAGCCAGTAACCAATGTAATACTGGAAAAATTCAAAATTTTGTTTTCATATGAAGAAAAAAACCTGCCGGTTGCGAGTATGACATTGCACTAGCGTTTTCATCACGTTTAGCTACGAAAAAAATGATATCGAAAATAAGCGTGTCCAGTACCTAATATTGCGCCACTGGTCTATACTGTAGACTGGCGTATACGTGAACAGCGCCAAACGTGAAGTGAACAATTTTATGTGAGCCCAGACTACTCTGAAACGTGAACAAGTCTTGAAAGCCCTAAAACATGAACATTAAATGTCTGGAAAAATTACTATTTTTTTTGCTATTTAAAATAATGTGCATTGCAAAGTGTGAAAAATGTTCATTACCGACTACTATAGTATCGACTGCACTTATGTTCCATAACGTATACGGTTTCTCGTAATAGAGAGTTTTAGCATATCGTATGGAATAAAACGACATACTTTGACATTCCATATAAAAATTCGCTTGCGAAAAAAAAATTATTAATTTTGCATGTCCTAAGTAGGCGAAGGTGTAAAAAACGACAAATTATTTCGCCAATTTCGACTATTTCCAGCAGTGGCGGAACAACTTCACTCGGGGCCCTCCCGCCAACTTCATGAGTGGGCCCCCCTACACTGAGAAAAAAAGCAGAGTGAAAACACTCTTAGGGTCGATCCACACATTTTAGTCATCAGTCACAGTCATTTTCCATACAAGTTTACAGATTGTCAGTTAATTGGTTGACTGATAAAATCTGTCAATTTGTTTGGGAATGACTGTGACTGATGACTAAGAAGTGTGGATCGCCCCTAAACCAACTCTTTGAACCATGATTTTGAATTGACACTGTAATTACTTGTGTTTACAATGGGATTCGATCCCGCGAACCTATGATTTGAAGGCGAGCGTCCTTTCTACCCTAATGCCGCACACACACGGTCAACCCAAATCTGTTTTTAAGTTTTCGTTTTGTCAAAATCGACGAAATTGTAGGAATTTTCCAGAGCGAAGAATAATAAAAATGGATGCGGACACTTCGTTTGTGGGCGGCTTAATTTTGTAACTTGCTAGACAATTGAAAAAAGCAGCACGTTATTAATTCAACTCTGTTCTTTGTTTCAGCTTTAAATTTAAGTGTGCTCTAATTGAAAGCCTTCAATTTTAAGAACGCCTGTACTTAATATTAAATTCAATACAGCAATCTTGGCAAGACTCCTTGCAAACCAACAGTGGCCTCTGCACCACAGCCCTAGTGACCGTGTGTATTGCAAGCAAGATAAAAAATTTTAGTATTCAACGACATATACAAGCCATACTAAATAGTTTGAACTAAGTTTAGTACCACTTTCAAACTATTTTGTTCGTGTTTGACAGTTAGTCCAAAAATTTAGAAAAGGTACTATCACTAAAAATGTTTCAAGATATTTTATTTGAAGAGGGACCTAAAGAATCTTTTTGCCCATATGGTACTTGGCAAGGAAAAGGGTAGGTGGATTACTAACCGTGGCTACAGTTACAGCAAATAGCGCAGCCATGCCAAGAGCAATTTTTTTTGTGAAAATTTGAGGATTCCTATTGTGTCATGAAATTTCCAAGATTTTAGGGCAATATTAAAATCGTTTATCTAAGGGTCCTGGGGAAAGAGAAAAAACAACTTTAGCATTTGTTTTGACTTCGAAAAGTGTATATCTCCTCTTGTCTAAAAAAAATATCTACGTCGGGGTGTTGTTTTTCGCAGTCAATCAGTGCTGTTATTGTTTGAGAAATCTTTCATGTAAATCTCGTAAAGTCTATCTCTCTTCTTGTCTACTACAAAAAATAGCTACATCGGAGTGTTATTTTTCTCAGTCGTGCTGTTTTTATGGATCGAGGAATCTTTCATGTGGCTTTTGGGCCCCTAAATCTCGTGGGCCTACCCGCCACGCGGGCCCTGCCGGCCCTTATGCCCCGCCCCTGATTTCCAGAGCATCAAATATACGGAAATACACCCATGCCTACTTGGGACATGCAAAATTAAGATATTTTGTTTCGTATACGGTAAGCAAGCGAATTTTTATATGGAATGAGTCCGGGAGAGTTGACCATATGGGAGACTTGAACCAGTTGAGTTCAGTGGCGGCTCGTCATAGTGGGCAAGGTGGGCACGGCCTACCCTGTAAATAAATACACTTATTGTATATTCAAATCTTTTAACATCAAAAGAAATGTACAACAAAATTTTACCTTTGACTATTAGGTGAACATCATTCAGATTAATAATTTTTTCCCAGTACTACCAAGTCTCTCGCGAATTTATCAAATCTAACAATTACTGTTTGGGAGCCACTGCACATTTCCGGTGTTTATATTAATCAACAAATTAGGCTTCTTTTAGGCCTCCACTACACAGTCATATTTATATTATAATATGTATGTCATATGCCTAAGCCTACTCGATTCATTCAGTATACATTTTTAGACTCGCAGTAAGCGAAATCAAGTAGGCTTAAGCATATTATAATAGAAATATGACTAGATATGACTGTGTACTGGAGCCCTTAGGCTACTTTTGTTCGATCAAAATCGAAACTGCCTATGTGTATGCAATATTACACTCGCATATTCAAACCTTTAGGTATTGTTGACAATCTACTTACCATCGACATAAAGACGAAACAAATGGTCCAAATGTAGGCCACTTGCGCCAGTGACCAAATTACAACAACAAATCATTGGAAATTTACGAAACTTTTGGAAGCGGAATTTAATACCGACAAGGTAGGCCGGCCTATAGCCGCTCGAATGGAATCAGTGTAATAAGAATGAGAATGATGATGACGTAAACAATTTAAAAGTGCAATTTTTGGGGTTACCATGAGCTAGTCAAAATGAATAAAAAACCAATGCTATGTAGGAAAACATGTTTCACGGAAGGATTTGGGATATTTCTTATGTAATGATGATTATTAGATTAATGAATTTGAAGTGTTCATTTTAAATGTATTAGAATGTGAAATAAACTTTCGAGAACATGAACATTATTGTTGTGCACTTTTAGCATTTTTGATTTGTTTTAGACTACGTACATTCGCATTGAAAATGCTAAAGGCGCACAACATTAATTCGCATGTTCCCGCAAATCTATTTGATAGTCTAATAGTTATATACTAGAGCACTATATTTAAAAACAAAATGATCCTAAATTAAAATATAATAGCTTGATCTAAAAAATTATTGCAAAACTGTAAAATTGAAGCGGAAATTGATGGTTCCATTTAATACAATGCGAAACTTATGTGGAAAGTCGTTAATTTTAGGTGTTTCCAAAAGATTTTTATTCCGTGAAGGTGCCCATCCTGTGCAAGGAGGCACCGGCCGCCACTGGTTGAGTTTATTCTTTGGAATCTAACGACTAGAGGTTGATTTTTTGTCAGAAGGTGACCTATTCTAGGCCGCATCTGAATACCATATCCAAATGTCGGACACTTGTCTGTTTCGGAAAATAAACGGAAAAATATATTTTCCATGACAAAAAGTGAAAAATTATTTTTTCAAATAATTCTAATTTTTTTTAATCGATAAAAAGTCAATACATTTGTTTTAGTGCAGACATCTTCTTAATTAAGTATTTAATCAGAATATAACGAGTTTTCCTACTTTGGTGAGTCGTGGTCCATCTCAGAGCATTTTTACCCAAAAAAGCGCCAACCGGGAGACTTGAACCATATAAAAACTGCCAGATATATGGTTCAAGTCTCCCGCCCTTAAAATATATTTTAATTTCAGCTAATTTTTGGAAAATGTTTCGAAAGTCTTTTCAGGAGTATACATTCAGGTGCGGAACCCCTTTAACTTAAAAACCTTTCTTAGCCTTGTGGAAATGACGTCCGGGTGGACATAAATTAACATAAACTAGGGGGCTTCGCCCCCTGCTCGCTACGCTCGCCAGCCCCCGGGGCCGAGGCTAATTTCGAGCGCGGCCGAAATTCGGATACCCTTCGCTTGGGCTAAAAGTTTTTTTCGGGCGTACCTATGACTTGTATTTAATCTCCCTCCTCATTCTTTTTCTTCCGTCTTGACAAAAGTTTTGGGCTTGGTTGAAATAAGTGGGCAAATGAAAATATTTACTCGGAAAATTTTATTGGGGTTGCCGGAGCATGACCCCACAGTACGATTCCATTCGTTTTGAACTTTTTAGTTGCTTTGATAAAGACACATTAATTCAAGGTTTTGTGAAATTGGTGTAAAAAATATTTCTTAGAAGAACCAAAATGGGGGGTTTGGTTTGTATGGCAGCCCCATGACCCCATGGTCCGATTTGATTCAATCTTACATATGTTTTGTGTCATCAATAGGAATACATTTGGGTGAAATTTGGTTGATTTTGGTGCACAAATGAAAAACTTTTTCTTAGAAGAACCTAATTTGGGAGGTTGGATTTGTATGGCAGCCCAATGACCCCATGGTCCGATTTAATCCATTCTTACATATGTTTTGTGTCAACAATAGAAATGCATTTGTGTTAAATTTGGTTGAAATTGGTGCACAAATAAAAAAGTTTTTCTTAGAAGACCCTAATTTAGGGGGTTAAGTTTGTATGGCAGACCCATGACCCCATGGTCCGATTTGATCCATTCTAGCATATATTTTGTGTTATCTTTAGAAACACATTTGTGTGAAATTTGGTTGAAATTGGTGAATAAATAAAAAAGTTTTTCTTAGAAGACCCTAATTTAGGGGGTTAAGTTTGTATGGCAGACCCATGACCCCATGGTCCGATTTGATCCATTCTAGCATATATTTTGTGTTATCTTTAGAAACACATTTGTGTGAAATTTGGTTGAAATTGGTGAATAAATAAAAAAGTTTTTCTTAGAAGAACTTAAATTGCGGGGCTAGGTTTGTATGGCAGCCCCATGACCCCATGGTCGGATTTGATCTAGTTTTACATATATTGTGTGTAATTAATAGAAACACATTTGAGCGAAGTTAGGTTGAAATTGGTACACAAATAAAAAAGTTTTTCTCAGAAGAACCTAAATTGGGGGGTTAAGTTTGTATGGCAGCCCCATGACCCCCTTGTCCGATTTAAGCGATTCAAACATACAAACAGCCTGCAATAATAATAAGCATGTGTACCAAATTTCAGCTCTCTAGCTTTTATAGCGGCCGAGAAAAACGCACTGCAACAGACGGACAGACGGACAGACAGACAGACAGACAGACAGACAGACGGACATCGCCCAATCGACTCCCCAAGTCATGCTGATCATACCTATATGTATACTTTTTATATGGTCGGAGATGCCTCCTTCAATGCGTTACAAACTTCATGACAAAGTTAATATACCCTTTCACTCTATGAGCGAAGGGTATAAAAATCACATAATTTATACTAGGATTCAATTGAACGTTCTTAGTCTAGTTACAAGCCAAAAAGAACACGATTACGTTTTTTCGCAATATATGATGAGAACGATAAAAGATTTTAACATGTCCGTTAAAAATATTACTTTTTTTGGTAATTTCAAATGTATGGTCATGTCTCCCTCTATGGTGGCCCAACTCTCCCGCCAGTTGGGGAGACTTGAGACATTTTGAGGACTTTGAATAAGGAGATCTGTGCCATACACTATCAATTTTTATCGATAAATACCAATCAAACTTTAAAGGTAACATCACGCACTATGTAATAAAAAATAAATGGCATCAATTTATCCAATGGATAACTTTTTATCCGCGATGAAGCAAAAAGTGGCTCAACTCTCCCGGACTCCCCCTAATGTAGATACGTAATGAATCATCCAGTGTCGCTTTCGATTGCGACTTAATTCGCTAGCTCTTGAACCCGCAATCAAGGGCAACAATAAATAGATAAATTTATATTTATGGGGGTGTTAAATTTCCACTCAGACTAGACAGTTTGGTTTTGTTTATTTTTTTGTCTTTAACGTTCAACCCGACTGCATTAGACTTCTTCTCGAGATCCAGCCCTATAACGCTCAGATCAGATCGTTGATTTTGTGCGAGAGTATTTAAATGTCGAAACTTCATACAAGTTCCACGGCGTCCCGGCAAATAAAGTCGAATGAGCAAAATACTACCATCGCAAATTGGATGCAATCCTGCCCAACTTCGTTATAAACTTTACAATGAGATTGCGTTCTGGGGAGGGTTAGCTAGGACTCCCGATGTTAATACAGAAGCGTAGAGCTGCTGGGTTGAGCAGCTAAAGAGATCTGACTCTCAGTTGAATAAAGAAGATAGAGGAGCATCTGAAGAGATTGGGCTCCTTGTTGGAAGAGGAAAAACAGCTTAAGAACTTGGGCTCCTTTTTAAAGCAAACATGTATCCCTAAATGTCTCCAGCCGATTGCCGGATAATGTTTCTTTCTATCGATACTGAGGATGTGAGATAAGAGTATGTTTCGGCAGGAGATGCGATCCTGTAGAACCAAGCAAAGCCAGATTTTAAAACATTGATCTCACAAGTGGAACATACAGTCCAAAAATAGCACTGAATATAGACGAGCTACGGTCTGAAAAGCCCAATCGGAGGCCATATTTCGTTAAATGGCGCAGAAAATGATTATCGACTGTCCTTTCCCAAAATTTAGCTCTAAAATTAAAAAAAAACAGGCGCGCCATTCCAACATTGGACCGAGTGAGATGTTAGTTGTTGTGTTGCCTCTGTGGATCCACGAAAATGAAACTCATTGTTTTTCTTCAGGTGACCAATATATTTCGGGCTGAGTAGCCCATCTTCAGGGTCGCTTATATCTAAAGGACAATGATATTCACAATAAAAATGATAAATAAATAAAATATTAAAAAGTGTACCTAATAACAATGAACGATAACTATATAAAGAGTGACAAAGAAAACGACTAACAATCAAATATTTACATACAGCAAAAATCACAGATGTCAAAAGTCAAAATTTCAAGCAAAATATCACAGATGTTAAGGCTGCAGTACACAGTCATATTTGGTCATATTTGGTCATATTTCTATTATAATATGATTAAGCCTACTTGATTTCGCTAGCTGCACGTCTAAAAATTTATACTGAATGAATCGAGTAGGCTTAGGCATATGACATACACTTGCCAGAAAAAGTCTCCGTACACAATGAAAGGAAAACTGCATATTGCAGAACCACTGGGAAATGAAAACCTTAGATTGAAATTTGATATCTAAAATGTTTATTTAGTGTGTTAATAATATTTCTACTCATTATTTTACTGAAACTTGGTTGTAAACAAAAATTTTGAGAACAAAAACTAAAAAACTTCACAAAAACGAATTAGAAAAAGTCTCCGTACACGACCACTTTTTTTTTAGAATTATTCCTTTTTTTTCACACACCCAGCAAAAAACGTGTATTAAAACCAATGAAGTTTTTACTTTACTTCTAGTAAACAGAAAATTTCTTTAAACGTATGAAGTTTGAATATAATTAATTAAAAATGCCATTGGATCAAATACACTTTCATAGAATTTAAAATTTCAGTAGTAATAGAATTAAAGCATGCCGACATACAACTAATGCAACAAATTACTTAGAATCTAGTAAATCAACTTCATGGGAACTATGATTTTTTTGCACCGCGTATCAAGTAGTTACGATTTTAGAAACGTTGACAACATTCCACATCTAGTCTCATGGCAATGTGAACGGACTGGCACGCAGGCGGACCGGGTTCGAATCCAAGTTTCGGCATAAGGTTTTTTATGAATAAAAAAAATATAAAAATTTGAAATAAAAATAAATAGAAAAAAAAAATAAAAAAAAAAGAATTAAAAAAAAATTAAAAAAAAAATTAAAAAATATTCTTTTTTTATTTTTTTTTTTAAAATAAAATCCAATGAAATTTTTACATAGAATCGATGAACAATCTCATTGTTATAATCGAATTTTCACTTTATATTTTCAATGATATTTCTATCATTATCCCAAAAAGGCTATTTCATAGGCTCCAAATCATAGCCTAAATTCCATAGGTTCTATGTCATTTTTCTTTAATAAAAGTAATTTTTTTTCTGGGTGCAGAATTTCGAAAAGTTCACTAGGGATAACATTTTCGCAGGAGGATTTCCATGCTTCGATGTAATATGGACTGGATGGACTTGGCCGAACCCTGGCCTGTTGTTTTGCCCCTTTCGTCGAGAATTGCGCTGCGAAGTATTCCCTTGTAAGTTATGATGTGCTGACGATACCTGGGCTTTCTACCGAACGTTATGGCCGAATTAAAATATCAAGGAGGGGTAGTTTGTATGAGAGGTAGGGGAACCCGTGGTCCGATTTGGCTCATTTTCAATACCGTCCAAGATTTTAGTAAAGCAAACATTTGACCAAAATTTCAAACCGCTAGCTTCATTCCATGCTTCGATGTAATATGGACTGGATGGACTTGGCCGAACCCTGGCCTGTTGTTTTGCCCCTTTCGTCGAGAATTGCGCTGCGAAGTATTCCCTTGTAAGTTATGATGTGCTGACGATACCTGGGCTTTCTACCGAACGTTATGGCCGAATTAAAATATCAAGGAGGGGTAGTTTGTATGAGAGGTAGGGGAACCCGTGGTCCGATTTGGCTCATTTTCAATACCGTCCAAGATTTTAGTAAAGCAAACATTTGACTAAAATTTCAAACCGCTAGCTTCATTATTTCGGGAGTTATTGTGCTAACAGATAGACACACGGACAGACAAACAGACAGACATGGCTTGATTCAGGGACGGACCCAGATCATTTATACAGGGTGTCCGGAAACTGCCGGATAAACGCACCGCATTTTGATTCCTCATGTGATTTCCAGCAAAAAAGTTGTATGAACTTAACCCTTTACCTGCCACAGGTATTTGAAGATTTTTGAAAAAAGCATTTTCTTGTACGACTAAAATTCAAATATCTCAAAAGCTAGACTAGCTAGAATAGCAAAGTAAGATGATTATTACAGCCAACAAAAAACCTAAAAAATAAAACTAACGGCACTAAAATCAGATAAGAGGTTTGGTTTTTACAGAACTTCAAAGTCAAATTTTTATGATTTGACCCAAAAATAATCTATTTTTTCATCTCAATTTTCTCTAATTTCTGCCAAGGAGAGGTGCTTGTACGATTCTTTTAAAAATTGGCGCATAGTCTTACGATCATATCTTTCTTACATCATTTTATTCTAGCTCCATTCTTTTCAACAGCTTTTATACGTTAAGCGTAGAAAACTAGGGTTAATTTTATCTCGAATTCAATACAAATCAATTCAGAGTGCTCCTAAAGATCTGCAATTGGTAAAATCTATTCGAAGTATGTCGAAATCGAGCCAAAATTAGTACTAGTTTTTTGCACTTAAGACATTAAAACTGTTGGAAATAACGAAGCTAGAATAAAATGATGTAAGAAAGAAGAAGATCGTTAGACTATGCGCCAATTTTTAAAATAATCGTACAAGCACCTCACCCTGGTAGAAGTTGGAGAAAATTGAGACAGAAAAAAAGACTGTTTTTGGGTCAAAACACGAAAATTTGATTTGGAAGCTCTGCAAAAACCAAGCCTCTTATCCGATTTCAATGCCGTTAGTTTTATTTCTTAGGTAAATTTGTTGGCTGTAATAATCATCTTATTTTGCTATAGCTAGCTTTTGAGATATTTAAGTTTTAGTCGTACAAGAAAATGATTTTTTCAAAAATTTTCAAATGCCTGTGGCAGCTAAAGGGTTAAGCTAAGGCGGTATGTTCAGACAACTTTTTTGCTGGAAATCACATGAGGAATCACAATCCGGTGCGTTTACGCGGCAGTTTCCGGACACCCTGTATATATACTTTGCCATACCTCCGATGGCTCCTTTGAGGTGATTTATAATATCGGCTTACTGTTATTTAGAGCCAAATTTCACTTTTTATTCTTAACAAATTTTTAAATTGAAAATTTATTAGATTGGTTTATTATTATGTGTAGTCATTTTAATTATTGCAATTTAATATTATGTCAATATTATTTTAATAATTTAATCACTATAATCCAGCACTTGCCGGGCGAAACTCAATAATATTCAGGAGGAATGCAAGAGAGCTATCACGACAGAGGCCAAAATGGCTCTTATAAGGGCATGTTAAAGCGAGCGAAGCGAGCTCTCACAGCCTGTTCTTAGTATATGACATTATTTATAAGATACCTCGCGTATACTTACTTGTTATAAAGTACAATGTCGGGTCTCCAAATATGATCGGATGGCACATGTAACATTTCCACACCTCCATATTCTTTGGGCTCCCATTTTAATTTGTAATCATACCAGGATTGCTCTACCCATAAGTTAGTTGTCATAATTTGGTTTTTCAAATTAACGTCAATCAACTGGGACAATTTCAATTTTATTCGAACACTTAGGGCATCGGTGACGTTAACTACAGGTCGTACCAGCTTGTTATAATTACTTAGAAGATCGTCGTATAGTCGCTTTGCATCGGGATTAGCTGTGCCGGCTGTGGAAAAAAGAAGAAAAATTTAGATATATGTATGTATGTTGATTTGAATTTTTACATAAGGCGTGCTTTTTTGCACTCCGGTGTAGGGTAGGTTAGTTTAGTGTAAGTACATGGGGTTACAATAACAACTTAACCTGTATGGGCCAGGTTGTTATTGTAACCCCATGTAGTTACACTAAACTAACCTAGACTGCAGTACAAAAAAAACACGCCTATAGTTGCAGAAGTTACGTGTAACGAAAAAACACAACAAATAAACGCCGAATATAGTGGAAGCGGAAAAAATGCGCCGCCCTATTAATAAGTTAAATTTCAAAAGTAATCTAAATGGAAGTAATTGGTTGGCCCAGCAACCAAAGTTGTTGTTGCTAATTTAACGACCATGATCGATTAAAACCAGTTGTTAAAGCACAGTTCTTCATACTTTATATTTAACTTCTAAATTTTATCGAATTATGCCAATTTACATTTTCATTAATTTATTTCATTATAAAATTCATTTCAAATCTTTTATATCTGGCAATGCTATTAATTTCAATTCTAATTTTCACCTCATATGTTACTGTTAACATGTCCGTTACATTTTGCTTTCGTTATACTAAAATTATGTTCAATAAATCAGTTCTGCATCAGACTCAAAAACGAGCGTTTGATTTTACCATATACAAATAATACATATATGTCCAAAGCTCACTCAAAATCGGGTACACATTTTTTTGGCCATGTCTTCTGATCGGCACCCAATGTCACAAATACGACCATACAGATACACGTATACAGGCTATTAAAGCTATTTGCTCTTTTGCTACACTACAAGAGAGTTTAGATACTCTGCCAGAGCAGGTTTTCGTGCATTTGGCGACTTCATGAGTGTATCTTCTTCCACTGACCCATGCCATGGGTCGGGGTGGCTTACGCAAAAGTATCTGCGCCTGCGAAAACTGCGTATTGAAAAAAGATGAAAGATGATTTGATCACAATGCATTTCTTGAGGTTGCGGAACAGGTAGCCATGCGTTCATTGACCTCATTAGTGCATTTCGTAAGTTGCATGCCGCGCTGTTAATGCAATGTGGTGGTAGCATGCGGTAGAGTGAGTGGATTTAGTGCAGGAGAAGGTAACACAACTTCCATACACATTTGAAAAGAGTTATATTTCTATACAGAACATCAACTGAAAATTTGTATGCAGGTTGTTCTATCTAGTTCTGTACTCGATTCAATTAGAGGGATATGAGAACGAGAATGAGTTGAGTATTGATCAAATAAAAATACGATATTTGATCGGCAAAAATCGTATATCGCTGGATTTTTGCAGGATGGTTGGTGATGCTGATGGCGTCCTGATTATGGAAAAAAACTCCCCAACGATTGGAGGGCTCCAACCTTGGAAAAAGGGGATAGGGGAGTATTTTTTTACTTTTTAGCAAACATTTCAAAACCGACAAAATACATATACAGAAAAATGGTCTGAGAACGAAAAAAAACACATAAAATTACCCTTGCAATTGTATATAATACATTAGGATTTTAGTGAAAAATTTGTCGCTAGACTAAAAAATAAATTAGAATATTTTCATTTTAGACTCTTTTAAAAACCTCCATAGCTCTGAAAACGCAAGTACGCCTCCCTCCTTTTCCAGGCTGCAAAGCTCTAATCTGTTGGGACTCCCCATAATCAGGAGGCCATCCCCAAAAATCCATCAATGTAAGATTTTTGTCGTTCGACGTCCATATTTTTTTTTTCTTCGGCTATAATAAGATCATATTGATTAAATTGTTTGAAACAAATCAGAATGCCCACTTTAGTATGAAAGTTTGTTAACGAAATTTGTATCAGAAGTCTGAAAACGCAAAAGTCTCTATTGGAGAGTAAGGAATATATGTATTAGTTTCAATTTTGGATTGATTTTGATATAATTTGAATAAATTTTACCAAATTGCAGATCTTCAGGGGCAGTTTCAATTGAATTGAAATAGAGCTAAAATTAACCCTAGTTTTCTGCACTTAAAGGTCCATCTAGATTAGTCGCCAAATGGCGACACGTACAGCCAAATGGCTGTTGTAATTCCATCCAAACTAGTCGCCATTTGGCTATGCGTCCAGTTTTGATATTCAATATGGCAACTCAACCAACCGCTTGTCAATTTCAAAGTGACAATTTTACAACTTTTGTTCGATCTTTTGTGTGAAATTGAATAATTATTGAATGGCCATGTAATAATTCAAACGCGCAGAGTCCGATTTTAATAATTAAATTTTAAAAAATCACCAAAATGAAATTTTGGTTACGTCATTTCCTGTCTCCATTTGGCTGCTACAGTGTGGCTGCTAAGGAGCAGCCAAATGGCTGCACGCGATGCCAGTTTTTGGACGCGCAGCCAATTGGCTGCTAGTCTAGATGGACCGCAATGCATTAAAACTGTTAGAAATAACAAAGTTAAAATAAAATGATGTAAGAAAGAAATGATCTTTAGACTATGCGCCAATTTTTAAAAGAATCGTACAAGCACCTCACCTTGGCAGAAGTTTGAGAAAATTGAGATGTAAATATATTTTGTTATTGGGTCAAATCACAAAAATTTGACTTTGAAGTTCCGTAAAAACCAAACCTCTTATCCGATTTTAGTGCGGTTAGTTTTATTTTTTGGGTAATAATCATCTGTACCTAATAATCATCCTATTTTGCTATGCTACCTAGTCTAGCTTTTGAGATAATGACGTTTTAGTCGTAAAAGAAAATGATTTTTTCAAAAATCTTCAAATGCCTGTGGCAGCTAAAGGGTTAAGCTATGAGGGTATGTTCCGTACAACTTTTTTGCTGGAAATCACAAGAGGAAGCACAATCCGGTTCGTTTATGCGGCAGTTTCCGGGCACCCTGTATATTTTCTTAACTTACAACTAATTAAAAAAAAGCTATCGGAAAATTGGTTTTGATACCGAAATTTATACTTTTAGGCCCGTATTTATAGACATATGTCCCTTAACTCAAGGCGACCTTTAGTCAAGTATGCCAAAATTCAAAAATTAGATGTCATTTCCAGTAGTTTTTCATTGAAATAATTTATATTTAGAAGTCAATGCATCCTTGATTTAAGGCGAAACTCAAGGAGACCTTAAGCTTTTAGCACAAGTTTAATATAATAATAACTCAAGGTAGCTACATTGACTTCAAGTGAGGTTGACTATTGCAAAATTTCAAAGTGTCCTTGAAATCGACTTTAGTCAAGGATGCATTGTCTCGAGAAAATAAATTATTTCAATGAAAACTACTGGAAATGGCATTTATTTTAAGGTAAGGTATGTTTATAAATACGGGCTTTCGTTTTGGCTAATTTTTGCTATGCTTGTTGCGGCCGGCATATCAAGAAATAATACTATGTATACTATAAATTGAAAAATCTAGAGCTGTCTAGACGGGATCGCATAAATGCAAATTTAGAGAAGGTATTGAATAAATTGGTCGCAACATGTAGGAACAGCTTCTTCCAAAAATAATATGTGCAAAATTTGAACTTCCTTTATTCTGTCACAAGTTATGGAGTGAGTAAAATGCCCGAAGCGACTAACAAAGAAGGTATTTTTTCAGAAACTCCATGTCTTTGACCCTAAAACTCACCTACATTTATATTAATTATCGTCTCCACACGGAGAGAAAAATGTGCAATGAATTCAACAAAATCATACAATGAAATTCACAACATACAATTTCACTAAATTTGTAGTGAAAGTTATTAAAATGTAGTGAAATTTATTACAATTCAGTTGTTTTTACTGGTGCTGGCCTATAGTAAAAATGACTGCAGTGTAATGACAAAAATCATTGCATGACATTCGTATGGATAGTAACATTTATTGTGTTTATGGTAATTTTCACCACTGTCTGTAATAATAATTATTGCATGGTGTAATCATTTTCATCATTTCGTACATAAAATTAACAACAGCGCGTAATAATTATGAAATTGTCAAAAAATAAGACGACTAATTTATTCGCATGACTTGTAATCTTAGATAGCTTAGGTGTAGGACGTAGGACTACGAAACGATAGGTCCCCGGTTCAATTCCCAGTAGAAGCAAATTGTAAAAAGGTAAAGTTACATTAGGGAAAAAGAAGTTAAAGATAAAATAGAAGTAAAAAATAAAAAAAAGCTAAAAATTAAAAAAAGGAAAAAATAAAGAGGAAAAAATAAATAAATCACTTTTTGTATTTTCTTCTATTATCGCCAAATTATCTTCCTGGCAAATTTTATTACCACCAATTGTTAATTTTATTACAGCGCAATGAGATTTTTCATTACAGATGTATTAACTTTTACATCAGTTGCAATAGGGTCAAAAATAATTACAAATGCAATAGTTTTTATTACAGTTTTAATACCTTTCACTACATTTTTTCTCTCCGTGCAATAGAGACTTTTCATTTTGACATCGGCTCAGATAATCTGAACCTCGAAATATAGATGCACGTGCCACAGACGAATTTTAAATGGTGCACTTATCTTGCGCGCGCCGCACCGCGGTGCCATACATCGCACACCACACAAGACGCGGGCGAGACGTGGCAGTGAATGAATTTCATAATCATTTCTGTGTTCATAACATAACATATTGTCCGCAACGGCAACTTGCTCTCTTCCTCGGACCCACTCGGTCCACTTGTTATGCACCACGGAAGTCGCAGGCAATGGCAAGCGATGAGTGATTCTTAAAAGATACTATAAAAAGAGTCTCTTGACTCTCTTGAACTGGAAAACGTTCTCTCAAATTCACACGCACACAGGCTCATGCGATTCACTTGAAAGCTCTAGGAAATTTCAGATACATTTTCATAGGAACACCATTTTGTACCAATTTGGACATATATGTATTATTTGTATATGATTTTACCAAACGTTTTTTACAGCCAACATCATAATTTAAATCCATCTAATATAATACTGTTGCTGCGGTACATGCACCGTATGCAATTTCTAATAATCAAAACTAAGTCCAAGTACTGAACTTGGGCGTATAATATTTAGTGCAGTCAAAATATCCCATTTCAGGCCTCCAAATAGAAAAAATAGAGTTTGTGTTTTTTTGTTTGAGTTTTTTGTGGTTTTTGAATCAACGAGCTCCCAGGAATCTAAAACTCATTTTGCTAAAAAAAATTTTGATCGGAAATGTCCCAAAAAGTACAAAAAAGGAAACTCTTTAATCCTTGACCGGAGGTCAGTATGTGGGGTATCAGATCAAAGGGGACGTCAAGTACATTACATATCCGTTGTTTGTTTCCTGTTTCAAGGACCCTCAACGGAATAAATCGGGATTAAATGTAAAATTATTGTGTTCACGGTCGGAAATTTAGTTTCTTTTTAAAACTTTTACAGTAAACCGAAAAAGTTTACTCCATATTTTAAGCAAATTTTGTTTCAAATCTTAACAATTCAATTGTTTTATTAATTTTAGTAAAATTTGGTTTATTTCTTAAGAAATCCGAAAGTTTTATAAATTTTTAAGACTAAATATATTAGAAAGTAAACCAATTGGACCTTAATGACTAAAATTTTTCAATAAAACCAGACTTATATTAAAGTGTAAACTAAAAGTTTAAAATTGAGACTAAAAGTTTAAAAGTTGTAAAATCAGAGTTTAAAATCAAAACCATGAGTTTAAAATTTAATCTTTTGGACTAAAATTTTAACTTTAAACCAAAAACAGTTTTAAGTACTTGCCATATGGCCAGTTGTTCATGGAATAATAAATAATCATGAGGTATAAGCCCTCTGTGGCGCACTCGGTTGAGTCGCACATGCTAGTAATCTAGGGGTCCGGAGATCGAATCTCGGCGTGATCCAAATTTCCATAGGTACATGTGCCGCCTGATCCAAGTGTCTGAACATTATATACTTCAAATAGCCCATAAACGGTTGAGTGAACGCAGCCATGCCCCACAAAAAAATGTAATATGAAATTAAAAAAAATCGACTTAAAAAAAAACATTTTAAACTAAATTTTTTTTTAAAGTAAACCTCTCCAGTTTTAATATTTCACCCGATTCTGGTTTTGGATTTAATTATTTTAGTTTTGGATTTAAACTTTTATTTTATTAAAACCTAAACGCAATGTATTAAAATCAAATATAATGCAAAGTTTTGTATTTAAACTATTCAGTTTTATTTAGGTGTAAACAATCGAAAAGTTTAAAAATTAAACTTTTTTGTATTGGAACTATATACAATCAAAAAAGGTTTAATAAATAAACTAAATTTCCGACCGTGCGTGTATCTTTCCAAAGCCATAACTACGAAAATAATTCAAGTTGTCACTACGTTTCTCACTTTTCCGAATTTATAATAGCTAAAGATTCTATCATTAAATTTGCTAAGAAAAAAATTATCGGAAAGCTCTGAAAAAGGACATTAAAGAACACTAATTACAAACCTTGATCGAACGTGAGCATGCGGGGTGTCATATCAAAGAGGACGTCGAGTGCATTGCATATCCGGTATTTGTTTCCTATTTCAAGGACACTCAATGGAATAATTCGGGCTCAAACGAAAAATTACGGCTTTGGAAAGATACATATACGAGAAACACGAAAATTTTCCATTGGGTCCCAATTTTCTCCTCTGAGGGTCCTTGAAACAAGTAATAAACACCGGATATATAATGTACTCGACGTCCCCTTTGATCTGATACCCCACATGCTGACCTCCGGTCAAGGATTAAAGAGTATCCTTTTTTGTCCTTTTTGGGACCTTTCCGATCAAAATTTTTTTTAGCAAAATGAGTTTTAGATTCCTGGGAGCCCACTGATTCAAAAACCACAAGAATTAGCCTTACTCTATTTTTTTCTATTTGAAATGCTAATATGACTGCACAAAGTAAAAGAACTTTGTTCACCAGTCTATACAGGGTGTCCGGAAACTGCCACATAAACGAACCGGTTTGTGATTTCCCTTCAGATTTCCAGCAAAAAAAGTTGTATAAAACATACCCCAATTCGTAACCCTTCAGCTGCCACAGGCAGCGACGTGCATTCATAATAAGCAATTCCAAACTGCTTGACTAGGAAAAACTCCGGATTCATTATCACCGACATCACCAAATATCATTTTTGACAACATTTTCTCCTCCTGACGATTTATTCCGAAAACCCCGCGAAGTATGTATGTACATGCAAAAACTAAAACGAACACCATGCCGCACATAATCGAACCAAACTTGTTTGCAGCATGTGTACGGACTTGGCGAATGTATCTATCATATCATAATTCATGTACACGTACATGATGCAGTGAGCAGAGGAACATGTTGATTCCAGATGCTTGAGTCGGTTCATATGATGGGCGAATATTTTTTGTTTGTTTTATGTGCGAATTTATATGAGCGCACTCAAGCAGAATTGGTGTTGATTGAGTTACATGTTGCGTGTGGATTGAATATGGATAGTAGACGTTAAATGCATGTTGAGAGGAAAATATAAACTTTAGTTACATTTTCCAGAAGAAATCAGTTGACTACAGGTGACTTTTTGTGGAATTTAAAAAAATGTTCAACTTTGTGTGTTTTTTTGGGAAAAGTTTGTAGTTTTCTCTTCAAATTATGTCGGAGTTGTGCTGTGCGGCAGATTTTTTAATAACATCGGAATTTTTGACCCTTTTATTAGCTAAGAAAGGAGGATCGTTCAATCTGGGTGGTCAAAATTTAAAATTCATTTTGAATGTAAACAAAAAAGCGTTACACGGAAATTTAATTTTGAAACATATGAAAAGTACATTTGGCTTACCGGAAGTTGTAAATTAATTAAATTATTTTGTTGGCCGTGTCTTTTGTTCGCGACCGAGAAATCTGTTTGGAATAAATCCGGACTTAGCATTTAAATATTTAACGGGTTCAGCTGTAAAGCACGCTAGTTCGGAAACACATCTTCAGTCGTTAATTAAGTTAGATTTCTTCGGATCGCAAAGAATAGAGCTTATGCTAAATTACCAGGCGGCATTATTGATTAGATTACATAACGAAAAAGTTGACCGTAATCGGAATATTTTGAAACGTTTAATCGATACAGTGATTCATCTCGCAGAGCAAGAGCTTCCTTTATCGGATTCTATGATATAAGTGCCAACCGTAAGGCAATAACTTCTCATATTTCCAAAGGATTTTAAATTATGTCGGTAATAAGCTAAATGCACAATGCTACGATGGCGCAGCGGTAATGAGTTATCAAATCTGCGGAGTTCAATCTCTAACTCGCGAAAGATATGAGCCCGCATTGATCGTTCCATGCTATGCTCATTCACTAAATTTGGATTTGTCTAAATCGGTTGAATTGATTCCAGAAATTAAGCTTTTTTTTGCGTGCATAAACGAGATAGCTACTTTTTTCAGTACATCCACTTAAAGGGCAGATCTTTTTTCATCTATAGTTAAGCGCCGATTACCACTTGTTTCCAAAACGCGTTGGCGTTATCATTTTCGAATTATTAACGTTATATTTGAAGACTAGGATGATATTATAATAGTTTTTGATACGATTTTAAATAATTAACAATATTTCCAGTCACTGTGGCTTCTGCCGAGAGGTCGTTTTTAACTTTATAACGTATCCATACATTTTTAAGAATCACCAATCCTAGGAAAGGTTTTCAGATCTTGTTTTGATTGCTGCCGAAAAGGATATTCTCATACAAATGCGAAGAGAAATTTTTTTTTATAAAGTAATTAAAGCTTTTTTGGATAAAGAGAGGCGTGAAGAATAAGAAATGCTTTATTTTTTTATTCCTGATTTCTTCTATAAGGCATAAAGCCGCTTGCTATAAACGCTTTTGCAACTGTGTTTATTGTATTATTCAGTTCATTTTTAATTATGTGAAATTGGCTTTGGAATGATCAACTGCTTGACTATGAGGAATTTTCACTGCACGTCACTGGCCACAGGCATTTCAAGATTAAAAAAAAATCTTTGACTTTCGACTAAAACCTCAATATCTCAAAAGCTAGATAGAATAACAAAATGAGATTATTATTGCAGCCAACAAATTTACCTAAAAAATAAAACTAATTGTACTAAAATCGGATAAGAGGTTTGGTTTTTACATAACTTCAAAGTAAAAATTTTGTGATTTGACCCAAAAAGAATCTATTTTTCCATCTCAATTTTCTCCAATATAAGCCAAGGTGAGGTGCTCGTACGATTCTTTTAAAAATTGGCGCATAGTCTAGCAATCATTTCTTTCCTAAATCATTTTATTCTAGCTTCGTTATTTCTAACAGTTTTACTGCCTTCTCTCTCTTGATTACCGTAACTCCTAGTGGAGCATGGTGCGTTGATGACTACCGTGTGTAGTCATCAACGTTACAAAGACAACTGAATTCGGAGTGTGATACTATATACAAATAATACATATATGTCCAAAGCTCACTCAAAATCGGGTACACATTTTTTGGCCATGTCTTCTGATCTGCACCCAATGTCACAAATACGACCATACAGATACACGTATACAGGCTATTAAAGCTATTTGCTCTTTTGCTACACAGTTCAAGTTGAAGAGCGTTTAGATACTCTGCCAGAGCAGGTTTTCGTGCATTTGTCGACTTCATGAGTGTATCTTCTTCCACTGTCCCATGCCATGGGTCGGGGTGGCTTACGCAAAAGTATCTGCGCCTGCGAAAACTGCGTATTGAAAAAATATGAAAGATGATTTGATGACAATGCATTTCTTGAGGTTGCGGAACAGGTTGCCATGCGTTCATTGACCTCATTAGTGCATTTCGTAAGGTGCATGCCGCGCTGAATGCAATATAGTGGTAGCATGCGGTAGAGTGAGTGGATTTAGTGCAGGACAAGGCAACACAACTTCCATATACAGGGTGTCCGGAAACTGCCGCATAAACGCACCGGTTATGATTCCTCACTTGATTTCCAGCAAAAAAGTTGAAAGGAATATACCCCATCAGCTTAACCCTTTAGCTGCCACAGGCATTTAAAGATTTTTGAAAAAATCATTTTCTTGCACGACTTAAAGCCTAAAATCTCCAAAGCTAGACCAGCTACAATAGTGAAATAAAATGATTTTAACAGTCAACAAATTTACCTGTAAAATAAAACTAACCACCCCAAAATCGGAAAAGAGGTTTGGTTTTTACAGAGCTTCAAAGTCAAATTTGCGTGATTTGACCCAAAAACAATTTTTTTTCCATTTCAATTTTCTCCAACTTCTGCCAAGGTGAGGTGCTTGTAGGATTCTTTTAAAAATTGGCGCATAGTCTTACGACCATATCTTTCTTACATCATTTTATTCTAGCTCCATTATTTCTAACAGCTTTAGTACCTTAAGTGCAGAAAACTAGGGTTAATTTTGGCTCGATTTCGACATACTTTGAATAGATTTTACCAATTGCAGATCTTTAGGGGCAGTGTGAATTGAATTGTATTGAATTCGAGCCAAAATTAACCCTAGTTTTCTACACATTGTAGCTGGTCTAGCTTTGGAGATATTAGGCTTTAAGTCGTGCAAGAAAATGATTTTTTCAAAAATATTTTAATGCCTGTGGCAGCTAAAGGGTTAATCTGAGGGGGTATGTTCATACAACTTTTTTGCTGGAAATCAACTGAGGAATCATAATCCGGTGCGTTTATGCGGCAGTTTCCGGACACCCTGTATATTTCAAAAAAGATATATTTCTATACAGAACATCAACTGAAAATTTGTATGCTAGTTGTTCTGTCCTGTTCTGTTCGATTCAATTGGAGGGATATGAGTACGAGAGTGAGTTGTAGAGTATTGATAAAAAAATACGATATTTGATCAGCAAAAATCCTATATCGCTGTATTTTTGCAGGATGGTTGGTGATGCTGATGGCGTCCTGATTATGGAAAAAAAGTCCCCAACGATTGGAGGGCAACCTTGAAAAAAGGGGATAAGGGAGTATTTTTTTACTTTTTAGCAAATATTTCAAAACCGACCAAATATACAGAAAAATTTAATTGTTTGAAACAAATGAGAATGCCCACTTTTGTATGAAAGTTGGTTAACGAAATTTGTATCAGAAGTGTCAAAACGCAAAAGTCTCTATAAGAGAGCAACGAATATATGAGTTTCAATTTTGGATCGATTTTGATATAATTTGAATAAATTTTACCAAATTGCATATCTTTAGGGGCAGTTTTAGTTGAATTGAATTGAAATAGAGCTAAAATTAACCACAGTTTTCTGTACTTAAGGCATTAAAACTGTTAGAAATACGGAAGATAGAATAAAATGATGTAAGAAAGAAATGATCTTTGGACTATGCGCCAATTTTGTAAAGAATCGTACGAATACCTCACCTTGGCAGAAGTTGCAGAAAATTGAGATGGAAAAATATTTTGTTTTTGGGTCAAATCACAAAAATTTGACTTTGAAGTTCTGTAAAAACCAAACCTCTTATCCGATTTTAGTGCGGTTAATTTTATTTTTTGGATAAATTTGTTGGCTTTAATAATAATTTTGCTTTGCTATTCTAGCTAGTATAGCTTTTGAGATAATGACGTTTTAGTCGTCAAAGAAATTTTTTTTTTTAAATCTTCAAATGCCTGTGGCAGCTAAAGGGATAAGCTAAGGGGGTATGTTCAATACTACTTTTTTACTGAAAATCAATGAGGAATCACAATCCGGTGCGTTTATGCGGCAGACACCCTGTATATTTTTCTAACTTACGACTAATGAAAAAAAAAAAACTATCGGAAAATGGGTTTTGATACCGAAATTTATACTTTTAGGCCCGTATTTATAAACATAGCTTAACTCAAGGCGACCTTTAGTCAAGTATACCGAAATTCAAAAAAATAGATGTCATTTCCAGTAGTTTATATTACAAGTCAATTAAGTCATTTAAGGCGAAACTCAAGGAGACCTTAAGCTGTTAACACAATTGTAATATAATAATAACTCAAGGTAGGTAACTAGCTACATTGACTTCAAGTGAGGTGGACTATTGCAAAATTTCAAGGTTTCCTGGAAATCGCCTTAAGTCAAGGATGCATTGACTCGAGAAATTAAATTATTTCAATGAAAAACTACTGGAAATGGCATTTATATTTGAAGGTAAGGTATGTTTAAAAATACGGGCGTTAGTTTTGGCTAATTTTTGCTATGATTGTTGCCACGGCCGGTCAAGAAACAATACTACGTATACTATAAATTAAAAAATCAGCTGTCTAGACGGGAATGCATAAATGCAAATTTAGAGAAAGTATTGAATAAACTGGTCGCAACATGCAGGAAGAGCTTCTTACAAAAATCATATGTGCAAAATTTTAACTTCCTTTATTCTGTCAGAAGTTATGGAGTGAGTAAAATGCCCGAACGGAATAACAAAGAAGGTATTTTTTCAGAAACTCCATGTCTATGACCCTAAAACTCATACCTACATTTATATTAATTATTATCGTCTCCATTATAGACTTTTCTTTTTGACACCAAAGCCTTCATAGCCTGCTAAATATCTCCCTTTTCTGATTATATAAAAAATATTGATAATACATACATATGTATGTGCTAATATTTTTGTAATTTCTGATTATTTACTTTTTATTTTAATAGTTTATTGAACAGAGTTAAATGTAATAATTAATGCATATTTCACTAAAATAAGGTAAATTTAGGAATAGACTTCTCCTCACGCAGTGTATAAAAAGAGGAGAAGGCAGACCATTTTTCTGTATCTCTTACCTTTTTTGAAATAATCGCAACAAAAAACGAAAAGAGTCCCCCTTTCCCCCCTTTTTTTAAGGTTGCGGATCACTAATCGGTTGGGACTTTTATTGCCATAATCTGGGGACCATCTCCAACCATAATTCAAACAAATTTCCGATGTAGGATTTTTGCCGACCAAATATGCCATTTTTCTTAGACTTGTCGCATCGCTTGGGTTGCTTGGAATTGACTCTCAAATATCATATTTAAATATCGGCTCAGATAATCTGAACCTCAAAATATAGATACACACGCCACAGACGAATTATAAATTTCGTAGGCGCATGCACAACGTGTTCTCGTGTCGTTTCCTTCTCTCCATCCAACTTTGTCCACTTCTCATGCGCCGCGGTGCCATACATTGCACACCACACAAGACGCGGGCGGTACGTGGCAGTGAATGAATTTCATAATTATTTCTGTGTTCATAACATAACATATGGTCCGCAACGGCAACTTCCCAGCAAAAAATCTGATCAGGTTTGTCAGGTTTAAGGAATAGGTAAGGGAAACGATTTCAGCTTTGGCCTTATAATAATTCTTACGAAAGCTTTATTGCTTCTTTCTGTCATGGATAATTCGCGTTCGCTTTGTTTAATATTAAACTAAGGCACAATTCAGACTTACTTTAGTTTATTGCAAGCTTTACTTCCAGACAGGTATAAATAGTAATTATAATAATGGTTACGTAAGGCTCTTTATAATTTAGTTCAAACTTTAATTCATACCAGAAATAAGACAAAATTACTTTTCAGTAATTTAAAGTTTTTGTAAGCCTTTGTATAAGGTATCTAAAATGTATTTTTCTGAAAACCTTTCCATTCCCTTATTAAAAATATATTTAGTTCTTAAGTAAGTCTTATTTTAAGTTTCTTTCCAAATTGAAATTAAGTATCATTTTGCGAGGAGATTGCTATGACAGGCTCTGTGGCTCAGTTGGTTAAGTCACGATGCTAGTAATCTAGAGGTGCGGAGATCGAATCTCGGCGTGGTCAAACATTTCCGGGCATGTGCGGATATGCACTATGTCCCACAAGGGGGGGTACACAGAAGAAGAATAATGCCATAATAGTTCAGAAAAATCACAATTTTTTTATAATTCTCTAAACATTATCAAACCATTTACATAAGGATATGAAAAGGTATTATAATCTTTTTTTTTCAGGCATCCGTATAACTTATTTAAAGCTACTGATAAATCTTTTTTAAAGGATTAAATAGTTTTATTATAAGGTAAAAGTTACGTATCTGAGCTTAAACCTTATCGCCAATGACATGGCCTGTGCTTCGGTAAGGTATCTGACAGGTTAATGCCTTTGCAACGCGTAATTCCTTACCGAAGGTTTCCCTTACTTCAAAGGTATACAGCGTATGGATACAAACCTTAAATAAGCCTTCAATTTTTTGCTGGGTTGCTCTCTTCCTCGGACCCACTTGGTCCACTTGTCATGCATCACGGAGATATCCATCACACACCACGGAAGTCGCAGGCAATGGCAAGCGATGAGTGATTCTTAAAAGATACTATAAAAAGAGTCTCTTGACTCTCTTGAACTGGAAAACGTTCTCTCAAATTCACACGCACACAGGCTCATGCGATTCGCTTCCCAGCAAAAAATCTGATCAGGTTTGTCAGGTTTAAGGAATAGGTAAGGGAAACGATTTCAGCTTTGGCCTTATAATAATTCTTACGAAAGCTTTATTGCTTCTTTCTGTCATGGATAATTCGCGTTCGCTTTGTTTAATATTAAACTAAGGCACAATTCAGACTTACTTTAGTTTATTGCCAGCTTTATTTCCAGACAGGTATAAATAGTAATTATAATAATGGTTACGTAAGGCTCTTTATAATTTAGTTCAAACTTTAATTCATACCAGAAATAAGAAAAAAATTACATTTCAGTAATTTAAAGTTTTTGTAAGCCTTTATATAAGGTATCTAAAATGTTTTTTTCTGAAAAGCTTTCCATTCCCTTATTAAAAATATCTTTAGTTCTTAAGTAAGTCTTATTTTAAGTTTCTTTCCAAATTGAAATTAAGTATCATTTTGCGAGGAGATTGCCATGACAGGCTCTGTGGCTCAGTTGGTTGAGTCACGATGCTAGTAATCTAGAGGTGCGGAGATCGAATCTCGGCGTGGTCAAACATTTCCGGGCATGTGCGGATATGCACTATGTCCCACAAGGGGGGGGGGTACACAGAAGAAGAATAATGCCATAACAGTTCAGAAAAATCACATTTTTTTATAATTCTCTAAACATTATCAAACCATTTACATAAGGATATGAAAAGGTATTATAATTTTTTTTCCAGGCATCCGTATAACTTATTAAAAGCTACTGGTAAATCTTTTTTAAAGGCTTAAATAGTTTTATTATAAGGTAAAAGTTACGTATCTGAGCTTAAACCTTATCGCCAATGACATGGCCTGTGCTTCGGTAAGGTATCTGACAGGTTAATGCCTTTGCAACGCGTAATTCCTTACCGAAGGTTTCCCTTACTTCAAAGGTATACAGCGTATGGATATAAACCTTAAATAAGCCTTCAATTTTTTGCTGGGTTGAAAGCTCTAGGATATTTCAGATACATTTTCATAGGAACAACATTTTGTACCAATTTGGACATATATGTATTATTTGTATATGGTGATACGGTTGTCAGCCATACCACTTCCTAGTCGCATTGTTAGTTTATTATTCTACGATAAGAATATTTCTTATCATCTTCTGAATAACAAACTTGCGACGAGTCGTGCCGAGTTTGGAAACTCGTTTCTCTATGAGTGTCTATTTCACAGAGTGGCGACCGAACGATCATGGCCACAGAGCCTTCTGCCTTAAGTGCAGAAAACTAGGGTTAATTTGGGATCGATTTTGATATAATTTGAATAAATTTTACCAAATTGTAAATTTTTAGGGACAGTTTGAATTGAATTGAAATTGAGCTAAAATTAACCCTAGGTTTTTGCACTTAAGGCATTAAAACTGTGAGAACTGTAAACGCCTTTCTACTACCTCGTTTTCGGTTATTTATTATCCTTCAACTATTGTATGTACCATGAGTCGTGAGACACCCTGTATATAGTAGAATTGCATTATCATTAACCATTACATTAAACCTGACCTGTCTGTTCACTTCAGTCTTTCACCGAGAGCGATCGCATTTTTCTTTTGTCTGGGTTTAGTCGTTTCGCTGTTTGTCCGCTTTCGTTTTACAGCTTTTACTTTCAGCATTTTGCCCAATTTCAACAGGTTATGGGCCCAGAAATAAGCTCAAGTGCTGCGCGATAAATATCAGTATAGAAACACAAAAATATCTTGTTCCAAGAAAAGTTTTTGCTCAAAATAATGCTTATTTATTTATTTTAAGCAAAGACTTTTCTTGGAACAAGAGAAAACATCTTAAATCAGAAAAAACTTTTCTCGAAATTCTTTCTTTTCTTGAAAATACATCTTAAATCAGGAAAAAATTTTCCTTGGCTGTTTTTTATTGTATTTTTTTCTTGTTTTTAGCAAATGATTTTTTCAGTGTTCCTTCGTCTATGTCTTCGACCCATCTGTGTACCACACTATATGTTTTGATAGATGGTTGTCGTTCCATTTACTACAGTTTTCCCTAACTGTAGAGGTTTGAATGTTGGAGTCGAAGGTATACATGGCGAGGGTATAATCGCTGCCCATATCTACACTCAACAAAAACAATAGTACCATTAACTATTTTCCATATTAACCTAACTATTTTACCCCATGATTTGCAGCCTATCATGTCATAGTCAGTACAACTATGAAACCTGGTTGATTATTCATTTGATTACTTTCATATTTTTCAGTTACCTAGTTAAATTTACTTGGGTTTGTAATTTATAGCATACATTGTGAGGCATCGCATAAAAGAAACAGCAAAGCTAATATTCAAAAACAAATATGCCGTAATTGTTTTAACTTGTGCAAAATATGACATGTAAACGATCATTTATGTAATTGGTATAAAAAACTATTTCTTAGTACAAACTAACCATATTCATGGTAAATTTGAAATAGTAGTATTAACTTGGTTGCATATAGTTAATGTTACAAAAAGTTTTCTCTGAGTGTAGGATTGGGTTTGCAATGATTTCTGTAATCCTACAGTGTCCTACCCTTAGAGGGGTCCACATGTTCGATGATTGTAGTCTGTACGCTGCCAGTCTTGCCTCTTCTGTGATTGAAAGATCTAGTGGTGGCAGGTCAAGTAGTTTCTCTAGAGTTGGTGCACTTACATTGCGCCGGTTATGCTTGCGCAGGACAGTCTTTGTACTGATGCCAACTTCGCTGCTGCTGTTTTTTGTTTCATTTTAGTGCACCAGACAATCGAGTCATAGGTCAGACGGGGTTTGACCACGGCTTGTAAATCCAGTGAATGATTCGTGGTTTTAACCCCCACGTCTTCCCTATTGCTCTTTTAGTTGCATATAGTGTCTGTTTCCCGTGAGTCTGTTGTCAAGGGTGACTCCCAGATATTTTACGTCAGTGGTAAACTGCAATTGTTGATTAAATAATGTTGAAGCATTTAGCCCATCCAAATTGTGTTTGCGACTGAAGGTTATTCGTGTTGTTTTGGCGGGATTGACCGATAGGCCTAGCCTCCTGCACCAATCCTCCACTTTACAATAATCTTGCAAAGACAGTGGTGTCATATCTCGGATGAAATGTTTGGTGGTGTGGCAAATTTTGATTAAGTTCGGCAAGTCGGGCATTTTGACACAATTTACAAAAAATTATATTACATTGTAACAATTAAAAATAGAGGAGTCCCATCGTACATTAATTTTCCCCAAATGAGCCAATAAAAATTGACAAAGTTATTTCAGTTAAAAACGGTCGTGTACCTTAAATTTATTATTTGACGATGTATTTTATATTGTTCAATATTGACTTGTATCACTGCCATCTAGATAGACAGGGTGAACTGCAGAAACCATATGTCAATGGATAAGAGTCTACTACTTGTAATTGATGTTCCTATTGTCGTAACGTCTTCTTAATCATTGACAGGTTAAATTTAACCAGATGATAATGGTGTTGCTTGCATCCTCAAAATTTGTTTTTTTTTTGTATACAATGACATTAACTAACATTAAAAACTTTAAAATGCGAATATGTTGAAACTGTGTTTTGACATTTACGACAGCTGTATTATCATGGCGTGATAGACTTTGGTTTCAATAGGAACTTAAAACAACGCCGCATAACGTCATTACTGGAAATATCATATAAAAATAAAAAAATATGGTTATTTGTGCACCAACCTCAACCAAGCCTCATACAAATGTGTTCTATTGATGCCACAAAACATATATAAAAACTCTGAGAAGTTTTCCCTTAGGGGAAAAATCTTAGATCATGTATATGTCTACGTTATTGCTTACAAAATAATCCACATTGCATCAGCCGTTATCTTATCACTCCAGAAGCCCAAAAATCCTTTCAAACCGCTCACAGTACCCCAAATGTAGACTTTCGAACGACAACCATAATGCCCATTCTCAGTTTCCTTAGAGAAGTGTCCTTTTTGGCGGTACATATGTACATAATATCTTTTGAAAACCCTAGTAATGCATGCATTCTAAAGAAAAAGGGACCATTTTTGTCCAAGGACATCTTTCTCATAACAAGTGCCGACACCAAAATAATAAGGATCGCACCACTTAACTTCCATCTGAGTTTCACCCAAATCGCTCCACAGAGGGAGCCAAGAGAATCAATTGAAAGATAACCTTTCATCAGTGGCGTATTTACAGGGGCGGCACAGGGGGCACGTGCCCCCCCTGTGAGCACATCAAACTTTTTTCACACCATACTAAAAATTGCAGTACCAAATGTTCCCTTTTTATTTGGAGCGTTTCTATTACTAAACTTTGTAAATCTTTTTCAAAACATTATCATCACATCATCTTCTTAATTCGCCAGATCTCCTCGTTGATGAACCCTTTCCGTTTTTCGAACGGGTTGAATTTATTTTCCTAGACGCATGGTTTCAAGAACAAGAACTCTCAGAGAATAAGTACAAGCTATGATTATGTCGAGGCAACGAGGTGGTCATGAAACGTTGCCCAATCTCGACATGAATCTGTTCGAGAAAACAAGGACTGCTATTGAAAGTCTCGTCGTGTGTGAAGTGACCCCATCTTATGTTCATATAAGTTGAGGAGATGTTGTGGTATCGATGTCTTGGAAGCCGCTGAATTGATAAATATTTGAAACAATCGGTCTGATTTTTCGATCGGGCTTGTGTATTTTAATTTGGCCGTAAATTCGTGTTGGGCTGCTCTAAAGTTCTTTAAACCAGATGCTTCTCTTTCTGTTAAAATGCTAAAAATTGAGGTGTTTTGGTGGGAAAGCATTTTTAGCATACATTTTCGAATTCCTACGGTTCGGTGTCTGTGATGCCCTGCCTGGGGTACTTTCTTCAATGCTTCAATTTTCACGAAGTAAACATCAATTTGCAATTGATTTGTTAAAGCATATTGCTCCAGCTTACCATCTAGGACTCGTTTTAAAAGGTATTGCAGATACTATAGATTTGAAGCTAGTGTAGTACATATGGAAATAACAAACAATCATACCTTCCTTCTTACTTTTGTTGCTTCATTTTAATGAATCGATTTATCACTTCCCGGCTCTATGCCACGGATAGCTCCTACACGGCTGAAAATTTTGGTGTAATTTTTTTAAAAAAATATACTCATACTTTTCCATATAAAAACTTTATCAAAAGTATAATTGAACTATATTAAAAGTATAAGTATTCTTGATCAAAATTTTACTTTTCAATAGTATAAAATTGATAAGCAAATTTATACAAACCGCTCGAAAAAATAAAAATTGTATTACGAGTGCAGTCGGCTTCGAACCGACAATTCTGTGATTTGTAGGCAAGCACGCTGTTCACTGAACCAGACAGACTACAAATCAATAGATTTCTAGGTTGAATGGGTTTCTTTCGTTGATAGTGTAGATTTGATAACATAGTAGGATTGATTCTACTCTTTTATGTTATAATAACATTCAATGCAATTTATTCTATACCGAACGGTGAAAAATGTATAATATTAAAAGGGTATTTGGATAATTTTATTCTGTAGCGGTTATAATTAATATAATTGTTGAATAAACTAAAATTATAAGTTGAAAAGGGTCAAATTTGATTCAAGTTTTGGAATAGATAGGAGTTATACTATTTTATTTATAAAATTTACTCCCGGTTTACACCAAAATTTACTACCGTGTAGTCATAGGCGCCCGCAGAAATATTTCCAGGGGAGGGCAACCTCGAACACTTTTTTTATTTTTTTTTTTTTTTAATTTTTTTTTTATTTTTTTTTTTTTTAATTTTTTTTTTGTTTTTTTTTTTTTTTATTTTTTTGTTTTTTTTTTTTTTTAAAGAGTTCATACAAAAAATTATACGTACTAAGAGTGAATAATGAAATGTGAATCAATTGTATAAGTAGTATGTTTCAAAATACAATTGAATTTCATTTTAACAACACAATTGAAGGGTTTACACCAAGAAGGGAGTAGCTTTATTCTTGTCCATTCATTAATTAATTACACTGGTTTTTTGTAAGACTTGATCAGAAGGATTATAAAAAAAACAATGTATAATAAAATTATCTGATATAAAGCAAGCAAACAGATGCCAGTGAAACAAGAGTTAATTATTGTTCTTTTGCTTTTAAAAAAAGACTAAAAAAAATGTTATTCATCAAAAAATCGACAAAATTTCCAGCGTTTCTCGCTTTTTCATTCATTTTTTTATTTTTACTATTTATTATTATTATAAAAAAGTAAAAGAATAAAATGTTTGGGGCAAGAACGGATTAGCTTGAAATTTCAAAATAGCCCCACGTTTAATCCCGTTGCTTAAGCTACATGAAAATTATTGCAAAATATGAAGACGGCACCACACTAAACAAAAATAAAAAAATTTTTAAAATTGTTGAAAACTCTAATTTTGAAAAATATATGTTCGTTCATTTATTTTGAAATTTCAAACTAACCCGTTTTTGCCCCAAAGATTTTTTCTTTTACTTTTTTATAATAATAATGACTAGAAAAGCTGGACATAACATAACTTTGTAAAAGAATATGTATAAATCTCAATTTGGTGCAAATAGGAACTGTAACCGCCTTTTATCCTGGCCAAATCGATTTATAACATCTGAATAAAAATTCAATTTTACCAAATCTTTAACTAAATTTCGATGGATATACATCATACATAAAGCATCGAGCCTTGTGTCGGTCATTGTTGATCGCAACCAGGTTTTTACTTTGCGTAAGGTACTAAAAGACCGCTCAGCAGTGCATCTTTTTAATTTATAGTTTGTTGGATAGAATCATATGTAAATCTGTTGAAATATCAAACTAGACACCTAGGGCGAATTGTAAATTTTTTTTATTAACTTATAAATAACATTAATAAGCGAATCGCAAGTATTTATCAATCAATTGATAGTTGATAATTATCAATACTTCAATAAATTTTTAATCAAAACTAAATTTTCAATGAAATAGAGATGCAAGTTGACCAAATTCTGTGCCATTATTATTGATTGATAGATAGATGTACGAGTAATTTTCGCATTAGGGCTGATCAATATTGACTAGACACTAAGACTAAAATAGGCTCAGCTGTATTAGTGTGATGTGTTTCCTTTTACAAGAGGTGTGGGGCCACGTAAGTGAACATTTAAGTTTTTCACACGTACATGACATGGTCGTCGATGGGTACGGTTCCGAAACGCACCGGTCGCATATGTTCCGACAACATGTTGTCCATTCTGATCCTCTAACTGGGATTTTACGAATAAGAAATGATTTCCGGAACTTTTCGTTTACATATTCCACACAGGCAGACATACGGAAAACACCGAAATTTATTGCCGATCCGCAAAACCGCAGTTACAGGATCAGAATGGACAACATGTTGTGGGAACATATGCGACCAGTGAGTTTCAGAACCGCATCCAATGTTGTATTGGAATTTGAATAAAAGGTTCATAAAATGTTTGCAGAAAGTGTCCGAAAAATTAAAAAAAAAACTTGCAAAATCCAGGGGAGGGCAAGTGCCCTCCCTTGCCACCCCTGCGGGCGCCTATGCGTGTAGTATTGTGGATTGTACTTGTAAAATATTAATCGGCACTTGTTACGATTTTACGGGATCTGTTACTAGATCTTTGACAAAACATGCAAAGGCATATTTTTCAGTAAATCCTAATTTTGCATTCAAATTCGCTTAAACTTTCCATGGAATTCAAGACCACAATGTCAGTCAACATTTGTTGTATCTTTTATTTGTGTTTCTTTCAAAAGTAAGCAGAACCACTTTTTGGCGGAATTTGGCAGAAATTTGGCAGAATTTCGGACGATGTATGAAATATATCTTCCAAAGAAAAGTGTTCCGTCTGGAATCCGTTTTGTCATATGGAAACAGTCTCTCTGGTAATTGCATTAATTCCATAGCCAATTAAGTACCATATTCGGAAAATTCCTTTTCGGCTTCAGGCTCCTTCGAACTACGCAAACTTTTTTAAGGCCCTCCGTATTTTGGTTCAGGAAAAGCCAAAAGCAGTTAATGAGTGTTCCAAGATCTGTCACGAAAACTAAACTTTTGGTGTAATAAACCTGAAATGCAAAGGACATACATACCTTAACTTAAGGACACCTTGAGTCAAGGATGCCGGAATTAAAATAAATATAATTTTCCATACCTTTTCATAGAAATCACTTATATTCACGAGTCAATGCATCCTTAATTTAAGGAGAAACTCAAGGAGACCTTGAAATTTTCTATAGTCAACCTCACTTGAAGTCAATTTAGCTACCCACCTACACGGAGAGAAAAAATGTAGTGAAAGGTATTAAAACTGTAATAAAAACGATTGCAAATGTAATCATTTTTGACCCTATTGCAACTGATGTAAAAGTTATTACATCTGTAATGAAAAATGTCATTGCGCTGTAATAAAATTAACAATTGGTTGGTAATAAAATTTGCCATGAAGATAATTTAGCGATAATAGAAAAATGCAAAAAGTAATTTTTTTTATTTTTTCCTTTTTTTTATTTTTACATTTTTTTATTTCTCACTTCTATTTTATCCTTAACTTCTTTTTCCCTATCTTAACTTTACCTTTTTACAATTTGCTTCTACTGGGAATTGAACCGGGACCTATCGTTTCGTAGTCCTACGTCCTACACCTAAGCTATCTAAGATTACAAGATGCGAATAAACTAGTCGTCTTATTTTTTGACAGTTTCAATATTATTACGCGCTCTTGTTAATTTCATGTACACCATGCAATAATTATTATTACAGACAGTGGTGAAAATTACCATAAACACAATAAATGTTACTATCCATACAAATATCATGCAATGATTTTTTTCATTACACTGCAATCATTTTTACAATAGGCCAGCACCAGTAAAAACAACTGAATTGTATTCAATTTCACTATAATTTAATAACTTTCACTACAAATTTAGTGAAATTGTATGTTGTGAATTTCATTGTATGATTTTGTTGAATTCATTGCACATTTTTCTCTCCGTGTACCTTGAAATATTATATTTCAATTTAGTTTTTTGTTATAGAAATGAAAAACGCGAACTCCACAATATTATTATTGAGTAAATTATTAAAAACACCTTTAATTTGAGTTCGCAGATTTATTTAAAATTATTTTTATATAATTTAAATACATGTATGCATTTCGGACGGCTTTCCGTCCATCTTCAGCAACACGACTAAAAGTTAGGCGGAAGCTTTCAAAAAACTAATACAGAGAATTTTGAAATATTAAACTAGGTGACAAAATTAAGTAGCAAAAGCAACTAAAAAAGATTTAAAAAAAAAAAAAAAAAAAAAAAAAGGGACATAGCAAAAGCAACAAAATTGAGTACAATTATAATTAAAGGTCAAGAAATTACAACAAAGCAAAAGCAACAAATCTAATAAATAAATAAATTAACATCCAAAATTAAACATAGTGACTAGAAAAAAAAAAAAATTAATATAATAAAATTAAGAGAAACTAAATGAAAAATGGGCAATGTTGACAAAATTTCATTAAGTCAGTAGGTTGAACAATGGTGATTCGATATTTCCTAGGTCGGCATTCATCGCTGATTCGTCTTTATGTATAAATATGCTCTCATAGGCGTCAAGTTTTCGTTCGTCGGTGATTGACCTCTGAAACTATTGAGGTCAATCACCGACGAACGAAAACTTGACGCCTATGAGAGCATATTTATACATAAAGACGAATCAGCGATGAATGCCGACCTAGGAAATATCGAATCACCATTGTTCAACCTACTGACTTAATGAAATTTTGTCAACATTGCCCATTTTTCATTTAGTTTCTCTTAATTTTATTATATTAATTTTTTTTTTTTCTAGTCACTATGTTTAATTTTGGATGTTAATTTATTTATTTATTAGATTTGTTGCTTTTGCTTTGTTGTAATTTCTTGACCTTTAATTATAATTGTACTCAATTTTGTTGCTTTTGCTATGTCCCTTTTTTTTTTTTTTTTTTTTTTAAATCTTTTTTTAGTTGCTTTTGCTACTTAATTTTGTCACCTAGTTTAATATTTCAAAATTCTCTGTATTAGTTTTTTGAAAGCTTCCGCCTAACTTTTAGTCGTGTTGCTGAAGATGGACGGAAAGCCGTCCGAAATGCATACATGTATTTAAATTATATAAAAATAATTTTAAATAAATCTGCGAACTCAAATTAAAGGTGTTTTTAATAATTTACTCAATAATAATTATATTTCAAGTCTATTGTAAACCTAAGGTCTCCTTGAGTTTCGCCTTAAATCAAGGTCTTGCCAATGTTTTTCCTATGTAGCTGCTCTCGGGTATCCCCACACCAAAATTTGATGTAACAAATTAGCCCCGTACTCTGTGCCCCCCCTTTGAAAATTTTCTAAATACGCCACTGCCTTTCATTCCCTTCAACGGCGAATTTACCGCTATTCCCGCAACTCATCAGTAATTGTCGATTCTTTGTAAGGGCGATCAAAGGAAAATGTATACCAAATTTAGCAATGATCAAACCACTGAAAGGTTGACTTAAAGCTTCGTTAGGTTTTCGCTATGTTTTACAATGTCACATTTTGTCACGGAACAACCCAACGTACACATCCTAATTTCCTTAAAATAATCACATGTGTTTTACTATGTTCCAAATAATTATCACCAAAAAAATGGTTTTAGACACGAATAAGAGAAAAAAATATATGTTGCTGTGGGGACTCGAACACACCTACGCACCAAACCTGGCGGATACCCAACCAGGCTACATCGACGACAGATTGGCCCAATAAATCTAGCAATCATCACATGATCATGTTCAAACATTTTGCAGAGCGTTGACATATTGCAGAATGGAGAGAAAGAAATGTCGAACGCTTCCATGATTTGCGGTGCGGTGACAGACATCATTCTTCTTCTTCTCAGTACCGTATAGCCCTATGTGGGGCCGTGGTGCGTTAACTCCGCCGTTTGTAGGCAATTTCGAGTCAACGTTACATTGCATATCATTTCCGAGTGCATATAATGTTGCAAGCGCTATATATTTCCTATCCGCACATGTACGGAAATTTTGGACCACGCCGAGATTCGATCTCGGACCTCTAGATTACTAGCATCGTAGAGTGCGACTCAACCAAGTGAGCCACAGAGCGTGTTACAGATGACAGACATCATTAAAATAACAGGCGCGACAATCCAACATTGGACTAAGGCCGCAGGATGTGTTAGTGACATCCTATTTCCAAGATCTTATCTGCTTTTTGATGAGGTAATAAGATCAGCATCACGCTCAGCAGTGTTATTTATCCCCCATAAATGGGTACTCGTTTAACATCTGAGTGAGATCATAGTCTGTCACAAGCTCGTGAGTTCGAAAAACACAATGGAACACGGTGAGATTCGAACTCATGAGCCTGTGCACCGAAGGTGCGCGCACTAACCGCTCGACCAGCCAGACATCATTGGTTGAATTAAATTTCACTGCTAAAAATGTTTATGTGCAAACTCTTCACACTGTTTCTTTTCAACATTCAGTTCATGGTACAGTGGCTTCAAAACCATTGTACGTACTGTACACCCACTGTTACGTACTGTTTCATTTCAACATTCAACGTTCAGTGGCTGTACAACCACTGCTTCCGTTGCCCAGAAGCTGTTCAACTAACGATGACGACGACGACGACAATGGCAATTATTTTCTGCCTGCATGCACCGACCTGCGCGAGATAACAACGCCATCTAGAAATATCATAGCCGCAACTCAGCTGTACAATGACGTTATTGCTTAGCTCTTAAATTTTTTATTTACACGAACAAACAACAAAAACAAGTAGTGACGTAATAAAAAGCAAAAACAATAAAACAAAAACAGGTTCTATGATAGTTGTTTGGAGCATGGGGTGACGTTTTCAAGTCGCCACAGGGGCGTTAATTTTTTTCTTTTTTATTTAGTTACCTGAGCATTCTTTTGATTTTGGTGATCATACTGAAACGACTATTGATTTTCTACTCTTCGTAAATTTAAGCGATAAGTCGTATGCATTTTGGATGCCTCTTTTTTACTATATGATGACTATAGACCAGATGATGATGATCACTAAGTTTATTCGTACTGATAAGGCGCAGTGTGGTTTGGTGGTCGTTGTTGACTTTTTGGAAGGTATTGACGACGGTTTGTACCATGGTTCGAACCCGCCCTGGGAAATCAGATTTTCCTTTATTTTTTCAATATTTTGAAACCGATCACATACAATGCTTCAAATATCACGACACCCATAATGCGCATACTCTGTTTCCTATGCTAGAAAAATGTCCTTTTTTGTGGTAATATCCTTTCATAAAACTCAAAATCAACTTGTCGTGATTTTACAAGACTCGTCGCAACGGATTCTGTATTTTGATATCCATATTCTTATACATAGCGTCTATAATGCATTCCCACAGAAAAAAGGACATTTTATGTCCAAGGACATCTTCCTCATAAGAAGTGTTGGCACCAAAATATATATCGCACCACCTAACTTCCATCCGAGGGTCGTCGACATCGGTCCACGGAGAGAGCCAGGAGAACCAATTGAAGGATGAATTTTCGTTCGCTTCAATAGCGAATTTACCACTATTCCCGCAACTTATCGAAATCGTGATTGTTGATTCTGAGTCAGAGCGATCAAAGGATAATGTATACCAAATTTGGTGAAGATCGAACTACGGGAAGGTCGACTTTAAGCGTTAAACGTTTTCGTTACAGTTTTTCGTGACGCTTTTTCGCGAAACGACACCCATTTTTTCTCAGGTAGCCTCCGCAAAGACATATATACATGTAAAATGAATGGAATGAGACAGTGGGGTATTGGGAATGCCTTGAAAACCCAACCTTCATTTTGGTTATTCGCTTGTTCTGCTATCTGTTCTCATAAGGAGAACATTTGTGTTTCCGTTATTGTCTGTTATATGGCGGATAGTAAGTAATGCAATGTTCCAAAAAAGGTAAAAACAAATGGATTCCTACTATGTTGGCTTATAACTACGAAATTTTTCATTTCTGCGAAGCGGTACATGAATATGTTATATATCGGGTGGGCCACGAAATACCTACCAATTTGAACCACGTATAGCTTTTTTATTTTTCTTTTTTTTTCTTTTTACAGATTATAATTTAACTCTTGGAAATTTATAATGAGTTCATACAGCACACAACAACGAGTTAAAATTATCCATTTTTTCTATTCTTGTCAATGATCTATTGTTATGACACAGCGAAAATATCGCCAATATTTTAATTCAAGATCTGCTCCCACAGCGTTCATGATTAGAAGTTTGGTCGACCGTTTTGAGGAACGGGGCTCAGTGGCCGACCGTCCGGGAAGAGGTCTTAGTCTAAATATTCGCACTGAGGACATGGTGGAAGCTGTGCGGCAGAGTGTTGCAAATTATCAATTTGTCTCAACTCGTCGTCGTTCGACCCAATTGGGCATGTCAAGAAAAACATTGCGGATAATTTTAAAGTTCGATCTTAAGATGCACCCATACAAAATTCAAATTGGGCAAACTCTGCTACCCCAGGACCACCAACAACGCGAAATTTTTGGCGAACGTTTGATTTCAAAAAATTCAGATTTCCCTTGGCCGGGAACCATACGAAATCCCCAATCACAAAATCCCCAAACGTAGAAAAATCCCCAAAATCAAAATCCCCATATTCAAAATCCCCATAATCATAATACCCATTTACAAAATCCCCATAATCATAATACCCATATACAAAATCCCCAATCATAAGATCCCCAAGCACCCGAAATATGCTGGTAAATGGTAGATGAATGGTAGTAAAAAATGGTAGATGGCTGGTAGATGGTAAATGGTTGATGAAAGACTGTAAATTGTTGATGGTTGATGTAAGGTGTTAAATGGTAGATAGTAAATGGCACTAGGAGGGTCGTAAATCGAAACTAACTTTTTTTTTGATTAGCACAAACAAAAATGTTGGAGTACATTATATTGAATAAACGTTTGCATTATATCGTTCTAAACATATTAGGTTTTCTTTAACATCGTCGAGACATGTCCTCATCCGAACGAATATTCGCGGAAAACTTGGTTGGCTTATTGTTGGAACCGATTCGCCTGCACATTATCTGATTTAGTTCTGTGTCACTTCAAAGAGTTTGCCGTTGATTAGCATATACAATAAAACCTCCACAAGTTGACCACCCAAGGGCGGACAATTTTTGGTCAAGATAGAAAGAGTGGTCAACTTAGAAACTCGTTTAGCGTAATGTTGAATGTAAGAGGGCGGAAAAAAGATGGTCAATTTAAAGAGGTGGTCATGTTACAGAATGGTAAACTTAGGGAGGTTTCACTGTATATCAGTCCACGACGGTGATTTTTTTATTGCATAGTAGGACTATTACAATTACAATAGTCTAAATCACCTACCATTTACCATCTACTATTTGCTATTTACCATCCACCATTTGCAATTTACAATCTACCATTTACCATCTGCCATCAACCATTTACAAGCTACCGTCCGTCTACCATTAACCACCTACCATCTACCATTTATCATCTGCCATTTAACATCTATCATTTACCATCTACAATAGCCTGAAGAAATTCCCCATTCCCCATTTGAGGTGTGATCTAAGAACGCGCGCGCGTTCTAAGATCACACCTCAAATGGGGAATGGGGAATTTCGTTTGGGGATTTTGATTTTGGGTATTTTGATTTCGGGGATTTTGATTTCGGGGATTTTGATTTCGGGGATTTTAATTTCGGGGATTTTGATTACGGGGATTTTGATTTGGGGATTTTGGTTTGGGGATTTTGTGACTGGGGATATCGTATCCAACCCCCCTTGGCCCCCTCGTTCACCAGATATAACTGCGCTCGACTTTTTTTATGGGGATATTTAAAAGACAAAGTGTATATTAATAAACCAGAGACTATTAGACAACTAAAGCAGAATATTCGAGACGAAATACGGAGCCTGCGACCAGAAACATTACTGGTGTAATGGAAAATGCGCTAAAAAAGCCCATGTTTGTATCGAGCGAAATGGTGCACATTTGTCTAATGTCATCTTTTATATTTAATTTCCATAAAATGTATTTCATATATAAAAAAAAAATTAAATAAAACAATTGGTAATTACAAGAGTTATACCAACGCCATCTAGATATATCATAGCCGCAAATCAGCTGTACAATGACGTCATGGATCCGTATTGAATTGTTCGTCGAACACGGGCAAACAACAACAATGTCATAAGAGGCAACAACAATGCAATGCAATTTCAACTGCGGATTTGACGTTTACGAGTCTACATTGCGGCCTTAATATATAGACAGCGGTGGTTATACGCGTCTAAAATTGGTAGGTCTTTCGTGGCCCACCCTGTAGAATACATTATTATATTTATATTATTGAATATGATTTTTCCCGAAAATTAAGTCGCTCCGACCAAGGCCCCCATTTAATTCAGTAAAACGGCATGCTCATAACTTAATTTTAGTTCAAAAAGAAAAGAATTTTGAGGCTTAGTTTAGAGTGATCTAACGAAAATAAAATGTAACGAATATGCATCTGCCAAAATTGAAAAAAAAACAAGCTTTTCAAAGGGTAATATTATGTATGTACTCTTTTTGTTCATGAATGCGCCTTTGTTGTTCTTATTAACCATGGAATGCTGGATTAAACACTTTATTAGCATTCACACTGTCGTGTCTTGTCGTTTCACATAGAAACACCAATAAGAAGCAATCTATTCAAAATTGTTTCTGAATACATAGTAAGCACAAAACCGAGAAGTAGATAAAGCGTAACTCTAAACAAAAACCCACCCGTGGGCTATGGGATGATACACACACATACAAATATGGCGCATATATGCATGTATGTAATACAGAGTTTAATAGTTAAGCTTTTTTAGAAAATGTGACCAAAAAAGGAAACTTGTCGCATTCAACACAGCTTCGGGCTATTCTTCAAACAATTACAAGCTGACACTTTTATAGGAAAGCTCTCATGCAGAGAACACCTTAGGAACAATATCCGATGGGTTGTCTGCATTGTCAAAATCTGCAAACAAATAAAATAAATATTCGTATTCACACAGAAGTATTAATTAATCAACGATTCAAGTTATAGTCCAATTATTTCAGCATTTCAATGAAAAAAAAAATTATTTAAAATCTGTTAGGTTGGGATTGTAAGGTCTCAGGAGTTTAAAACTACGATGATCAGATATTTGAGTGACCAGTAGGTACTGTACAGATATTGAATTAACAATTTTTATTGAGGGGGCTGGTTAGTTATAAGGCGATTCACACTTAACCGTAAAATTTTGTTTTAATTTGAAAGCGTAGAGGGGGAGGGCAGGGCTGGGCGCTTGCCACAGCGTACTTTTCAAGAGTTTAAAATAAATATTAGAACAGTTTAACCCTCGAAGAGACACACTTAAATTTTCGTAGCATAAAAGACACACTGGGGTGTGGCATACCCCAGTCAAACTTTTCTCAATTAAAATTTATGTGTTTGCGAAATAATTTGTTTTTGTATTTTTAGTATTATAAAAAGAGTTTAGAAAGTGGGAACATACATTTAAAGTAAAAATATTTTTTTTTTGCTCGAGAAACAGAAAATATTACAAAATGCTTCAATTAAAAAAAAACAGATTGTTGACTTTAATATAAATAATGGGCCCAATGACCCCATGGAGCGACTTGATCCATTCCTAGATATGTTTTGTGTCATCAATAGAAATACATTTGTGTGCAATTTGGTTGATTTTGGTGCACAAATAAAAAAAAAATTCTTAGAAAAACTTAATTTGGGGGGTTAGGTTTGTATGGATGCCCCATGACCCCATGGTCCCATTTGATCCATTCTTACATATGTTTGTGTTATCAATAGAAACACATTTGTGTGAAATTTTGTTGAAATTGGTGCACAAATAAAAAAGGTTTTCTTAGGAGAACCTACTTGGGGGGGGGGGGAGTTAGGCTTGTATGGCAGCCCCATGACCCCATGGGCCAATTTGATCGATTCTAACATATGTTTTGTCTTATCAATAGAAACACATTTGAGTGAAATTTGGTTGAAATTGGTGCACAAATAAAGAAGTTTTTCTTAGAAGAACCTAATTTGGGAAGTTGGGTTTGTATGGCAGCCCCATAACGCCATTGTCCGATTTTGCCGATTCAAACATACAAACTGCCTGCAGCAAAAAGAAGCATTTGTGCAAAATTTCAGCTTCATAGAGTGAAAGGGTATATTAACTTTGTCATGAAGTTTGTAACGCATTGAAGGAAGCATCTCCGACCATATAAAAAGTATACATATATGATCAGCATGACTTGGGGAGTCGATTGGGCTATGTCCGTCTGTCTGTCTGTTCGTCTGTCTGTTGCGACGCGTTTTACTCGGCCAATTTAAAAGCTATGAAGCTGAAATTTTGCACAAATGCTTCTTTTTGCTGCAGGCAGTTTGTATGTTTGAATCGGTAAAATCGGACAATGGGGTCATGGGGCTGCCATAGAAACCCAACTCCCCAAATTAGGTTCTTCTAAGAAAAATTGAGTATCTCATGGCCGCCTTTAACTTGTCGATGTCCACGCTTGCCATCCCTGAAATCTGGAAAACAGGTCGAATTGTTCCCTGTCTCACGCCAGGGAAGAGCGCAAATCTCGGGGAATCCTACCGCCCCATTACGATACTTTCTCCTGTCGCAAAGACGCTGGAGGCCCTTATTCACCCCACTCTTGTTGCACATGCGAAGCTAAAACCACACCAGCATGGCTTCAGGCAAATGCATAGTTCCACCACTGCCCTCGATGCGATCACTACACGCAATCGTGATGGGCTAGATCAACGCCGTCCTTGTCACAGAACCATTCTGGTGGCAATTGACCTTCTTCTTGCTTGCCTCGTTCTTTATACCGCTCCATGGTTCCGCGTTGCTCGACCTGCGGTGTAGGCACATCGCCCGTTTTGGCGATAATTTCTCAGCATATTTCTACAGGCAGCTCTATCTTGGATCGTGTCATCGCCGAGACCAATGCGTTGTTGTTGCTTTTTCATTTGACACATCCAGTTGTTCTTCGGTCTGCCTCTGGCCTTGGGTCCATCAAGTGGAACTTCCATTGATATCGCTCTCTTTGCGGGGTTCTCAGGCGGACGCCTTTGAACATGGCAATACCAATCCATTCGTCGGTCTTCGAGCTTTTCGGTGATTGGTTGGTCTATGGACAAGCTGCCTCGGATGTAGCTACTCTTGATGTGGTCCCTTTTGGTTACACCAACTGACATGCGTAACATTTTCATTTCAGTCGCTGTCATTTCTTTCGCGTAACCTTCATACATGGTCCAGCATTCTGATCCATACATGGCAATTGACCTATCAAATGCTTTTGATAAGGTCAATCATTCAATGCTCTTAGCAAACCTGTTGAATATGCCTCTTCCTGCACAAGAGATTCGTTGGATTGCCAATTATCTAGCTGGTCGGCACTCCTTCACCGAGTTTCGAGGCAAACGTTCTAAGCTTAGGAAAATCAAATTAGGTATTCCACAGGGGGGTACTCTCCCCCACTCTGTTTAACATCTACATGTCCGGCCTTCCCACACCACCTGAAGGAATCGAGGTGATTTCCTATGCTGACGATTGCACCGTACTCGCCGAAACCTCACCATCTCTGCGTCCAAATCTTCTGCGACTTTTCTAACCACTTGGTGGGAGAACATCAGATGGGAGATTGATATTGGCAACAATTCTGTTCCTACTGTAAAAAAAAACCCTAATTTCTCGGGCTTCACCTAGAGAACATGATGACGTCTGCGAATCATGCAGCTTCAGTTTGTGAAAAAATGCGCAGTAGGAATAAAATCCTAAAAGCTCTAGCCGGTAGCACCTGGGGCAAAGATAAAGAAACCACGCTAGCTATTTATAAAGCGGGGGGTCGAGCGGCCGCTGATTATGCAGCCCCAGTTTGGACACATAGTTTATGTGACACAAACTGGTCCAAAGTTCAAGTCTGCCAAAATGCCGCTCTACGCATCGCGACAGGTTGCCTTCTGATGTCTGCCCAAGATCACTTACATCAGGAGACAAAATTGATGCCAATACGTGACCACAATCTCCTACTCTCAAAACAGTATCTTGTTGGTTGCTATCGTGAGGATCATCCCAATAATCATCTCATGGACCGAATTCCTCCACCACGACATGTCAGGCGTGGTTTACGAGACCTTGAGAGAGAGCTTCAGGGATACAAACGGGACCCTTACGATGAAGTTACATTCCGAGCCGCCATCGCAGCGATCCACACTGAAGAAGTGAATCGGTCTATTGCGAGCTTAGGTGAGAATAGAGTCCTCTCACAGCGCCCATCACCTATTTCGCCTGAGGAGATTAGGCTCCCGAGAGCCACTAGAGTAACACTAGCTCAACTTCGGTCGGGATTTTGTTCACGCCTTAATTCGTACCTTTCTCGCATAAACCCGGACATCCAAAACATCTGTCAAAACTGCGATGGTACTCCTCATGATGTGGGTCATTTGTTTCAATGCCCCGCTGCGCCCACTGATCTTACCCCTATATCGCTGTGGGAAAACCCTATCGCAGCAGCTATGTTTTTGTCCTTAGACCTCATGGACACAAACATTGACGAACCATCTGGAGTTGTGTGAACTTCATCACTCTGTGCTCTCGCAAGTCCACAAATCACGCAAGGTCACCAACGAAGAATAACTAATATGACACCATTGTCAAAGGATCTAATTGAATCAAACGACAGTCACCGAAGAATGAATTTATCAAATGAAAAGAAAATAATTTCTATTGTATGGAAAAATTGTAAAATATGAAGTACTCATATAATTAAAATATTTGAATTGAAATAAAAAAAAATGATAATGTAACCAGAAATGAAACAAATGTGAAAAGATACAAATACTACAAAATGTCAAATGAATCAGGCAAACGGCTATGACATGTCATGCTTTATTGTTTTTTAAATGTATTATAAATGTATATAATTATTTTTTAATTTAAGAAAACAGCTATCTATCTATCTATCTATCTATCTATCTATCCATAAATCGTACCCACATAGATGCACAGAGGTTTTACACCTTTCTGCACCGCTAAAAGAAAAAGAAGGAACATTGTTCCTTTCAAACATAATTTCAAATGATGATTACCATGGTAACTTGTGTGTCTGTACATTAATTGCATTTAAAACAAAACGGATAGAAATATCATTTTCCGAACATAGCTTATGCATTATACCTTTCAATTTTCCTGCCATATGATTACATAATAATAAAAAAATTCTTAAGAAATTTCGAGTTTGTTTGCTTTCTTTTACTTATTAAAATAATTCTAGAAAAAATGACTACTTCCTTTTAACTCACAAATGAAGACTACCGGATAAAATTACACATTTGTTGCAAAGTGTATAAACAAACCCCCATGACCCTAGTATATGTACACAAAATTAATAAAAATATTTATAGACAAAAAAGTTATGCTATGTTCAAATTGTATACTATTACATGAACCACCCTGTACATTCCTCGTTTTAAATATGGTAAAACTGCAATAATAAAGTATGTTCTAGCAATTTTCGAAGTGAACCCAGAATTTGGTTTTGTTTAGAAAATCGCGGTTTTCGGATTTAACACTATACAAAAACTACTGCCAGAGATCTCTGCTTATTAACTTAAAATTATCTCGCCATTAATCAATTTTTAATTTAAAACTAATAAAGTAAGTGACACATTATCCATTAACAGTTAATACAACTAATATACACCAGTGGCGTAACGTACGGTTTTCCATGTGTTCAGTGGCACACGGGCCCCCAATCCACAGGGGCCCCCCAAAGCCGAAAATATAAAGAGTTTTTTTAGGTAGATTCTTCATCAATTGTTGTAGACACGCATTAACTTTAGTCTACAAGAAAAAACACAAATCAGCCGCAGAGTCTAAGAAAGAGACAAAACATTCTCAATTACTATTTTTTGTACAGAGAGGCTTGATATCTGAATTGGCTTAAACTTGCAATCAATTACAAGAAAATCGTCTCCCAAGCTTGTATTCCTATGTTTTGATCACAAGAATGGGTGGGGTTCCAATACGGAACAGCTGCGTATGTTCCGCAAACATTTTTGCCATTCTGATCCCTTAACTGCCATTTTGCGGATCAGAAATCATCTCCAGTTCTTTTCGTTAACATATTTCACAAAGGCAGACAAAGGAAAAGAACCGGAGAATATTCCTGATCCGCAAAATGGCAGCTAGGGGATAAGAATGGCAAACATGTTTGCGGAACATACGCAACTGTTCTGTTTTGGAACCCCACCCAATGTTGAAGATAAGTTGAACCTTTGAGCTTGCTAGGATTAGTGCCCCTCTTGCAGGTTCTTGCATAAAATTGAAGGGAAGGCGACTGCTGCATCAAGGAGAATATATCTGAAATGTTGACAAAAGGACAAGTGTGGATTTATTAACCGAAAGATTTCCAATAAAGTCGAACTCAGAAAGTTGTTTTGTTTTGTTTTAACAATCGCATATTTGCCTAGTAGTAGTCTGGCTCGTCTAGCGGTTAGTGCGCGTACCTTCAGTGGAGTCATGAGTTCGAATCTCACCGTGGATCATGGTGTTTTTCGAATTCACGAGCTTGTGACGGACCATGGGCGTAGCCAGGGGGGGAGGGGTGGCGATTCACTTTTTCGCATTTTCGTTTGCAGTTTCCATGTTCCGAAAACCACACAAACATTTCCATATCAATTTATTACAAGCCGTTCTTCTTCCTTACATAGTCATCTACATAGATACATATGGACATACCTAATTCTATTCTATTTCGTCCAGATTTACAGCAATCCTGAGCGCTATGGATAGATCTTTTCATGTCTATACAGTAGACTCGGGTAAACGTGTACTTCGCCAAACGTGAAGGTGAACAATTTTATGTGAGCTACTACTCTGAAACGTGAACAAGTCTTGAAAGCCCTAAAACATGAACATTAAGGGAGGAATTCATAGTCCTCACTTAAGGAATACGGATTCCCTTAAGGAATAATTATAAAGGAATGCTTATTGGGACAAAACGTCACTTTTAAATGCATTACCTCAATCAATAAAATAATTTAATTCGGAAGCCTAATTAAAGTAACTGACAAATAAAATATAAAGAAGTATCTAGTAGCTGCAAAATTTAAATTTATTTTTCAAATACGAGCGACTATGAACTGTAAAATTTATAAGGATTCCCTTATAGGTCAGTCAATTTATGATTTTAGGTCGCAAAAAATAGCTCGGCTCTGTTTTTTTGGGATACTGTTAGGGTAGATACCAGAAGTGTACCACCAAGTTTGCAACTTCGAAAACCTATCCTAACCCCGTGACCCTCAAAAAACCTAAAAATTTTCGAAGGTTTTTCATATTTTGGTTTGTGATTTCCAAAAGTCGTCTGCTTGATTCTCAAAGCCAATAAAACCTTCTTTAATTTGAGTCCAGCTTTGTAGGTGCAAAGGATCTCAAAATACTCGTACAGCACTTTAAACATTGTTTTTTTTTTTAAGTTCGAAATGCTGTATCTTGGGATCCTTTGTACCTACAAAGCTGGCGTTGCACTCAAACTAAAGAAAATTTTGTTAGCTTTAAAAGTCCAGTGGGCGACTTTCTTGTGTCTTCTACATCTGCAACTTCGTTGCCAACCTAGGTTGCAGGTACCTAACTACACACTTGCAACATTCCGGCAACCACGCCATTCACGTTCTTGCAACCTGGTACTGCAACCTGCACCATGCTTACAAATCACTTATTTTCCGGTTTTTTTTTGCGTGTTACCAACTTAGGTTGGCAACCAAGTTGCAGGTGTATAAGGGCTGTAAACCACTTGTGGAAAATAGAGAATCGACTGCACTTACGTCCCATAACGTATACGGTTTCTCGCAATGCCTCCTAATTTGACCACAGTTTTTCAGTCGAACTCTATGCATTCAGAGAACTAGCGTGAAATTTTGTCGGCCTGTTTGCATCGACTAGTAATTTAGGTACGCTCTCCAAATACTGCTCCCTTTCAACAGCGTTGGTTTTTACAATTTGGTTTGCAAAATTTTGGACAAGAACTTGACTGTGGAATGCTCTTGATACCGCCATCCGCGGCAACGATATTGTCTGTCAAACCTGTTAATCGGACCACTCTATAATCGGACCACCTTCTAATTGGACCACCATTGGTCAATTTTATTTGGTTTTTCACACAAAATAACCTTTATAAACGGACCACCTCTTAATCGGACCATGGACCACGATCGATGACTCCAATTGGATAGATCAGTACTAGACGTACCTCCACAATTGGACCAACCACTGTATAAATCTCCAAAATCGGACCAAAACTTCAAATTGATTACTACTTGAGCAGTACGAGGAAATTTTCCCAAACGGACCAACAGATAGGCAAAGTGGCAAGACATTTTGTTGACAAAAAAAAATCTAACAAATTTCGTTACTAGATTCACTTCAGTTCCGATTACCATGAGTTATATTATTTCCGATGACCACGGGAAATTTCGTAGACAGCATCAATCATTGCATCAGTGTTGGGTGGATGAAGTGGTGAAACAATTCTGGAGTTTCTGCGGCAAGGAGATGCAAGTGAAGGGAAGATTGAAGGGAGGATTGATTGAGCCATTAAACATGACTTTGATTATAGAAATGCTTTGTAAAATATTGAAGAATATTCAAAATTTTGGTGGAACTGAGTGTGGGGAGAATTTGTAATAAGGAAGCTGGTTAAAAAAAATCACAACGTAGTTACGGTGTTAGCGGTTTAAAAAACATTTATTGCATAGGGCATAGGTGACCAATGTTCATGAATAACGTTTAAAAATTATTTCCTTAATTTTTTGTACTTTTCTGACTTCCCTTAGTAATCGGACCACCTGCTAATCGGACCAAGTTTGATCGGTCCCGTCAGTGGTCCAATTAGACAGGTTTGACTGTAGATGAATTAATATTTATGGAGGAGTTAAATTCCCTTTCAGACTAAAGGTACGTTGTCCTCGACGCGGCCGCACGACAGCGACTCGTTCATTCCATATGAAAACTCGTTTTTAAAATGAGAGAGAAACGAGTTTTTATGGAATGAGCGAGTCGATGTCGTGCGGCCGCGTCGAGGACAACGTACGTAAGCTGGACTCAAATTTAGCACTTTGGTCTTGTTTAATTTTTTCTTTAAGTCGACTGCATTTGACTCCTTCCCGAGATCCAGAGCTGTAACGATCAGATCGTTGATTTTGTGCGAGAGTACTTAATTGTCAAAACTTCATCATGCAAGCTCCACGGCGTCCCGGCAACTTAAGTCGAATGAGCAAAAAACTACCATCAGAATGGAATCCTGCCCAACTTCGGTTTAAACTTTAGTGTGGGATTCCGTTCTGGGGAGGGTTACTAGGACTCCCGATGTTATTGTGTAAGTGTAGAGGAGCAGCTGAGTTGAGCAGCTAAAGAGGGCTCTCAGTGGAATAACTGAGCGCTTGGGCTCCTATTTGGAAAAAGAAAAAAGGCTTAAGAGCTCCATTGGGCTCCTATTTTAAGGAAGTGGAAAAGCATGTACCCCTAAATGTCTCCAGCCGACTGTCGGATAATGTTTTTTTCTATGGATGCTGTGGATGTGAGATAAGAGGCTTCTCGGTATGTTTCAGCAGGAGATGCGATCCTGTAGAACCAAGCAAAGCCAGATTTGAAAACGGACATTGATGTCGCAAGTGGAATATGCTGCCCAAAAGCCAAAAATAGCACTGAATATAAACGAGTTACGTTTTAAAAAGCAGAAACGGAGGCCATTTGAATGTAATCAGAATAACCAGTAAAAGTCTAAACACTTTCAGGGGCAATTTTTCTTTAAATGGTCTTGAAAATCATTCTCGACTGTCCTTTCCTAAAATTAAAAAAAAAATCAGCTTGCGTACAAGTCCGCAACTCAGTGGGACATTTTCATGTTTTTGGGTAGTTCAACAAAAGTTGAACGAAATTTGAACGTGAGTTGAACCTAAGTTGAAAGTTACACTTTTTGGGTCGTTCAACAAAAGTTGAACGAAAGTTGAACCTGAGTTGAACCTAAGATGAAAGTAACACTTTCTGGGTCGTTCATCAAAAGTTGAGCGAAAGTTGAACCTAAGTTGAAAGTTACACTTTTTGGGTCGTTCAACAAAAGTTGAACGAAAGTTGAACGTGAGTTGAACCTAAGTTGAAAGTTACACTTTTTGGGTCGTTCAACAAAAGTTGAACGGAAGTTGAACGTGAGTTGAACCTAAGTTGAAAGTTACACTCTTGGGTCGTTCAACAAAAGTTGAACGTGACTTGAACCTAAGTTAAAAGTTACACTTTTTGGGTCGTTCGACAAAAGTTGAACGAAAGTTGAACGTGAGTTGAACCTAAGTTGAAAGTAACACTTTTTGGGTCGTTCAACAAAAGTTGAACGTGAGTTGAACCAAGTTGAAAGTAACACTTTTTGGGTCGTTCAACAAAAGTTGAACGAAAGTTGAACGTGAGTTGAACCTAAGTTGAAAGTAACACTTTTTGGGTCGTTCAACAAAAGTTGAACGAAAGTTGAACGTGAGTTGAACCTAAGTTGAAAGTTACACCTTTTGGGTCGTTCGACAAAAGTTGAACGTGAGTTGAATCTAAGTTGAAAGTAACACTTTTTGGGTTGAACGGGAGTTGAACCTAAGTTGAAAGTAACACTTTTTTTTTGAACGTGAGTTGAACCTAAGTTGAAAGTAACACTGTTTGGGTCGTTCAACAAAAGTTGAACGAAAGTTGAACATGAGTTGAACCTAAGTTAAAAGTTACACTTTTTGGGTCGTTCAACAACAGTTGAACGAAAGTTGAACGTGAGTTGAACCTAAGTTGAAAGTTGAATTCAAGTAGAATTCGAGTTGAATTCGAGTTGAATTCGAGCTGAATTCAAGTTGAACCCAAGTTGAACCCAAGTTGAACGTAAATTGAACCCAAGCCCAACCTCTGTTGAACCTTGAATGGCACCCAACACTCACAGGGTACCACCTAGCCCAACTTCCGTTGAACCTTGAATGGCACCCAAAACTCACAAACGCTTTTTCGTTGCAATTTTCGTGACGATTTTCGATTTATGTGCCAGAGTCAAGACATAAAAATGTCAAAAACAATCATGAATGGGTACTCGTTCAACATCTTGAGTGAGTTCATAGTTCGTCACAAGGGGCGTGAGTTCGAAAAACAAATTAACTGAATTCGTTCACGGTGAGTCTCGAACCCGTGTGCAAAGAAGGTGCGGCCACTAACCATTACACCAGCTAAAATACTCTAAATTTTGCCTAACAATATTTTCGCGACCAACGATTTCAAATCCTAAGAAAATCTTGATATTGAAAAAATTTCGGGCTTGCCCCCCCCCCTGACCGAAATCCTGGCTACGCCCATGTGACGGACTATGATCTCACTCAGATGTCAAACGAGTAGTTATGGGGATAAATAACACTGCTGAACGTGATGCTGATCCCATTACCTCAACAAAAAGCAGATAAGATCTTGGAAATAGGATGTCACTAACACATCCTGCGGCCTTAGTCCAATGCTGGATTGTCGCGCCTGTTATTTATTTATGTTTGCCTAGAAAGCCTTCTGTCCAGATAAGGGATAATAATAATTAATTAATTCGCAGTTTACTCTGCATGACTCATTTTTCTACCATGTATTTGATTTCAGTCGATTTAGTTCACCTTGGGCATGAATACGCCATGGTGGTAGTTTTGGCCAGAGATGTCTAAGCTCCATATTTGAATTACCTATGGTGTGATCCTCATGTTCTAGGATCAATGACTGTTACGAGGCAGACATGTAGGTGCTCTCCTCGAGGTGGAATTTTTTGTCACTTCTCTTCAATTTACTGATAAATAGTTAACCCTTTCCCGGACAGAACGTCTATAGACGTTCAATTCGTGTCAAATTTTCGCGTTGTGTCCGGCAATGAGTTAAATAGGCTATGTAGAAGTTACCTCGTAAAATTATAAAAACTTCAATTTGTATCCCAAAAATTAAAATTTTTTAAATTTTGGAACATTTTAGAAGATTTTCGCTGTTCTTGCTTATTTGTGTACTGCTTTAAATACGGTTGCGATTATTTCCTGGTTAAAAAATTCCAACCTCAGGGGCCCTCATTCCAATTTCGAATATATGAAATTTGGGAAACGTTACGCCACTGATATACACATACATTATATAAATACATACTGTATAATATTTTTATACTCACTTTTTGTTAATGATAGCACGTAGATCATAGCTATCGCTACCTGAAACCACTTCATCTCATGTCCCTGTGCGTTGCTAAACGGTTGCCAGGCAATTTGTCACGCTTGTACTGCCGCACGTACTGCATTAACTATAATTGTTTGCGATAATAACGAAAAATAATTAGAATTAAGAACGCTTTTCGTTCTTCTATCCACATCCTTCAGAGAATGAACGTTTATATGTAACTTTTGACAGGTTTGCACTAAGGGCTCCATTACACAGTCATATTTATATTGTAATATGTATGTCATATGCCTAAGCCTACTCGATTCATTCAGTATAATTTTTTAGACGTGCAGGAAGCGAAATCAAGTAGGCTTAGGGATATGATAATATCTATTATAATATATATTACCAATATATGACTATGTAATAGCGGCCTAAGACCCGTATTCTGTATCGATTAAATTTCGTTGATCCATTAATTTCCTGAAAATAAAAAAGCATAAAATGGCTAAAGAAATCATATGCAAAAATAATAATTACTTAATTTACTGGTTAATTCTCGTTCATGTTATTACGCCTTTGCCAAACAGAACAGGCGAATCAACGAATCCTGAATCGTCAGATTACAGTTTCGTTTCAATATAAGCTTCCGCCGCTTGGGGGACCTGTGCCCTTCCCGTGTGTGTAGTCATATATACATAAAAAAATCAAGTCAAGTTTATACCCTTCACTATATGAAAGGGTATTTCAACTTTTTCATGAAGTTCGCAACGCACAGAAGGAAGCACTTCCGACTATATAAAGTAATTAATCAATAGGATAGTTCCACTTGAAAAATGACTGTATGTCGAAAGTTATGTTATAACGATATTTTCTTCAAACTTAGCGACAATATTTTCAGTACCCCGGAGGCGTATTTACAAACCCTAGTTCAACTGGAGGCATCATTACCTCCAAGTCCGCTCGGGTTTGTAAAGCAAATTCCACTTACAAACCCTTGTTCAGTACGAGGCATCCGATTGTTGCTGAATATTTTTCGCAACTTTTATGTGGCTAACAGCAGTAGACGGCATTTGAGTGTACATATTGTGCACAATGGAGTTTTTGGGCGATTTTGTGTATTGCATGCAAATGCTAGTGCAATACGAGGCAAATGAATTTTAATACGTACAATGAAGAGATTTTGGCCGATCTTGTGTAGCGCTTGCAAATTCTAGTGCAGTACGAGGCAACTGAAGTTTTTTACGTACAATGAAGAGTTTTTCGCCGATTTCGTGTAGCGCTTGCAAAGACTAGTGCAATAGAAGGCAAATGAATTTTAATTTTATTTCGTATTCTACCTGAAGTTATGGAGATAGTAAAACTTAAATTGTCTTAAGGGGGATTCTTTTAACCTTTAAATGCTTGTGGCAGCTAAACGCTGAAGAAAATATAATGTATGTACTATTCTTTTTACATGGTAGTCTCTCTGTATAATATTTTCACATTCCAATTTGTACAATTTTTTGCGGGGGGTTCGTTGTCAAGTATATTTTGGCTGATGAAACAACATAAAAGACAACTGGGAAAGAATAGCGCGTATATTAGGTAGCAATCGAAATCCTGACCATACGCGCATTCTCACAAAATTTAGCAAGGACCTCTCACTGCTGCAGACACTATTTAATATTATACCCTTTATTGCTAAAAAGAGCGTTTCGCGAAGATCGCGAAAAATCGCAGTGCACCCCACTGCTATCGCTCGTCGCAAAGAGAGGTGTCTTCCAACAGCTGGAAAAATACAATCTGGGCGACCAGCGAAATCAGAAAGCACAAAGAAAAAGCGTATTCACAACATCAGCCAAAATATACTTGACAACGAACCCCCCGCAAAAAAGCATTAATTGTACAAATTGGAATGTGAAAAGATTATACAGAGAGACTACCATGTGAAAAGAATAGTACATACACTATATTTTCTTCAGCGTTTAGCTGCCACAAGCATTTAAAGGTTAAAAGAATCCCCCTTAAGACTATTTAAGTTTTACTATCTCCATAACTTCAGGTAGAATACGAAATAAAATTGAAATTCATTTGCCTTCTATTGCACTAGTCTTTGCAAGCGCTACACGAAATCGGCGAAAAACTCTTCATTGTACGTAAAAAACTTCAGTTGCCTCGTACTGCACTAGAATTTGCAAGCGCTACACAAGATCGGCCAAAATCTCTTCATTGTACGTATTAAAATTCATTTGCCTCGTATTGCACTAGCATTTGCAAGCAATACACAAAATCGCCCAAAAACTCCATTGTGCACAATATGTACACTCAAATGCCGTCTACTGCTGTTAGCCACATAAAAGTTGCGGAAAATGTTCAGCAACATTCGGATGCCTCGTACTGAACAAGGGTTTGTTAGTGGAATTTGCTTTACAAACCCGAGCGGAGTTGGAGGCAATGATGCCTCCAGTTGAACTAGGGTTTGTAAATACGCACCCCGGAGTGCGCTCCGGAATTAACTATAGTCGTAGCTGTAGTTATCGCATGACTATTGTCGTAGTTATGAGCGTTGTGAGAAGGCTCTCAGGAAAACATAATATGGAAATGTCACAAAAGCCGTTGAATTCAAAAATAAGTTTACAAAAAAACTATTTATAACTCGTTGGCATTCATAATTAGTGTTTACATTCATCGAAATCTATCTGTACTCTTTGTTTATTAACTTTAGTGTCGATTAAAAAGCAAACATTGCCTAAATAGTAATTACCAATCGCAACATTTGATAATAACATCAACAACCGACCCGACATAACCTCACATACTTGAACTTGCCAAAGGACATTTTCCATAGGTATCGATGGATCATCTCGAGAGTGCGAGTGGAAATAGCTATCAACGACAATGGACCATTTGAAATTTGAAACGTCAAAAGTTGACTCGGAGACTATTGTGACTATTGGAGTTTTGGAACAACGGGAAGTGAATGTTAGTAACTATTTTCACTCAAATGTAACGTGCTCCGCTTGTCTTTTTAAAAACACAAAGTCTCCGATACGGAGCCCCGTTAGGATTTTCTTACAATTCTTAAAAACAGTACAAACGTGAAAATCATTAGGATAGTTCCAGAGGAAATAAAGCACAACATAACGGTATAAAAAATACAATTTTATTCTGGAAAATATTGCTAGTAATGAGTAGAACTTTCGACCAGTGATATGATAAAAAGCTTATAAGAGGTAGCATTTTATAAATTTTGAATGTTATTTAAATTAATTTTCTCCCAAGCTCCCCTCGTCATGGTTATTTAACTGGTACAGATCTTCCTTGTCATCCATCCCCAAACATTTTCTGATGATATTTAGATCAAGGAAATATGGCGGTCTTTCTAAAACCTCGATGAAATGGTCTCGAAATCAATCTTTTATCAGCCTTGCTTTATGAACGGGGGAATTTTCTTGTTAAAATCTTGGAAGAGTTGCATGGAAAATGTCGGTAATTTTAAGCCGGAACGTTCTGAATACACCTAATTTCCACTAATTCAATAGTTCCACACCGAGATAGTCAACTCCATTACTTAGAAACTTCATATTCTTGAGCGGTACGTCTACAAAATTAATTCAATCTTAATACGTGGAAATAATACCTTAATCCATCTGGATCGACCAGATGGATTTCTTTCATCAGTGAAAATAAGGCGATAAGATAAAGGCCCTATTCACGAATCAAGGCTAATAAAAGATTGTTTTTTTAAAGACCAATCCACGAACGATATGGAACTACTACCATACTCCCTAGATCTGAATATCGTCAAAAAGAAGTGGGAATGGATGACAAGGAAGATATATACCGGTACACGAAAATTAACCAAGAAATAAAATCCTAACGCGACCCCGGATTTGAGGCCTTATGTTATTAAAAGAACGAGCAGGCTACTGAAAATATTGTCACCAAGTTTGAAAAAAATACAATTATAATTATCCGACATACAGCCATTTTTAAAGTGGAACTATCCTATTGATTGTAAGTTACTGATCAGAGCCACGAAAGAAATTGATTGGGTGATGTCATCTGTATGTTTCTATGCAAAAGTCTCTCAGTTTTGAAGCTACCAGGCTGATATTTTTTATACAAGTTTTTTCGTACAGTAAGAACGCTGTATACAGGGTTATTGGTTAAGTCGACCTATTCCCTGCAACACGTTATAATAGGGTCAAAATGCAACAAAATGAGGCCATAAATGTTAGGCCGATTTTCAATGGTCACTGAGATATATGCATTTCTAGGTTTTTTTGAAATAACCTAGAATTTTGCCATTTAAAGTAAGAATTAAAAAAAACTACTAAGGTAATGGGCTTAAACTTATTTTTGGATTTTAGTCAACACTATAGCAGACATTTCTTAATCATTTAAAATTTCAAAAACCCATCAAAATTCCAAATTTTTAATTTTAAATAAAAAAATATTTTCTTAAATTTTTTTAAAGATATTTTTTAATGTAGTATTACTAAAAAAAATTATATGACATGGAGTCTGCAGACCACTGGAAACAAATATACGCGTGTTGTCACCTTTCCAAAAAGGTGTCAATGTCAATACAAATATTTGAAATAATTGAAACAGCTAGCTGCAACTTGTTCGGGGACGATCATTTCGTTTGATAAAAACGAAATAAATGTCAAATAAATTCAAAATGCATCGTACGAGTACGTATAATGTACTGCTTTATTTCATTTTTTATCAAACGAAATGATGGTCCCCGAACAAATTGCAGCTAGCTGTTTCAATTATTTCAAATATTTGTATTGATATTGACACCTTTTTGGAAAGCTGACAACACGCGTAAGTTTTTCTAGTGGTCTGCAGACTCCATTTCATATATTTTGTTTTAAGTAATACTACATTAAAAAATATCTTCAAAAAAATTTAAGAAAATTTTTTTTTTTTTTTTTTTAAATTAAAAATTTTGAATTGTGATGGGTTTTTGAAATTTTAAATGATTAAGAAATGTCTGCTATAGTGTTGACTAAAATCCAAAAATACGTTTAAGCCCATTACCTTAGTAGTTTTTTTTTAATTCTTACTTTAAATGGCAAAATCAACGCCATCTAGATACATCAAGGCCGCAACTCAGCTGGATAATGACGCCATGGATCCGTACTCAATTTATTGACGGCTGCAAAAAAAAAAACAGAAACAAACATAAGCACGTCATCAACAGCAAGAACAAGGCAGTGAGACTAAACATTACAAAGTGGCACACAGACGGGCGAGTGTACTTTTTTTCGCGAGTTTCGTTTAGAAAATGTGTTGTTTGAACGGCAAACAATTAATTAAAAAGATAGTGATTATGTGGGTTATTGACAGTGTGCAGAAGTTTTTATACTCAAAATGTAGTGCATGGAGAATGTGTCATAGAGTGAAAGATTTCCCCATTTAGGGATACCAATCAGTTTATTTGTGATCGCGAATAGATAGTACGGATATTGTAGGAAAAAAACGAGTAAGTACGTAAAACGTTTCGACGGCGGTGCTGCCATCGTACAACCGCACAGATAAATAAAAAGTAACAAGCCACTGGCTAAATGCCATATGGCCACCATGACGTCACTACTTGAGATGATGACGACAATGTAAACTGCGAATTTGACGTCTATGATTCTACATTGCGGCCTTAATATATAGACGGCGTTGGCAAAATTCTAGGTTATTTAAAAAAAACCTAAAAATGCATATATCTCAGTGACCATTGAAAATCGGCCTAACATTTATGGCCTCATTTTGTTGCATTTTGACCCTATTATAACGTGAATAGGTCGACTTAACCAATAACCCTGTATAAGTCGGAACGGCGGTTCATACTACCAACAAATCCTGAATTTCAGCTAAATTGATCCAGTCAAAATTGTATGCCACTAAATTCAAAATGTATGGTAAAGTGTACTTGCATTATTCAAATTGTAGTTCAATATACACTCGGCCGCAAAACTATCGACTCAACCTAAGAGCGCGTGTATTTGTACGTGTTTTTCGAAAAGTATAGCAGTTATCCATAAAAATCGTATGTCATTGAAAAGCTTAAGGCCTCAGCTTTACGTTGGTACCATTTAAACCAATATTTGGTGAGAACTTTTAAAATTGATGCTCTTTGAGCGAAATCGTTGCGAAAATGAGCAAATATGAAAATGGTTTGTGGTTAGGTTTTTTGCAAATAAAACAAAAACTGTTGGAAAATAAGTTAAGTATTTATTATTTTAGTATTTGGTATTGCCTCCTCTTGCTCTAATGACAGCTTCCAGTCGATTCTGCATTGATCTGATCAAGTTGCTGATGGTATCTTGAGGAATACCGATCCACTCCTCTAATAGGGCTGCCTTCAATTCTTCAGTGGACGAAGGGAATGGATTTCTGGCTCGGAGTCTTCTCTTGAGTTCGTCCCATATGTGCAATCGGATTGATATCGGGACTGCGTGCAGGCCAGTTAAGTGACGACATATTGGCTTCATGCAAGAACTGTCGAGTGAGGCGCGATGCATGACACCGGGCATTGTCTTGCATCAAAGTGAAGTTCTCGCCAATAAATGCTGCATAGGGCACAACGTGGACTCGGAGAATATCGGTAACGTATCGCTCAGCTGTCAGCCCTCCTCCTCGGCGTCATGTGGGCACGAATACGAGATCCGTTTTTCCCTCCAAGGAAATGCCAGCCCACATCATACAGGAACCGCCGCCGTTTGTAACCGCTTCAGTGAAACAGCACTGCGCAAATCGCTCAGTTGGACGCCTGTAGACTTGACATCTTCTGTCACTGCCATGTAGACACATTCTCGACTCGTCAGTGAACAATACTAAGCTCCATTCCGTATCGCTCCAAGTAAGATGATCTCGAGCAAATAAGAGGCGCGCTTGTCGGTGTCGTGCAGTCAATTTGGGGTCCCTGGTAGGCCGTCTTGGATTGATATTCGCTTCCCTTAATCGTCTACTTACTGTGCAGACACTAACAGCTACTCCGCGAACACGCCTCAGGTTCCGCTGCGCAGTAACACCCTTGAGGAACTGATTTCGTAACGTACTTGTAACAATGAAACGGTCGTCTCTCTCTGAAGTGTCGATCCACTTCAGGTCGCCCCGTTCTTGGTCTCGAATTAAAACTACCAGTCTCTCGAAATCTCCTGCTAACTCTCGAGGTAGCAGACTCACTCATTCCAAGACGGCGAGCGTCGTTTTGCTGACTATGATTTTCCGACAATAGGGCTTGTGCCGCCTGATCTGGCGTCGTATCCATTGATGACAAAACAGTGATTGAAATTACTTCAGATGGAAGTTACCTAACTTTCCTGATGCAACTGATAACGAGAAACCGATTACGGGCGCTTTTATAGGGGTAGTTTACCTGAGCTGACCTTTACCTGAAATTTCAATTTTTCTGGGTTTTGTGTTACAAGTGGCAATAATTTAAAAAGTGCCAAGCAAATATTGATAAAAATGGTACTACCAGGTAGCTAAAGTTTCAAACTTTTAAACGACATACGACTTTTATGGATAACTATCATACTTTCCAAAAAACACGTACAAATACATGATTTTTCGCAAATATCTTGTTAACTGTAATATTTACAGCAAAATGTTCTGAAAACAATTTAAACTACACAAAGTTCCCTTTCTAATAATATATAATACCGTATACCTTCTCTTGGCCGATTATAATACTAGACCTAAAAACATCCAATGTAATTCCGATTTTTTGATAGATACATTTGTCTCTCTAGCTCCTGAAGTATGTAATTTAATTGGAGCCATGATCATTGGGTTGTAGTCGTAGTCTGGTTTGGAAGCATAAGGTTCCCAATCCAACTGTGAGCGCATGCAGTTTATGATGGGTTTCGAATTTGCGAAATTAATTAAAATCAATTAATTAGTGAAGATGCGCCAAGAGAAAAGTCCGAAATTGGGTAGTCAGCAGTGAAGCACCACCAAGGGGGGATACCATTAAGGGGGTTAGTTCTTTGTTTTCAAAAATGCTGTGGAACAATCCCGCACATCATTCACGTTTTTTTTTTAATAAAAGGTTGCAAAATATATATAAGCCATACAAAGGCTATATTTCAGCCTGAGATAGTGTTCTCTTGGTCCCCAATATTGAACGGTTCCCTCATCTCCGTGCTCCTAAATGGCTTGTTCTGCTATCCGTTCTCATAGGGAAAACTTTTGTGTTTGCGATATTTTCCGCTATGGGTCCGCTATATGGCGGGCGGTAAGATAAGTGTCGCTAGTGTCGATAAAAAGAACAAGAAAATTCTTCTTGCGAGAGCTGATAGCGTAATGTTCCGAAGTTTGTAATGCATTAGAGGAAGCATCTCCGACCATTTAAAAAGATTTAAAAAGTATACATATATGATCAGCATGACTTGGGGAGTAGATTGGGAGATGTCCGTATATTGTCCTCGGCACTTATGCACAAATGCTTTTTTTGCTGCAGGCAGTTTGTATGTTTGAATCGGTGAAATCGGACAATGGTGTCATGGGGCTACCATACAAACACAACCCACCAAATTAGGTTCTTCTAAGAAAAACGTTTTTTATTTGTGCATCAATTTCAACCAAATTGCACACAAATGTATTTCTATTGATATATGTAAGAATGGATCAAATCGGACCATGGGGTCATGGAGATGCCAATCAAACCCAACCCCCTACGCGGTAAGCCGAGTGACGCGACGCCATGGAGTGGTATAAATAACGAGGCAAGGAAAATATAATTTGTTACCAAATTAAGAAAAAAGGAGACCGAGGCTTGCTTGCAATAATTGGGCAATTAAAAAAAAATCTTTGAAAACTGTATTGGGGGACATGGTCCCATAGTACAATTTTATTTGCTTTTACATTTTTTGGTGAAATGGGTGTAGCAAAAAATATTTCTTAGAAGAACCAAAATGGGGGGAGGAGGGTTTGTACGACAGCCCCATGATTGCATGGCTCCTTTCCATCCATTTTTATACGTATGTTTTGTGGCATGAATAGGCACACATCTGTACAAGGTATGGTTGAAATTGGTGGACAAATAAACCAGTTTTTCTTTGAAGAATCAAATTTGGGGGATTGGGCTTGTATGGCAGCCCCATGACCCCATGGTCCGATTTCATTCATTTAAGCATATGTTTTGTGACATCAATAGAAATACATTTTCATGAGGTTTGGTGTAAATTTGTGCCCGAATGAAAGAGATTTTCTTAGAAGAACCCAATGGCTGCCCCATGATCGGATTCCAATCATTTTTACATATGTTTTGTGACATAAATAAAAATACATTTTCATGAGGTTTGGTTGAAATTTGTGCCAAATAAAAAAAAAATTTTAGAAGAACCTAATTTGGGGGATTGGGTTTGTATGGCAGTCCCATGACCCGATTGTTCGATTCCATCTATTTTTACAGAATTTATGTAACATCAACAGGGATCCATTTGTATAAAGTTTGGTTAAGATTGGTTCATAAACAAAAAAGTTTTTCTTATGTAAACTTAATTTGGGGGGCTAGGTGTGTAAAGCAGCCCCATGACCCATAGTAATTAAATTTTGTGTGATTCAAACATATAAACAGCCTGAAATATAAATAAACATGTGTGCAAAATTTTAGCTCTGTATAGCTTTAATAGCAGCCGAGAAAAAGCGCTGCAACAGACGTATAGACGGACAGACAGACAGACATCGCCCAATCGACGCGCCAATTCATGCTGATCATATATGTATACTTTTTATATATAACAAAGTTAATAATATACCCTTTCACTCTATGAGCGAAGGGTATAACAAATTTTCACCGTATCGCTGATTAAACCTATGCACGGAGACGGAACCGTAGTGCTGTACGTACAAACGGTTTTGGGGTGAAAATAAGTAATCAAATTGATTGTTCACAAACATACACAACTTGAAATGCAGAAAATTTACGAAGTAGGTCATCTGCAGAAATTGTGGAGAGCAACATTACATGCCTGAGGAAGCAGACAATTTACGGTGTACATACTTAAAATTTGCGAAATCACAGTTGTTGAAAAAAAATGTACGCTTCTTTTCTTATGTTTCATTCATTTTAAATAATAATTGAAAATCAGCATACTTTCCTTATATGTGACGGTTTGTTAATTTCAGGGTGAAAAAGTGTAAACGAACCCCAACTTCAATTCAATACCGCTTAAGACCATTGTACGGTTAGCGTTTAATTTGATTGATAAATGATTTAGCACGTATATTATAGTACAGTATACGCCGAAAGGCGTGGAGAGGTTAGCTCCTAAAGGTACTTCGGTTGAGGATGACGCTGTTCGAACGGACAATGAAACGCCGAGGTGTGGAGAGGTTAGTTCTAGCAGTGTCGCCTGCGAAAAGTCCGAATGCTGACTCTAAGTCGACGCTAGAAGCTGAAAAGCGAGAAAAGCAGAGACTGAAGAGGAGGCGGAGGAAGGAAAGGCAGGCCGCCGGGAAGATGTCGAATCAACCTGGTGATGAGGACACATGAGGAGACAACTCCGGAAATGGAAAGGCCAGTGAAGAGGTTTAAGGGTGTCAACCCAGGAACATCTGAGCCGGTCCAACCATTGGAGGAGGGAGCTCGATGTGGGGTGCCTGTTGTCTCGGGAGGACCTCTTGTAAAGGAGGTTATCCAGGCAGACAGGAAGCAGAAGCCTAACCAGGGTAAGAAATCCTTCGCACAGGTTGCCGGAGGTGATCTCATCCTGGGTGTTACCGACGCGTCTCGTGAGGGTCCTCTAGATGTCACACACCTGAATGCTTTCAAAGCATCTCTTTTGTGTGCTCTGGACGACCTTAGTGATGATGCCGGAGACATAGGCTTCATAGGCAAGACTCAATTGGTTGATGGATTTATTTCACTGACGTGTAGGAATCAATCGACCAAGAGCTGGCTCATCGGCATGCAGGAAAACCTGACCAACTTATGGGAAGGTGCCAGACTGCGTGTGGATAGTCTGCGAGTCATGCGCAATGAGGCGAGACTGATTATCCTTGCTCACGGCTGTACCGAGAGCAAGGATGTTATTCTCAGGCGGCTGCAGAAACAGAATGCCTGTGTAAAAGACACTTCCAAATGGAGGGCCACTTACACACAGCCTTTTGGATCTGCGGAAGAGCGCGGTACGACGCTTACTGTGTGGTGTCCAAAGGAGGACGCGGAGGCTATCAGGAAAGCAGGGGGGAAACTCAGCTGCGGTCTTGAACAAGCTGTCGTTAAATTCCAGAGGAATGCACAGTGAGCGCAATATCGTTCAAAATGCGGGGGTAGAGGAACCTGTAAGGGTGAATCTATCAGGGATGGAGGTGGGCCCGCACAAACAAACACTGAATGTGTGTCAGTTGAATATTCATCACTGTATATCAGCATCAGCGATGATGATGAGATGCTTTGAGGAAGAAAAACTCGACATTGCATTGATACAGGAACCCTGGATTACCAATGAAAACAAAATTAGGGGTTTGTCGCAACAATCCGCCAATCTATACTATGTACAGATGGGTGGAAAGGTAAGAACTTGTATCCTGGTGCGGCATGGTGTACATGCGGTACAAATGACGCATCTAAGCTCGCCCGATCTTACAGCAGTAATGATTGGAAGTGGGGCAGGATCATTTATAATCGCGTCGGCGTACCTCCCTTACGACTCACCAGAACCACCTCCTTCAATGGAAGTAGAGAACCTGGTAAAATACTGTAAAGAAAGAGGTATAGGTCTGATATTAGGCTGTGATGCCAACGCACATAATACTGTGTGGGGCAGCACAGATGACAACATCAGAGGACAGCAGCTGCTGGAATTTGTTGAAAGATACAACTTGTTAATAGCTAATATAGGGGTGGCTCCCACCTTCGTTGATGCGCGAAGGGCTGAGGTGATAGACATTACCCTGAGCTCTGTCAATATGCTGCACAGAATTCAGAACTGGAGAGTGGTGGACAGACTAACCATGTCTGATCACAGGGCTATTCAGTTTGGAATTCTGTATGGCACGAAACCGAGTAGCGAAAACAAACGTATTAGAGTGCCAAGGAATACGGACCGTACTAAGTATGAAATGTGTTTATTGGAACAGATCGAGGAAATTTCAGGGGAAATACCTAATAACACGATTGAGATAGAGCGATCGGTGGAACAAATGAATTCTGCGATAACTCACTCTTTCAAACTGGCTTGTCCCGCTACAATCATAGATGAAAAGGATCCAACACCCTGGTGGTGCACTGAATTGGAATCTATGAAGAAAGAGACAAGGAAAGCGTTTAATAGGTACATGAGAGAGAGGACCCCTCGCTCTTGGGATCTATATAAGGATAAAAAGAGAGAGCTGAAGAAGACTCTACGTACACGTAAAAGGAATTCGTGGAGGGAATTTTGCTCGAATATGAGGAATACATCCGATGTATGCAGATTACAGAAGATGATTTCGAAAGACAGCGTTTCCAAAATGGGCCTAATCCGAAAGGCGGATGGAACTATGACGGAAACAATGGAGGAGACATTGCAGTCGCTTATGGAAGTCCATTTTCCAGGAAGCTTCAAGTCAAATAATCCGTGGACTCAAACCTGTAAATTGGTAGGGGCGACCGGACGACAAGAAGCTGAGAGGATAATAACTTCAAATGGTGTCAGGAGTGCTATAAATACTTTTGAGCCATATAAGACGGCTGGAATGGACGGAATATTTCCGGCACTGCTACGATGGGGCATAGCAGCTTTGCTAGAGAAGATCCGGAACATATTCGTTGCCTGTTTATCGACAGGATATATCCCAATGTCTTGGAGAGAGACCAAAGTTGTCTTTCTACCAAAACCGGGAAAAAAGGATTATACGGAAGCGAAGTCATTCAGGCCGGTTAGCCTAACCTCTTTTCTATTGAAGACAATGGAGCGAGTATTGGTGGACCATCTAGAGAATACCTCGCTGATGTATAGACCTTTGAGTAGATGTCAACATGCTTACAGAGCAGGTAGATCTACTGAGTCCGCTCTGCATGAAGTAGTGCGGGTAGCAGAAAGAGAGATTAACAACAGCGGTATCGCTATGTCAACATTTATGGATATAGAGGGTGCTTTTGATAAGATCTCATACAGCAAACTAAGAAATGCCCTAGCTGAGCGGGAGATCGAGCCCTTGATAATAACATGGATCGATTCGATGCTTAGTGGGAGGGCAGTGAATCTCAGTAATGGATGTGCCAGAATAAGAGGAAGGGTAGTCAGGGGCTGCCCACAAGGAGGGGTACTTTCGCCTCTACTGTGGAACATCACCGTAGACTCTCTTCTCTGGAAACTGGACTCGATGGGCGTACATACAGTAGGATACGCTGATGACTTAGCAATTATGGTCAGTGGCAAATTCATGGACACTATTCAAGGTTGCATGAGGCAAGCTCTCAAAGCAACTGAAGAATGGTGTAATGAACAAGAGCTAACTATAAACGCAAGCAAGTCAAGCACTATAGTCTTTACTCTGAAAAGGAAAGATGTAGAAACCACTCCCATGCTGCTTTTTGGTTCGGAGATAAAAGAGTCCAAGGAGGTGAAGTACCTAGGGGTAACCTTAGATCCCAAACTTACTTGGAACTCTCATGTTAACGAAAAGACACAAAAAGCAGCGAGGATTTTGCATCAGTGTAAGAGAGTGTGTGCACGTAGGTGGGGTATATCACCAAAAGCGGCACATTGGATCTATACAATGATGGTTAGGCCCGTTCTATCCTATGTAGCAGTGGTCTGGTGGCCCAAGGGTAGCCAGAAAACTACTAGGCAACGGCTGGATGGGATTCAACGCATAGCATGTATAAGCATATGTGGTGCAATGAGAACTACGCCAACACATGCTATGGAGGTTATACTGGGATTACCGCCACTGGATCTGTTTATAAAACAAAGTGCGGCGCTTACAGCAATAAGAATGGTAAGAGATGGCACTTGGCATCACTTTGGTAGCAACGGAGGTCATGAGAGGATCCTTGATATTGTTCGTGATAATGTCAGGGAGACTCATATGCCTTTGGATGGTATGAGAACATGTAGGGTAGTCGAAAGACATCACATCACTATCATAGAGGATGGCAGGATACACGAGGAGCATACACGTGATGTTGCTATTTTTACTGATGGGTCTCTCATGGACGGAAGAGCGGGGGCTGGAATATACTCCGAGGAGCTAAACCTTGCATGCTCACTTCGCCTAGGAGAGTATGTATCGGTATATCAGGCGGAGATGCTTGGACTGCTGCACGCGCTGGATCATATTCTGGAAGGCGGGATACTAGGGAAGAAAATTCTGATAGCACTCGACAACCAATCGGTGATCAAGCGCATGCAGCAATCCAACATCAATTCAAAATTGGTACTGGAGTGTGTCCAGAAGCTCAATAAGTGTGCTTCAATCAACGAAGTTACGCTAATATGGGTTAAAGGACACGTAGGTACATTGGGGAATGAACTTGCCGATACCTTAGCAAAAGAGGGATCAGCAGAAAAGTTCCAAGGACCGGAACCCAAAATTGCTTTGAGAAACGGCATGATTGAAGCCAGGATACATGGCTGGATTGATTCCATCCATCGGCAACGATGGCGAAGCCTATCCACTTGTAGACAGGCTCGTAACGCAATTACCAGTCCACTAGGGAGGAAAGCCAAACAAGTACTCAGTTACACACGGAGCAGCTTAAGTTGGATAACTGCCTTAGTAACAGGACATGGTAATTTTAAAGCTCATCTATCTAAGATGAAAATTGTGGAAGATGATGTATGCAGACTATGTCTGGAAGAGGCTGAGACGGCAGCACACATTGTATGTGAATGCCCAGCACTAGGTAGTAGGAGGCTAAGGATACTAGGCAAATCCACAATCGGTGTGGAATCCATGAGGGAACTTAGCTTCAAAGATATGCTACTCATCACACGGGACTCAGTGATGAAGGAAGAAGTCGATAATTATCAGTCGACTTCTGGAAATCACTGAGGACTGTAAGGGGACGAAAATGGACCCAAATAGTAGTGGTCTGCTTCGGGTAATCCCCAAATCACATATATATATAGTACAATTGGCCCAAAAGAGGCCCAAACCCAAACATTCAAAACAAAAAGAAATTTTTGATACCAAATTGTTCAATACACTGCCAAGTATACACAGTAAAAAGTTAGACTAAATGTCATGGGTTAAGGGGGAGGCGGTGGCAAAGGGGTGAACATTTTTTGCAAATATCTGGAAAAGTATGAGTCTGACCGCAAAACGTCTTGAGTACGAAATGAACTACACAAAATTACTTTTATATAATGCTCTAGACATTTTGTTAGAAAATTATACCCTAGACCCAAAAGTATAACAGTGAATTTATTATACCCTTCGCTCATAGAGTGAAAGGGTATATTAACTTTGTCATGAAGTTTGTAACGCATTAAAGGAAGCATCTCCGACCATATAAAAAGTATACATATATGATCAGCGTGACTTGGGGAGTCGATTGGAGCATGTCCGTCTGTCTGTCTGTCTGTCTGTCTGTCTGTCTGTCTGTCTGTTGCGACGCGTTTTACTCGGCGGGTATTGAAGCTAGCAAGCTGAAATTTTGCACACGTGCTTCTTATTGTTGCAGGCTGTTTGTATGTTTGATTCACCGAAATTGGATCACTGGGTCATGGGGCTGCCATACAAACCTAGCACCCCAATTTGAGTTCTTCTAAGAAAAACTTTTTTATTTGTGTACCAATTTCAACCAAATTTCACACAAATGTGTTTCTATAGATAACACAAAATATATGCAAGAATGGATTAAATCGGACTATGGGGTCATGGGGCTGCCATACAAACTTAACTCCCCAATTAGGTTCTTCTAAGCAAAACTTTTTTATTTGTGCACCAATTTCAACGAAATTTCACACAAATGTATATTTCTATTGTTGACACAAAACATATGTAAGAATGGATGAAATCGGACCATGAGGTCATGGGGCTCCCATACAAATCCAACCCCCCAAATTAGGTTCTTCTAAGAAAAACTTTTTTATTTGTGCACCGATTTCAACCAAATTTCACACAAATGTATTTCTATTGATGACACAAAACATATGTGAGATTGAATCAAATCGGACCATGGGGTCATGGGGCTGCCATACAAACCAAACCCCCCATATTGGTTCTTACCCATTATTTGCGGGTGTGTCGAAATGAAACATATAATGAAACTAATAATGTAGTGCTTGTACGACACGCAACGAATCGACAGCTATTTTAAACCAAAAATCAATGTCCACTTTACATATAAAAACCTGTTTCGCAAATTTTTGAAATCCTCAAACAAAATCGCTCAATTTCAGAAAATGCTAATAGAATTCATGAAATATCCCCTGGATAATTAAATAAGAACTGTTTTCTTTGTACTGGTCAAAAATTATTTCAAGCGGGTAACGCAAAGTACGCAGAAGTTGCATTTACAAAAAATTTTGCGAAAACGACACATCCGCGCATTAACAGCGTTATAGCATCAAGTACATTATGTGATTCTTGAAACTGGGATTTGTTATTTTCATAATTGAGTTGGAAATCAATGTATGAGAAGCACTCTAACGACATTCCGATACAAGTAAAGTATCGGTACTTCTGTTTCGATACCAAAGAATTCTGGTATCGATACTTTTCTTTCTATTTTACTCGGTATCGAAACGATTCGATTCAAGTAACCAGGTGAGTACTTTTTGAATCTTTGGTATCTGCCCATACACCCACATGCTTTCCGGCAATAAATTATTTCGTAAATCGTATCATTATGGCAAAACATAAAGGTGAATGATTTTATACTTGATGTATGTATCATGAAAAACCGATCGGGGAGATGCAGTTCAGCATCTCCTCTCACGTTTGAATACTCCATTATTTTTGGAATCTATACACAGAGAAAAAAAATTAGAATGGTTATCTAAAGAAATAGTAGAATTCATCTAAAGTTCGCGTTGATTTTCAGCTTATGATTCTATGTAGTTGAAACAGTTACGAAGATATGGATAATTTATCTATTCGTCATTAGTTGAAACATCTACTATATTTGCTAGTTCAATTAATTCATTTGTAAAGACAGCTATTCATTATCTATAAATTGTTAAATGTTGGATAGCTAAATTGTGTTGAAGAAAAAAGAACGATTGTTTGTAGATAAATTTTATATTTGAATAGTACAATCAACAACTTTTGTGGAAGAATTGACTAAACTTTTTCTTCTAATCTTGCGTAGTTAAATGAACGAATTTAATAGTATTTTCAGCTGCGAAGATTAGAGAAATCAGCTATTTCTTTGGTAAAACTATCTAAATTTAAGTCAACTACTTCACTTTAGATAAAAAGTCTAAACCATTTTTTTCAGTGTATCTTAGTATGCGGGCAGCTAATATATTCTATATCCTATTCCCAGTGATTCCCAATGTAAACCATCGCAGGCATCGCAGACAATAAATATATTGTTTCCAAACAATGTGGAAAATAAGGCTGTTTTTTTTCGAACTAATATGGGCAATATGAAAACAAGATTTTTCAAATGAATGAATGCTTTTTTGCATAACCTACTAACCTCCCGGACGTAAATAAAGTATATTAAGTAGACTCTTGACTCGATAATCCGGATCAATTATTGCAAGGAGTAATCCGGACCATCGGAACATACGGATTAGCGCAACACTTTTTTTTTCTGAGGAAAAACAGTCTAAATAAATAAATAAATAAGAGGAACAAAAGCCGATAAATGTATTATTTCTTTGAAATTAGTCAGCATTATGTCATTTGCCAAACCGTCCCGTAAAAAAGTACGAGACCAAATTTACCATTTCACTTTGAAAATCTCAAATATCCGGAGTTGTTCCCAGTACCGTATAGTCCCATGTGGGGCAATAATTTCCTATCCGCACATGTACGGAATTTTTGGACCACGCCGAGATTCGATCTCCGGACCTCTAGATTACTAGCATCGTAGAATGAGACTCAACCAAGTAAGCCACAGAGCGTGGTATAAATATCCGGACTATAGGGTCAAAATTGGTGCCGAAATCCGGACTATAGAATACGTAGGTGAAACATTTAGTGGTCCGGATTAGCGTGATATCCGGATTAAAGGAGATCCGGATTACCGAGTCAAGACTGTATAATAAAATATTCACTCCCATTTATTTTCATTATGTAAACCATTTTTCTCAAGAAAGTAGATAAGATTTTCCCTTGCAAATTTTGTGTCGCTGTAGTGCGGGTGTGTCGTTTTTGACACATGTCCTGGAAAGGACCCCTGAGGTCATACGAAAAAAATAGTTACAAATTCTGAATCTAGGATCGAAGAGAACATGTTACACCAATTTTCATCAAATAATTCCCATTGGATCAATACCCGCAAATAATGGGTTAAGAAACAATTTTTTTACACCAATTTCACAAAACCTTGAATTAATGTGTCTTTATCAAAGAAACTAAAAAGTTCAAAACGAATGGAATCGTACTGTGGGGTCATGCTCCGGCAGCCCCAATAAAATTTTCCAAGCAAATATTTTTATTTGTCCACTTATTTCAACCAAGCCCAAAACTTTTGTCAAAACTGAAGAAAAAGAATGAAAAAGGATTAAATACAAGTCATAGGTACGCCCGAAAAAACTTTTAGCCCAAGCGAAGGGTATCCAAATTTCGGCCGCGCCCGAAATTAGCCTCGGCCCCGGGGTTGGCGAGCGAAGCGAGCAGGGGGCGAAGCCCCCTTGTTTTTTTTTAGTTTTACATCATTGTAACACTTGATAGAATAGAGCTACAGTCATAAGATTTTGTCCATATTGTACAATATACAAAATGCATTTGATTTGAACCAAAAGTTGAAGCGGTCCGACCATTGACACCCCCTCATTCCTTATAACATTTTTCAAAAAGGCATGCCTGTAGCTTCTTTTTAAATTAAGCCAGGCAGATCATGTTATAAAAACGTTTTAAGAGATAAATAGATTTTTCTATTTTAGATAGAATTTAGAAGTGAAAAAATGTGAAATTTGTTAGATTTTTGGTTCACTTGGTATGGGGGTACCCTTAGTTTTGATCGGATGGTAATAATTTGGGGGGGGGGGGGGCATAATGAGGCTTGGACTAGGCCCCACACCAAATTTGGTCTATTTCTGTAGATCTATTCTATCAAGAGTTACAGTGCAAAATGTAAAATTCAAAAAATGTAAATACACTATTATACTCGTACTTTCGGGTCTAGGAATCTTTTGCCATTTGATAGCGTAATGTTCCCTTCTGTAAAATTATAAAGAGGACAAGAGGTAGGGTCAAGTGGGAGTGAAAGAGAAATGAATGACCTCTCTTACTAGGCACACAACGACGACATAGTTGGCGAGCCACCGTATTTAATTAATTTTCATAGAATGCGATAGTTTATGTTACATAGTTACGCCATATTTTGCTTAGGTGCGCCATCGTATGATAGGCGAAACAAAGTTTTCTATTCCTTTTATTTCACAATGTATGCACCCTAGAATCTCCTACAGTTGGCCACATAACGGCAGACATTATTTGTTGTAGATGAAATCCGAACGGAATAACAGTATGATCTCGTCTGCTTTTAGAGTTAAGCCTAGTATTGACCTCGAGAGTGAGGTTTTTGTCCGCTGCTATTTCTTCAATGAAATGTATTCTTACTGCAGTGGAATATGTGGAGAATGCTGGGGATTTCTATAAGCTACAATCCGAAAACAGTTCCATAATTTTTTCGGCAATTTTATGTAATACTACTAAGTTGCCTTAACCCCATGTGGGGCATGTCGCGCCTACTACATCTGACCCCAGTAAACGTTACGTTAGCATAGTAAAATTTTAAATGCGCAAATTGCTGGCATACATATCCTATCCCTACCTACCTACTATCCTTATACGAAAAGTCGGAAAGAATGCGGTTTATTCTAACCCCTCACCACAGGCGCTTACGCGATTAATGCGCTTCGTAGAAAAACATAGGCATTGGATAGAGCCGTTCAACCTGTGAAGCTCCTCCTGCATAGCTAAGTGTCGCAGTTTTGCCACGACAGAATAAAATGCATAGTAATCGGTCGGAGCCATTCAACCTATATCTTCCCCCTTACGAGAAAAAAGATTCAAGAGAGGTTATAACTATCTTCTTCTTCTTCTTTATGGCACGATAACCCGACGTCGGGCCTTGGCCGCCTGGATTGCAAACCTCCAATTGTCGCGGTCGCGCGACCTTGTCCTCCAGTTCCGAAAGCCTAGCATCTGGTGGGCGTCCTCACATACAGAATGCTCCCATCGGGCTCTCGGTCGTCCACACAATCTGGCTCCGTCCACTCGTTGCGCGTTCATCACCTTTTTGGGCATGCGATCGTCGTTCATCCTTTCTACATGCCCCGCCCAATGCATTCGCTGCAATTTCACGATCTTCGACACCTGTAGCTCATCATACACGCCATTCACCTCGTTCACGAACGGCCCCGAAGATTCTTCGGAGAACCTTTCGCTCAAATGTGTCCAACAGGTGTTCAGAGTTATGGGTTAGGGTCCATGCCTCGCAGCCATAGCATAGCACAGGTCGGATAATGGTTTTATACACGTGGAGCTTCGTGTTCCTGTGCACCAGCTTCGAATTCAAAATTTGGAGGACCGCAAAATAACACTTATTGGCTAGTTGTATCCGTCGCCTTACCTCATCTGTTTCGTTGGCGTCCTTTGACAAATTCCAACCCAGGTAAATGAAGTTGTCTACATATTCTATATTAAGGTGCCCCACTGTGATGCTTGAATTTACTGGCGTTCTAGTTTTTGATTGCATCATGACCTTGGTTTTAGATTCGTTGATATGTAGCCCAACTTCTTTGGCGGCGTTATTGAGATTATGCAGAAGGCTTTCTGCATCACCCAATCTTCGAGACATGATGTTTATGTCGTCGGCGTACGCTACTAGTTGAGTCGACTTAATGAGTAGCGTTCCACTGCTGTCCAAATTCATGGCTCCAATTACATGCTCCAGAGCCAGGTTGAAGAGCGTCGGCGCCAGCCCGTCGCCTCGCTTGAGTCTAGTACGAGTTTCAAATAGGTTAGTGAGTCTGTTCTGAACTCTGACCTGCGAGACGGTATTAGTCATCGTCATCCTTATGAGTCGCACTAGCTTAGCCGGTATACCAAAATGCAGCAGAATGTTGTATAGTACGCTTCGATCGATACTGTCGTATGCCTGCTTGAAGTCGACAAATATTTGGTATACGTCGATGTTATATTCCCAGCACTTTTGGAGTAAAAGCTTCACTGTAAAAAGCTGATCTGTCGTTGAACGACCAGGTCTAAAGCCGCCTTGGTACTCGCCAATGATTTCTTCTGCGTACGGATTAATTCTATTTTCTAGAATCTTAGATAAAATCTTATAAGTCGTACAAACTAGTGAGATGCCTCTGTAGTTCTCACATTTTAACTTATCCCCTTTTTTGTGGATTGGGCAAATTATACTTTTGTGCCAATCTTCCCGGATTATTTCGTCGCTCCATATTTTAACGATAAGTGTGTGAATAGCCTTAACAAGGCTCTCCGCACCATACTTCAGTAGTTCAGCTGGAATTTCCTCAGTGCCCGGGCCTTTATTATGTTTTAGTGATTGCATGACGAGATCAACTTCTTCTGCTGTTGAGGGTTGAACGGGAGGTCCTGTTTCAGCCGTCAGCTCTAGCGCTTCTTGTGTGCGGTTGTTCGGTGGAACATTAAGGAGCTCTTCAAAATGTGAGGCCCAGCGTTTATCAACGCTATCGGTTTCGCTAATGATATTGCCATCGTTATCCTTACAGAGGCTGGTCCTGGGTTGGTATCCACATTTAATTGAATTAATTAGCTTGTACGCTTGTCTACTGTTCCTACTAGCTAGTCTTTGGTTTATTTGCATCAACTGCTCGTCAACGTCTAATCTTACGTCTAATTAACCTATTCGAAAATCGACGAAGCTCGTCATAATTTGTTTTTTTTTTGGCTCTAGTTGCGAATTCGGTCCATTGGCGGTATGCCTCATTTTTCGCATCTACCGCATTTTGACATTCCTCGTCAAACCAATCATTTCGGGCTCGCCGGGCTTTGTATCCCACAACCTCCTCTGCGACCCCTTTGATGGTGTCTTTGAGTGTATCCCAGATCTCAAGGGCGCCTTTGTTGCTGATGTTATTTAGCAAGGGCGTCAGCTTCTCCTCAAGGGCAGTCGTATAAGTTACCACCGTGGCATCATCCAACAATTTGTCAACCGCAAAAATTTTTGCCGGGTTGAATCTCGAATGATGCACCGAAGAAATTCTGCACCTATAAGTCGCCTTCACCATATGGTCAGAGTCAATATTTGCTCCACGATAGGACCGAACATCCATCATGCTCGATGCCCATCTCTTGCAGACAAGGACGTGGTCAATTTGGTTGACGGTATGTTGATCTGGAGATCTCCAGGTCTGTCTGTGAATACGACGATGCGGAAAACACGTTGAGCTAATGACCATGTTTCTGCTGGTCGCGAAGTCTATTAGTCGTTGGTCGTTGTCGTTACATTCTTCATGGAGGCTGTAACCCCCAGTAATCCCCCTATGCCAACTTTCGTTTCCGACTTTGGAGTTAAAGTCCCCAGCAGCAATTTGACATCGTTTGATTGCAGTGAATCGAAGAGGTTTTCTAGGCGGTGGTAGAACTCGTCTTTGGTCGCGTCTTCACTGACTTCGATGGGGGCATGCGCGTTTATGAGCCAGAGATTGAAGAACCGAGTTTTAATGAGAATCGCACACAGCCGCTCGTTTATGGGTTTGAAGTCGATAACATGCGGCTTAAGTTGATTGTTTACAATAAACGCCACTCCAAACTCCCTGTGGCCCGAAGGTTTTCCACTTGTGAAAACTGTGTACGAATTTCGGTCGTCAATCTCGCTACTAAGCCATTTTGTTTCCTGGAGTGCAACTATGCTCAGCTTACATTTTTCAACCTGATCCAAGAGGGCCCTTAAGGCCCCTGCCCTATTCAGGGAGCGTACATTCCAGGTTCCAAAAATGTAATCCGTTCTTCCTTTGCGAGGTCGTTGTTGAGTTGTATCCGTCCAATCCGAGGCTTTCGTTCCAGATTTCTTGACGTCGAATTTTTTACAAGGATGAGTTGTCGGCCCATCGCTTAACCATCATAGTATTCGTAAACGAAAGAGGTCCATCATGGAGGGGCCTCGGAGGTGCTGCTTCGGTGATTGACTATTCGGTTTTTGTCACCCTATTACGTTTAGTAACCTGAGACGCTGAAGTTGTTAATACAGCACTCAGGCGCAGCGGTTACTCGGATAATGCGGGAAAGTAACGCCTCGTAGAGAAACATAGAAATTGGCCGGAGCCCACCATATGAAACTCCTCCTGCATAGCTAAGGGTCCGCAGTTATGCCACAACTGAAACGGATATAGGAATCGGCCGGAGTCTTTCAACCTTTATCCTCCCCCTTACGGGGATCACGAAATTTAATTTTATTATCATTTGAGTTCAAATATGAATTATGTATTGGGAAAAAATATTAGAGATCCTTTAAAGGAAGATAAACAAACTGAAAATTATTATTGTTATTAGAGAGTTTTAGCATATCGTTTGAAATAAAACGACATAATTTGGCATTCCATATAAAAATTCGCTTGCTTACCGTATACGAAACAATATATCTTAATTTTGCATGTCCCAAGTAGGCATGGGTGTATTTCCGTATATTTGATGCTCTTGAAACAGTCGAAATTGGCGAAATAATTTGTCGTGATTTTACACCTACGCCTACTTAGGTAATGCAAAATTAAGATATATTGTTTCGTATACGGTAAGCAAGCGAATTTTTAGGTATATGGAATATCAAATTATGTCGTTTTATTTCAAACGATATGCTAAAACTCTCTATGGTTAAATTGTAACGTTGTACAATATATTATACAGGGTGTCCGGAAGCAGCCGCATAAACGCCCCGCATTGTGATTCCTCGTGTGATTTCCAGCAAAAAAGTTGTATGGAACATACCCCCTTAGCTTAACCCTTTACTGCCACAGGCATTTGAAGATTTTTGAAAAAATCATTTTCTTGTACGGCTAAAACTTCAATATCTCAAATCACTCTGCTCCAATTTTGGGGGAGTTATGGACATGCAGTTTTGACAAATTCCAATGGGGGGATAATGGGGGTCCTTGACAGGAGCGTCTCAATGTTTACCTTAAAATTATCTTATCTACAGTCCATCCAAATTTCGGTGTAGGTTCATTGGTCTGATTGTTCGTCCGATGCAATCTAGCCCAATCGTAGTGATTATTGGGAGATGATCGGAGAACTGCTTTTCGTCTACCATTAAATCCGTAATGAGGGGCAGTCCCCTCCGGCCAGGCTCAAGTCAAGTGTGACCGTTGTGACCAATGTATGTGCACTGTCCATCGTTGTCCTTGTTTTAACAGGCGTTTAATATTTTTAAGCCATAAGCGTCAATCATTTCCATCAATTGTTTACCAGAAGTATTGATTGTGGGCTCTTTTGTTTTTCGGACTGAATTATGCCGGAGATTTGCGAGTGGCTGTTCGTTGCCGATTCTGGCATTCATGTTTCCCATTATAAGCAAGTCTGCGTTGTCTGCGGATCCCGAAAGGTAAGTCTTTTTGTATAAATATTCCGGAGTTACGTAACGCACAATATAAATATTGTTGTCTCGCTGAACTTGTCAACTGTCTCGTTACGTTTCTTATGCTAACATAACGGGTTATTTTGGATTATACAAGAGTATTACCGTCTATTAAATTTAAAAATTTTTTTTTTTTAATCAGACATTAAACTTGGGAGTTTTTTATATGAAAAAGTACATACATACATAAATGTATTTTTTTCATAATTGACAATTTTATGGAGCTCGCAGTTTTAACTACAGAGTGGATATCGTTTATAACGACATTATCTACGATATCTAACTGTACATGTACAATGGTATCCAAGCATTATTGAAAGTTTTATATCTCCACCGATTGACATCGCTACATTTTGAACAATGTATAGTTGAAGTTACTAAAGCATTGCAAGCTCTATAAAAATATCTTCCTCACATATCAGCCGCTTTCAAAGAAAAATTGCGGTATTTTCCTTTGCTGTGCAATGATGTTCTGTAAGATATTTAAACAGTCCAAGTTTAATCTGTGAATAAAAAAAATATACAAATTAAAAAATTCCCACAAACAAAAAACTTTAAGATTATAAGATGCAGCTTTTCTTCGCTATTCCAGTATGTTTTTGATTGAAATATAAAACTCTTTTTTCTTTTCGACGTTTCGCTTATTTCTTCTTCTTATTTCTTTTATTATAAGTTTAATTTATATTATTCACACTTTTTTGTTCTACTTGTTATTTTATTTTTGGCGCACTTTATACAGTAAAAAAATGTAAGCTTCTTTTTTCCCACCCTATATTATTTATCATGTTATAAACATTGACTTTGTCCTTTTCTGAACTGCTGGACCCAATAATTGAATCGCATTCTTCAATTGATTGAAAATAACACAAATATATATATATATTTCCCGCAATTCAAAGCATTTATGTTCAGAAAGGAATAGCCAAAAAACGAGAGTTCTTTTACAGTTTCTATTGTTTGGTATTCTAACGAGCACAAAGTTTAATGAAGCTTGCATTTCTCCATTGAAATTTAACATTTTGAAACAAACTGATAAATGTCTTTGATAACATAGTGTTTACAGTCTCCTTTGTCAAATTTATTTAATTAATTATATAAATAGTGTTATATTAAAGAGTGCAAGTCTTTCATAATGGTTTTTTATAATATGGGTTCTCAGTACGGACCGGTTAGCTTTCATGCTATCTCGTACATATTCATTCCAACATCTCCTGTTTTGGGGATAATAACTGTATTCCTTATTATCTAGTTTTTTTTAATTCACTGCATATTTCGATTTTCTTACACATCTGATTACTGTTTCATCTTCATATTTCCTATTAACATTTCATTGATCTTTCATCTTAATGGCTATCTCTCTCTATAAAGTGTAGTTAGTTACAATCAGGGTCCATTCTTTACTTTTGTTGAAACTATTGTTATAGACCTACTTTTAATTATTATACGGTTTTCTTATATCTCTAGAGTTTCTTCTAATGACTTTCCCATTTTGTATTATCAAATAGGAGGGGGGAGCCGTGCGTGCGTAAAATCCTACCGTGTTCCCACTGATTATTTAAATAATTTCTGCACCATATATCTTTTCCTTCCTGAAAAGAAACCTTATTTTTTATTTTTTCCTTACCATCATACCATTTTTATACCCTTCACTCATAGAGTGAAAGGGTATATTAACTTTGTCATGAAGTTTGTAACGCATTAAAGGAAGCATCTCCGACCATATAAAAAGTATACATATATGATCAGCATGTAGTCTGGATGGTCTAGCGGTTAGTGCGCGAGTTACAATATCAACGCAACACGACTACCATTACATACTATCGACTTACAACATCGTCCATAGCTCATGTGCTTGAGGCGGCAGTGTTACGCACCGGAGGTCTGAGTTCGAATCTCGGTGGCGACAAATACTTTTTCAACATTAATAAACTTGTATCTATGATAGAATATACATATAAACGATCAGTCCCTGATTCGATTGAGCCATGTCTGTCTGTCCGTGTAATGCTTTATTATGACATAAACTTCAAGTTGGTGGAAAGTGAAAAGTGCCTTACCACCACTACGCCTACCTCCCCTTCAAAGCTATATTTAGCCATACCTTTTGATAGAATGTCGCGAAACACTTCAAATTTGTGTCAAATGGTAGCTTTTGGAAGTCCCTTCAAGATGTTAAAAGTGCACCAGATCTGACTCATATACCCCCTCCTCCCCTACAAAAAAAATGAAATTGTAAATTTTAAGTTTTGCGTGCCTTCTAGGCCTGCACATGAGTATAAAGTATACACTCATCGTACTATTCGCACGATTAGAGCTCGGTCTCGTTTGTATTAATAAATGTTTCGCTTAACGAACGTTTCAGATAACAAATATGATCCTGAAATGAATTGTGTTCGTTAACCGAGGGTCCACTTTTGTGCATCGCTTCCACACGTTGTTGATTCGTTTCGGAAGACCAACTTTGGAAGTTCCGATGTCCACTTTCGGTATAGTAAGCCTTAAGAAGCTTGTGAATTGCACAGACCGATCTGCTGACCGCCTCCCAATTCTCGTTGGATAACAACATCAAACCCACCAAGTTGAAGGAACTTATGTTATTCCCCAGATCCAACTCGAGTGCAAACCTTGGGCAGTTGAAAAGAACGTGCCTTCATCCACCACACCCTTGGCACCTGGGGCACTCTAGCAGATCGTCTAGTTTGAAACGACTACTGCCGGTATCCTCTGTAGCCCGTAAGAAATTGGGTAAGGTAGTGATTCATTTCTCCGTGTTTTCTGTTTACCCACTTCGCTTAGTCGTGTGCGTCCATTAGTCGTGTGCGTCCATCGATCTACTATCGAAGCATCATCCCTTCTGCCACTTTCTCAAGGACTCCAGTCTATCGAGACTTACCCTACCGACCGAATAGTCAATAGTCCCCGCGTTGCGGCCGCGGTACAGTCTGTTTACTGTTAGTCTCGTCCATGATTAACTCCATCGGCATCATTCCAGCTTCAACATAAGCTTCTTGTGAAGTAGTGCGATACGCATGGCATACTCTTAGTACGCACCTTCAATAAACCGAGTTATTAGGTTTAGCATAACAGGCACTGTAGGGCACCGGCCGAAACTGGCGACGTATACAATAGTAACAAACCAAAATTTAGCACTCTGCTCCAATTTTGGGGGGAGTTATGGACATGCCGTTTTGACAAATTTAAATGGGGGGATAATGGGGGTCCTTGACCGGAGCGACTCAGCGTTTACGTTAAAATTATCTTAAACTTGTTGTTAATGCTTGTACAAAATTTTACGGCTGAACTAACATTCTTTCAAAAGTTATGGAGCTTTTAAAAAAGGTCTAAAATGAAAATATTCTAATTGATGTTCTATTCTAACGCCGAAATATTCAATTGAACTCTAATGTGTTACATATCATTGCAAAGATAATTTTATGTAGTTTTTTTCATCCTCAGACCATTTTTCTGTATCTCTTACCAATTTCGAAATAATCGCACAAAACCGAAAAAAGGTTCCCCTTTCCCCCCTTTTTTTAAGGTTGCGGACCCCCGATCGGTTGGGACTTTCTATGCCATCATCTCGGGACCATCCCCAACCATAATCAAAAAAAAATTTCCGATGTAGGGTTTTTGCCGTTCGATGGCCATATTTTGGTCCAATTTTCTTAGACTATATCGCTATATGGTTTGTGCAATGGGTTTGGTGAATAGACGTGTTTTGTGAGAATTTTGTTTAATAGGGGACTCACACTTCCAAAGGGGAACTACTATCTGGATTTGATTAACGTTAACGATTATACCATATTGTACTCTAATTTAAATATTGCAAGTAATGCATACGATGCAGTTTAAATTTAGTGAAATACGATTCGATCTCATATCCAAAGTTTTGACTGGACTAATTTTAATCGAGTCCAGGATTTGTCTGTAGTCTGCCTGGCTATAACAGTATTTGAGATGAGTATAAAAACTTGTATGAAATTGTTTCATACACAGGGTGGTATGGGAATATGTTTTTCTGTTTTATGTATATGTTTTTGAATAGAACATTTGTGAAAATATCTAAATATTATCGCATAGTATTAAGCTGAACGAGACAATATTGTTGTCAATCATTTAGAATACATTGCGCTGCTTTCGTCCGCTATTATGCTGCTTTAGCTCTATTTCAAACAAAACAGTCTTTCAATTGATTCAGTGTCTGTAAAATATTATTTATTAGATAGTATCTACATTACATAGCTTTTAATAAACGGAATTGGGTACCTTTTCTGATTTTTTCAAACGTATCCCTATTGGTAAATGTCACCGCACGCCACTGGTATACACAACTGAGCTTCAGTTTGTCGGTCAGCACAGCAGGAGCGCGTTCCGTTCATATGATCTGAGTAGTCAGCGATGACTACAGCTACGACTACGAGTGAATTAAGGAACGCACTCCGGTTCGCATTTTTGTGACTAGTGTTTGAGTGGTTTTGTTTTAAATGAATGGAACTGAGGCGGGTGAAGTGCGTTTTTTTTAAGGTGAAGCGAAGTAAGGAAGTATGCAACTTTTTAATTTTTAACCACACTAATCAGAGGAATTTCAACTTTTTTTCATCTTCATGAAAAGTGTGAGACCTAAATATTTTTATCTACATATTCGATCCTCATCCGCATCCTTAAAAAATTTCTCCATTAATATCCGCATCCGCAACCGCATCCTCACTGTTATACTATTTTGCATCCGCATCCTCATCCGCTAAACAAGATCCGTTACATCTCTACTTTCGATACGGTCTACCATGGGATGTTACTTGATAAATTACTATCACTTAATTTCCCGTATTATCTCGTATCGTGGCTTTCTTCTTATCTCCTCGGACGATCTTCTCGTGTAGTATTTAATAACTCACTTTCTCCGCCGTTCTGTCCCTCGTCTGGAGTTCCTTAAGGCTCTATTTTGGGGACCCTGCTTTTCAGTTTTTTCATAAATGAGTTACCTACTCTTATGAATAACAATTGTTTATTATATGCTGATAATTGCAAGCTTCAATTCTGGCCCGATGATTGTTTATCATTGCAATCAGATATAAACACACTATCAGCGTGGTGCGGCTCCAATTATCTTGAACTTAACGTTTTAAAATGCAATGCGATGATATATTCACTAAAACCCATGCCCTTGTCTTTTCCCTACAATATCGACAACTGACCTATCTTCCGTTTCTCTTTTCAGTGATCTTGGTGTCATTTTGAGAGTCGACTGAAATCCAATGAACACTTTTTCACTACAATTAAGAAAGCATCTAAGCTCGTAGGTTTTGTTTTGCGTTGCTCTAGCAACTTTAATTCTATTAATTCTTCCATTAAACTGTTTGTTTCTTTAGTACGTAGCTGTCTAGAGTATGCTTCATTTATCCCACAACGTCCACATATACTACCGCCTTGGAGTCCGTCCAACGCAAATTCACAAGGGCTCTAATTTACAAGTTTAATCAACCTTATCTACCGTATGCTGAACGTCTTGGTTGCTTGAACTTGTTATCCCTTCATAAGCGGAGAGTATTCCTAGACGAGTGCATCCTTTTTAAACTATGTCGTGGTCTACTAAAATCATCGCTGACTGAGTATATAATTTACCGTGTCCAGTCATATAATACGCGCTCAACTCTAGTTTTTGACCCACCAGCCGAGCTTTCAGTTTTCATGAATTCGCCTCTCATTCGTTCCATGCGCAATTATGATAGATTGCAACTCGGTCCTTTAGCTACTTCGCTTTTTTCTTTTAAAAATGTATTACACAAAAACTGTTAGTAACTGACATTTTTGGTGAATTTTAATGTTTGTTCTTTGCATCCTTTTCTTTTAAATATTTAATTTTTGCTTTTTTTTTCATTTTATATTAATTCATCACGTTGTAACACTATTGTTTGTTAATTTACTTAATTGCTTTTCCATAATTTTTTTTCATTGATTAATATCTGAATTCAAACTCTTGAGTGTGAATTTGTTCAATTGTACCGTTTATGGATTATATTTTCCTGTTTGGGTATCTTGAATAAATAAATAAATAAATAAAATAAATAAAAAAGGTCTGACAATGAGTACGGTTCCGAAACGCACCGGTCGCATATGTTCCGACAACATATTGTCCATTCTGATCCTCAAACTGGCAACATGTTGTGGGAACATATGTTGTGGAACATCAGCACTCCATATCATATGTTGCACCGGGATATATAAACTCAGGGCGACCTCGGGCTGCTCCTAGCCCACCACCTTCTCCACAGCCCCCAGAACCCCCAAAGAATATGATCAGGAATGCTAGACCTAGTTTAACCCCTGCCCCTCCTCTAGTAATTTTCAACCCAATGTCCTTACTGCAGTTTAACTGCAACGGCAATCACCAAAAAATGCCGAGATCACTCACTTCATGAGTGCCAACAGAAAGCTGATTTCTGCCATACAGGAGACGTTGCTCCATTCGAACTCGTCTCTTAGCGTCCATGGTGATTACGTTATACTGCACAAGTCCGTACATTACTGTGTATTAGATGTAGATATCGACGGTACAGCGAAAATGCAAGCCATCTCAGTTTCATCAGCGAGTACTAATATCGAAATTTTTAATGTGTATGTTCCACCTCACTCTAGCTGTCCTTCTGGCTATTGATTCGATATTGGTCCTCTCCTATCCGGAGCGCATAGGATCTTTCTTGGTGACTTTAACGCGCACCATGAGCTCTGGCATTCTGACCTTAACAACGATGCCAGGGGTATAACTATCGCCGAATCTCTTGACGCTTCAGATTTCTGTTACTATGATAATCATTATTTTCGATCTAAAGGTCTGGATAGACATCGGGCGGAATGAAAATGAAATTTTTGTCCGCTGCGATTTTCTCAATGAAAATGCATGCTTACTGTCGTGGAACATGTCGGAAATGATGGGGAATTCTATAAGCTACAATCCGAGAATAGTTTTAACAATTTTCTCGGCCATTTTATGCATTATTTTTGATTCCCCGGTCATTTCACCGTGGAAAATATCTAATGACCGGGGAATCGAAAAATAATACATAAAATGGCCGAGAAAAATGTTGGAACCATATTCGGATTGTAGCTTATGGAACTCCCCATCATTTCCGACATGTTCCACGACAGTAAGCATGCATTTTCATTGAAAAAATCGCAGCGGACAAAAATTTCATTTTCATTCCGCCCGAGGTCTATTCAGACCTTAAGTACTGACCTGGAGAGTGAAATTTTTCGCCGCTGCGATTTTTTAATGAAAATGTATTCTTACTGTCGTGGTATGTGGGGAATGCTGGGGAATTCCATAAGCTACAATCCGAAAACAGTTCCATAATTTTTCTCGGCCATTTTATGTATTTTTTTCCGATTCCCCGGTTATTTCATCGTGAAATGTCAAATGACCGGGGAATCGAAAAATAATACATAAAATGGCCGAGGTGAATTATGGAACCGGTCTCCGATTGCAGCTTATGGAATTCCCCACTGTTTGTGACATATTCCACGAGAGTAAGTATCCATTTTTATTGATAAAATCCCTGGGCGAAAAATTTCACTCTCGGTCTTAATTCAGCCCTTAAAGCCCCGGATAGAGTTCGAGCGGAATGAAAATGAAACGGTAATGAACCGGCATAAAAACCGTGGTGACGGTAATGAACCGGCATAAAAACCGTGGTGAATTTAAAATTTTAGCTTCGAAAATTGATACAAAGGCGTTTTACGTCCTAAATAATCTTAAAAATAACTAAAAAAAATAATTTCCCCATTGTCCGAATGCATTTTCAACGTGAAAATGAGTCGACTCTGTAGCATATTCTCCGTCGGGCGTGGTGAGTTTTGCAAACGTCAAACCGATTCACTGTCCACGACGAGTTCATCGCGGAAATTATCTAATGACCGGGGAATCGAAAAATAACACATAAAATGGCAGAGACAAATTGTGAAACCATTCTCGGATTTTAGTTTATGGAATACCCCATCATTTACCACATATTCCACGACAGTAAGTATGCATTTTCATTGAGAAAATCGCCGCGGACAAAAATTTCATTTTCATTCCGCCCGATCTCTATTCAGGCCTTAAGATAGAAATATATTTTCGATTCAAAATTAATTGAGCGCCAATTTCGGCAAAAATATGAACGAATCGAATTTTCATTATAGGTAACATTTTCGTTAAGCTTTAAATTTTCTATATCTGGCAAGCATATAGAAAATGTCACATATACCTACACTGAAATTTTTTTGCAGCATGAAAGGGGGTTGTCACTCACACTAATGATAAAACCATAAATTTGATGTTTGCTTTACATACGACAGCTGATAGTGGTATATGATGGTGGACCTTGTTGCACGAATGAAGTTTTTGAGCCCAATGCATGCTATTTCAACTCTCCGTATGGGGATTGCATGTGTTCGTGATTTTAGTGCATCCCGCTCTAAATTTTATTTTGTTCCTAGTGGTTGATCTTTGCTTCAATATCACAGAGTGGCGACCGAACAATCACGGCACGACAGTTTTGTGCTGTCAAAGTAAAAAAGGGATTTTGAGCTTACCATAATTAATTTAAATTGGGTTATAAGCAATTAGTTAAACGGCCAATGACGACAATTTAATTTTTCACGTTAAACTGCAATTTAAACGACTGTTTGTCAATTTCCTTAAATTTAGTTTAGTTTAGTCATGAATTTTTATCCGACCCATTTTATTTTAAAATTAAAAATATTAATAGTTACCATCTGGAAATAGCAAGTTGCTAATCGATACTAATGATAAAGATTAAACCATGACTGTACACCTGACCCTTAGTAAACTAAATAATTTTCGGTGGTCACGGTTACTGGCGGTTTCCTCCATCCATTTGCAATGAAGTTAAACTCAGAATTAGCTAATAAACTATTTGTAAAAAAAAATTGTGGCTGTTAAAATTATGTCAGCCTTTTCCGTAAAGGTTAAGTACTACTCACAGGGCCAGTTTCATGAACCTAACTAAATATCAACAACCGTTGGTGGATAAGAGTATGATCGCGTGTAATTGTTTTAGCAATAATTTGCCGTGTTCGACTTCACAAAGGGCCGATTTCTAATGTCATAAGTCTCATCTTGTACCTATCGACTGCTTAGTCTTATCGTATAGGCAACACGCACAATATTTTCAGAAAACTTTTACATTATATTGGGCCAGTTCTTCGTACATCTTATCTAATGGGTAAATTCACATTGTAAGACGAAACCGGCCGGGTAAACTTGCAAGACAAGAACCATCGTTCTTACAATGTGAAATTCACAATGCTTGTCTGCTGGCTGGTTTGTTTGTGCTAATAAAACGGACGGCGAGAGCTTTTGTAGTGGCCAGCAGACAAGCATTGTGCATTTCACATTGTAAGAATGATGGTTCTTGTCTTGCAAGTTTGGGGGGGGGGGGCAAAAGACTTCTCCATGTGTCCTCCGCGCGGTTGCCCCCTGGTAACGGTAGTGGGTAAAACCTCTAACGGCTAAGTCAAATCATCTGATGCGACATTTGGAAGAAGCACCGCTGCGCCTGAGTGCTGTATTTACATCTGCAGCGTCTCAGGTTACTTAACGTGATAGGTGACAGAAAACGTTTAACTCAACCACTAAAGCAGCATCTTCGAGGCATGCCCATGATGGCCTTTACTCAACGATTAAACCCTATCATGGTTTAGCGATATGCCGATAACTCATCCTAAGAAAAACTTCAAGTCAAGAAACCTGAAACAAAAGCCTCGGATTGGACGGATACAAAACAACGACGAACCCTGCAAACGAACAACTGATTACTCTTTCGGATCCTGGAATGTACGCTCCCTGAATAGACCGGGGCCTTAAGGGCCCTCCTGGATCAGGTAGAACAATACAAGCTGAGCATAGCTGCAATCCAGGAAACTAAATGGTTCAAAAGCGAGATTAACGATCTCAACTCGCTCACTACGAGTTTTACGAGTGGTAAAGAGGAGGGCAACAAGGAGTTTGGCGTGAAGCTGCTGCTAGGAGACTTTAACGCCAAAGTCGGAAACGAAAGCTAGCATAGGGGAACTACTGGAGGCCATGGCCTCCACGACGAAAACAACAACAACGGTCAGCGACTTATCGACTTCGCGAGCGGCAGAAATCTGGTCATAAGCTCTACATGCTTCCCTCATCGTCCATAAGCAGACCTGGAAGTCTTCAGATGAATACACCGTGAACCAGATCGACCACGTACTGATCAGCAAGAGATGGGCGTCTAATGTCTTAGATGTTCGATCCTATCGAGCAGCCAACTGCGACTTCGATCACTATTTGGTGAAGACGACCTACAGGTGCAGAATCTCTTCGGTGCACCTAACGAGAATCAACCCTGCCAAGATCTTCGAGGTTAACAATTTGATCGACGATGCCACGGGCGGCTGTGTATACTATATCACTTGCAGAAAAACTGTCGCCCATGCTTGATAACATCAATAATTTCGACATCCATGAGTTCTGGGAGAAGCTCAAAGACAGCATCAAAGTAGTTGCAGAAGAGGTCGTGGGCTATAAAGTTAGTGCGACTCACAAGGATGACGATGACTAATACCGTCTCGCAGGTCAGGATGCAGAACCGACTCACTGACCTATTTGAAACTCGTACTGGACTCAAGCAGGGCGATGGGCTGGCGCCGACGCTCTTCAACCTTGCTTTGAATTATGTAATTCGAGCCATGAATATGGACAGCAGCGGAACGCTACTCATCAAGTCGACTCAATTAGTAGCGTACGCCGACGACATGAACATCATGTCTCGAAGATTGGGTGATGCAGAATACCTTCTGCATAACCTCAATAACGCCGCAAAGGAAGTTGGATTACATATCAACGAAAGCAAAACAAAGGCCATGATGCAATCGAAAACAAGGACGCCAGCAAATTCAAGCATCACAGTGGGGGACCTTAATATCGAGTATGTAGACAACTTCAACTATCTGGGTTGTAACTTATCAAAGGACGCCAACGAAACCGACGAAATTAAGCGACGGATACAACTAGCCAATAAGACATATTTCTCGGTCCTCCCTATAATTAATTCGAAACTTGCGCACAGGAACACGAAGCTCCGCGTGTACAAAACGATCATCCGACCCGTGCTATGTTATGGCTGCGAAACATGGACCCTCGCCGAAGCCTCCGAAATTTTGCTAGACCGATTCGAACGAAAGGTCCTTCGGCGAATTTTCGGGGCCGTTCGCGAGCGAGATCAATGGCGTATCCGGTACAACCATGAGTTGTATCAATTGTACGATGAGCTGGAAGTATCGAAAACCGTGAAGCTTCAACGCTTGTAATGGGCTGGGCATGTACAACGGATGGACGATAATCGCATGCCAAAGAAAGTGATGAACGCACAACGAATTGACGGAGCGAGGTTGCGTGGACGACCGAGAGCTCGCTGGGAGAAGTCCGTAGGTGAAGACGCCCACCAGCTGCTGGGCTTCCGAAACTGGAGAACAAGGTCACGTAACCGCGACAATTGGAGGTCAACGATTCAGGCGACCAAAGCCCGACGTCGGGCTATCGTGCCACATTGATGATGAATTTCAACCAAATTTCACACAAATGTATATATGAAACAAAATACATGGGGCTGCCATACAAACCCAACCCCCCAAAATTATGTTATTCTAAGAAAAACTTTTATATTTGTGCACTAAAAACAACCAAATTTCACACAAATGTATTTCTATTGATGACACAAATAATTATGTAAGGATGGATCAAGTCGGCCCATGGGGTAATGGGGCTGCCATAGAAACCACTTTCGTTGTTCTAAGAAACATTTTTTACACATTTCACAAAACCTTCAATTAATGTGTCTTTATCAAAGCAACTAAAAAGTTCGAAACAAATGGAATCGTACTATGGGACCATGCTCCTGCATCCCCCAATAAAATTTTCTGAGTAAATATTTTTATTTGCCCACTTATTCCAAACAAACCCCATACAAATATGTTTTTGCCGAGGCAACGGAATTTTTGTGAAGAATGAAAAGAATGCGGGGGGGATTAAGTACAAGTCATAGGTACGCCCGAAAAAAACTTTTAGCCCGAGGGGAGCGAAGGGTCTCCAAATTTCGGCCGCGCCCGAAATTAGCCACGGTCTCGTTACATCTGTTTCTGTTTTATGGGTATTCAGCGGAAACACATTTATCTGAGGTTTGGTTAAGATTGCACCATAAATGAAAAAGTTTTCCACCTAAAAAAATGGTTAGTTGGTGTTTGTATGGCAGCCCCATGACCCCATAGTCCGATTTCAGCGACACATCTGCAGACGCTTTGGCGCGCAATCATTGGCTGTCTAACATATTCATGGAGAGTTTTTTGAAAAAATGAATAGTTTCAGAGTTAGGGGCCAAAAACGACGAGAATTTTAGGGTTTTCGCGATTTTGACCCTGTTGCGTAACGAAATTTTGGTGGGAAGCTCCGGATTCCCCCCCCCCCCCCCCCCTCCCAAAACATAAGAAACAAAAAAAAAATATTAATCGAATCGGATTAAACTCACCTTTTGCAAGTCCCACAGAATGATGTATATATGTAAGTTAAAAATAATACCATAACCAATCAGCAGGCAATTTTTCTGATTCTCTAGATTGATTTGTTAATTGGCTTTTCAGTTTGTATCATGTCCTTAAGCACGCAACATATACCGCGAAATATAAAGAACATTCGAAAGACTCGTCTCGGCGTGTATTTTCAAATGTGCCGCATTCTAGCAATATTTTCTCTTAGCAGCTTTGACCTACTTTTAAACTTGAGGTATTATGAAAAATTGCTTTCGAATTTCGGGGTCACCCGTGTGTGTCAACTATAATGCAAACAGAAAACTAAATGTGCCAGGGATGCATTTCTGGATCGTTTGCACTTTTGAAAATATTTGTTTTTCCAGACGATGTCGGAAAACCTTGTCGAGAAAATACATACATATGTATGTATATGTTATATGTATGCACATCTTTTAGAGTTAACAGCTATAGCAGGCAATTTATATGCGTATGGTAGGAAAGGAACACCCAAGTAATTCCTTCCCTGCCTTTGCTAAGAGCTTTTACATACCAATATTCACTGCCAATACACGCAATAAATTTACAAATTTACTATACTTAAATCAAACACTACACAGGGTGTCTGGGAACTGCCGCATAAACGCACCGGATCGTGATTTCTCATGTGATTTCCAGCAAAAAAGTTGTAAGGAACATACCCCCAATTTACCTAAAAAATAAAACTAACGGCACTAAAATCGGATAAGAGGTTTGGTTTTTACAAAGTTTCAAAGTTAAATTTTTGTGATGCGCCAGTTTTTAAAAGAATCGTACAAGCACCTTACTTTGGCAAAGTTGGAGAAAATTGGGACGGAAAAATGTTTTTGGGACAAATTACAAAAATGTGACTTTGTAAAAACCAAACCTCTTATCCGATTTTAGTATGGTTAGTTTTATTTTTTAGGTAAATTTGTTGGCTGTAATTATCATCTTATTTCGCTAGTCTGGGTTTGGAGATATTGAGGTTTAAGTTCGACAAGAAAATGATTTTTTCAATACTTAGCTGTTCGATACAACTTTTTTGCTGGAAATCACATGAGGAATCACAATCCGGTGCGTTTATGCGGCAGATTCCGGACACCTTGTTTAGGGAATTATCTCCGCATTGCAGCCTTTAAAAACAGTCATAACGCGACCGTGGCTAATTTTAATTTTAATATCCGTTAGATTTAAAGCTTCTTTTGTGTTAATGATTTCCACTGCAGCTGTGTATGACGTGTTCCGATTTCATCCGTTACACACACCCCAATGAAGCTCTCCTAAGAAAAACTATTTTGCTTGTGCAATAACTCCAAACAAACCTCAGAAAAATATATTTTCATTGATACCACAAACTATGTGTAAAAATGAATGGCATCGGGCTATGGGGTCATGGGGCTGCCATACAAACCCAGCCCCAATTTGGTTTCTCTAAGAAAAACTGTTTATACCATTCGCTCATAGAGTGAAAGGGTATACTACCTTTGTCAAGTTTGTAACGCATTGAAGGAAGCATCTCCGACCATATAAAAAGTATACATATATGATCAGCATGACTTGGGGAGTCGATTGGGCGATGTCTGTCTGTCTGTCCATTTGTCCGTCTGTGCGTCTGTCCGTCTGCGACGCGTTTTATTCGGCCAATTTAAAAGCAATGAAATTTTGCACAAATGCTTCTTTTTGCTGCAGGCAATTTGTATGTTTGAATCGGTGAAATCGGACAATGGGGTCATTGGGCTGCCATACAAACCCAACCCCACAATTTCAATTAATGACCTGAAGCTCCATTTTATAAAAACTTTTACATCATTATGTGCACGTGGTCTGATAGGCAAAAACCGACGAAAGTGTTAATCGATCTCCATTGTCATATCATTAACAAGCTGTGAGAGCCTTGGGTGGCCATAAGGTGGGGTCAACTTACTGAAATCCTGTAATTCGCTCAAGAAAGACAGAAAGAAATATAAGAAAAATAATTGTTTTCATAATTGGGCCCCATTGTGAATTTTTCGTATGTCTCGATAGTAGTCCTGTTACTTTGGGTAGAAACCAATCCTGTGGAAGAAATTTTCTGTAATCCGCTCATATATTAAAGAAATACACGCAGAAAGAGGTGAAAAAGAACCCATGGTCAATTTTAGCTCATTGTGAATTTTTTGAATGTTTCAATAGTTATTATGTTATTCTGGCTAGAGCCTAATCATGAAAATCTGTCCAGCCGTTTTTGAGCTATAAATGGTGTAACTAACACGACTTTCTTTTATATGAAAGAGATATATACAGGGTGTTCCGCATTAGGTGGTCAATACTGCAAGGATTGATAGCACAACTTGTTTCAGCAAGAAAATTACCAACACAATTGGAACTTTTTTACCGTTACCTTGTTATCGCTCTTTTTGTTAAACTCATCGAAAATCGTGACTTGTCATGCAAAATCATAATTTGTAGCCCTCCTGGTGACTTAATCCCAGATTTGATTTCAGTTTCAAAAACTACATAGAATTTCACAAAAACTGAGGTTTTTCCTGTTGCCAACATTAGCGCATTAAAGCCAACATGTTGAAACAACTTCTAGCAACTTTGCACAGTTGTACGTATAAAGCACCGTTATGAAATTACTGTTTGAATCTTCGATGAAAATCTATTTTCAAATTTCTATTAAGTTTGAGTACCTAACTGTATCTTGAAATTGGCAATAATGTTGTGAAATTTTATTTAGTTTCTGAACCTGAAATCAAATCTTGGATTAAGTCACCAGGAGGGCTGCAAATTATGATTTTGCATGACAAGTCACGATTTTCGATGACTTTCACAAAAAGAGCGATAACAAGGTAACGGTAAAAAAGTCCGATTGTGTTGGTGATTTTCTTGCTGAAACAAGTTGTGCTATCAACCCTTACAGTATTGACCACCTAATGCGGAACACCCTGAATAGATTGACAATATTTTCATGGATAAGGTTCGAAGTGTTCTTTAAAAAATGAGCTTTAAGCACCAGAACCACTCGAATGTATCGATCAGCAAATAGATACAATCGAACCGATTCGTTTGACCACCACGTGCTACACAAAAAAATGCAATGTTCGAATGACCGTATGACCACAGTTGGTGATCTTTCGTTTCTCGTCAAACATATTTTGGGTCATTTATTCTGATATTACACTAGTGTAATAAACTTTTTGGGTCATTGGTCAAACTTGATTTGATAGTGTAATATACCTCCTTTAATCCACCAAATTTTTTTTTTTAATTGTACCATTTTTTACCTTGGTAATGAAAGCATAAGGTTCAAGTCGTGCAAGAAAATGATTTTTTTAATAATCTTCAAACGTCTGTGGCAGCTAAAGGGTTAAGAATTGGGGGTATGTTCGACACAACTTTTTTGCTGGAAATCACGTGAGGAATCATTTTCCAGTGCGTTTATGCGGCAGTTTACACCATGTATATTTAGTATGGGAGATGTTACCTTCAATGCTTTACAAATTCAAAGGAAATGAAGTAAAAAATGTATGTATTTTTCCTGTACTAATATGCAATATTATTATGATCGCTTCAACGAACGAACTTGGTGAAGTTGAAGAGAATATCGTTTCGTCTGAGTGAACAGGCTTCCAACTTGCAGGAAGTTCGAGGTAAAAGTTTACGCACACAAGTTGGAAGTCAAATTGGATCGTGTGGACATACCAATCAGCGTCGCGTCGTTTGAAAGATTCAACTTGTCGTCATACTTTTGAGCATTCAAACAAGTTGAAAAACTTATCGTAGGTGTGAACAGACAGCAAGTTTCAATTTGAAAGAGCATTCAAACAAGTTGGAACGTCTGAACAGAAGTTGTACAACTTGTGTGAGATACATTGATTATCGAAATATCGGTCGAAATATAAATATTCTTTTTAATGATATTCTTATCTGACCAAAAACAACAAAGTTGTAAAAGTTACCCCGCCAAAGAAAAATTCATCTGCCGCAAAAATAATACATATCACTCCAATCCGCTGCTCATATCTAATTTTGTTTGCTGGATGTACTTTTGTTTTAGGTGTAAATGCTGGAGAAGTTTAAATGTACAGGACTACTTCTTAAAGTAATTTGGTGGGAGCTTTAACATTTTATTCAGTGCCACTTTGACGGCTCCCTCCAAATTACTTTAAGAAGTAGTCCTGTACATTTAAACTTCTTCAGCATTTACACCTAAAACAAAAGTACATCCAGCAAACAAAATTAGATATGAGCAGCGGATTGGAGTGATATGTATTATTTTTGCGGCAGATGAATTTTTCTTTGGCGGGGTAACTTTTACAACTTTGTTGTTTTTGGTCAGGTATCATATATTTTTGCATACTTAAATAGCCAACTAATATTTTTGTTTTGGGAAAAGTTTCAATAGGTTTTTGTTCAGCATATTCCATAAATTTAATATCATAAGTTATATTCACAGGGTCTTCTTTAAAATAAATAGATACTGCAAACGCAATTGCAAATACGCCACAAATGGCTGTTGCTGAGCTTTTTTAAAGAGAATTTTGGGATGAAATGGGTATAGTTTATTAATATGTATTTTGTGCAAAATAGATTTTGTGTTATCTTTGTGTTATGGCTCTGCTAACATTCTGTTAGTAATCTCTTAATTTTTTGTTAACTCTGTTAATGCTCTATTAACGTTCTCTTAACACTCTATTATCTTTTCGTTAATGCTCTGTTAACGTTCTGTTAATGTTCTTTTAATTCTCTTTAATCATTCGGCTAACGCTCTGTAAACGGTCTGTTACCTTTCTTTTATTACTCGATTTACGTTCTGTTAAGGCTCTGTTAATTTTCTGTTAACACTCTGTTAACGATCTGCTAACGCTCTGTTGTTGCCTTACCAACGCTTTGTTAACGTTCTGTTACTGATCTGTCTTAATGCCCCCCTGACCCAGTGTCCCAATGTCACATTGTCCCAATGTCACAGTGTCCCAATGTTCCAATGTCCTAATGCCCTAATGCCCTAAGGTCAATTGTCACAGTGTCCTCATGTCCCAATGTTCTAATATCCCAGTGTCCCAATGTCCTAATATCCCAATGTGCCAATGTCCCAATATCCTGATGTCCCAGTGTCCCAATTTAGGTCCTATTGTCCCAATGTGCAAATATCACAGTGCCCCAATGGTTTAATGTCCGAATGTCCCACTACCCTAGTGTCCCAATGTCCCAGTATCGGAATATCCCAATGTCCCAGTCTCCCACCTAATGTCCTAATATCCCAATGTCTAACTGTCCTAATGTCCCAAGGTCCTAATGCCCCAATTTCCTAATATCCCAGTACCCCAATGTCCCAGTATCCTAATGTGTTAATATCCCAATGGCCCAATGTCCTAATGTACCAGTGGTCAGTGTCCCAATGTCGCAGTATACCAAGTGTCCCAAGGTCCCAATAGCCTAATGTCCTAATATCCCAGTGCCCCAATGTCCCTGTATCTCAGTGCCCTAATGTCCAAGTATCCCAATGTTTCAATATCCCAATGTGCCAATATCCCAATGTTACAATGTCCCAATGTTCTAATAATCCGATGTCCCAGTGCCCCAATGTTCCCACGTCCCAGTTTCCCCAGTGTACCTAATGTCCCAATGTCCTAATGTGTTGATGTCCTAATATCCCAATGTCCTAATGACCCAAGACCCTAATGTTCACATGTTCTTATATTCCAGTGCCCCTATGTGCGAATATCCCGATGTCCCAATGTCACAACATTCCGATGTCTCAGTGGTCCAATGCCCCTATGTACCAGTGTCCCAATGTCCGATTGTCCCAAGGTCATAATGTCCCAATGTCCTAATATCCCAGTGTCCTAATGTCCCAGTCTCCCAGTGTCCTAATGTCCCAATATCCCAATGTCCCATTGTCCCAATATCCTGATGTCCCAATGCCCCAATAGCCCGATGCCCCAATGCCCCAATATGCCGATGTCCCACGTCCCTGTTTCCCCATTGTGCCTAATGCCCCAATGTCCTAATGTCCCAAGACCCTAATGTCCCAATTTCCTAATATCCCACTACCCCAAGATCCTAGTCTCCCGGTGTCCCAATATCCAAATGTCCCAATGCCGCAGTGTGTTTAAAAAAATGGTCAATGCGATGAGCCGATAGACGCAATTGTTGGAAATCTTTTGTTAACTTTACCTATTAATTTACCGTTATTCCATCCACTTATCTAAATGGAAGACATTGATTCTTTAGAAGGACCACCAGAGGATCATTCGCTCCAAATTTCATAAAAATTCCATCACGAAGAGAGACAGTAGAAGCAAGTCTTTCTGCAACTGTAGACTTCATTCTAAAATTGGGTTACTCGCTTAAGTCTGTGAGGGTGAAAATTTCACCGTTTATTGCATATATCTTACCCGTTATTGTGCCGATCGAAGATTTTATTTGGAAAGGCACTAGAACAGGACATGTGGAATATTTTGGTAAACAATTTTTTTTGGGGGCTGTTGCCTGGAAGGCTGTAGCCTGGTCAAACAAAAAAGCAAGTTGTCTCCGGTAATCATAGACTTGTTCGCTTTCGTTTTTCTTTTTCCTTTGGCGGGCGAGACGCTCTCGCGTCTCTTGATTCTTTACCTTCTTCTTTTAATAAACCAAGCATACTCGTACATCCATAATGTATGTATACTTCTCATATACAACTGTGTCCAAAAAGTCGACGAAAGTAGATGTTAGCGCAAATAATACCCGATAAAAAAAAATAATAAATGTGGGCAATCAAAACATAGTCGAAAGAACGCGTGCTGTAATAATTCGCGCACTGCAACTGCAGATCTTAATAAAGTCTGAAAAGAATACGATATTTGGTTGGTAAAAATCCTACATCGCCTGATTATGGCAGGATGGTTGGGGATGGCCCCCAGATTACGGGAAAAAAAAAGTCTACACCAATTAAGACCTTTTTTAAACTCTCCATAACTCTTGATAAAATGAAAGTTCAGCCGTGAAATTTTGTGTAAGAGTCGCTCCGATGAAGGACCCGCATTACCCCCATTTGAATTTGTCAAAACGGCATGTCCATAACTCCTTCCGAAATTGGAGCAGAAAGCTAAATTTTGGTTTATTGCTAATGGGGACCACCAATATACCACCCACAAAAAATCAGCTTAATCGGATAAAAACTACAAAGTGACCCCCCAAAATCCAGCTATCTACGATTTTTGCCGTTCGATGGTCATATTTGGCTTACTTTCTTAGGCTAATACATGGAATAGACAGCTAAACGGAAAGGAAAATCCGCTGTAATCCCATACAAACTGCATGGTCCGGTTTGAAACACAACAAAAAAAAAACATTCCACTTCAATGCGTTCCCTTTCTGTCAACACTTGTCAGCTGTTACACGTTCTGCAAATTCTCAAGAACATATTTGTCGCGTCGCGCGTTTGTTTTTTGTGATAACGTAATTCTTATATCATTTCAGTGTTTTTTAAGTGAAATCCAGTTACTGAGTGTGAGTTTGTGAAGTGAATTTCGCGCCTACATTTCAATGTTCCCTTTATGTCAAATACATGGCCATTAGTGTCATTTCAAAAACTGGACCATTTGAGTTTTATTCGGGCCTATCCTTTAGTTCTTTAATCAATGGGCTAATATGTACTTTTTAAATTTTCTTTTTTCACTATAACGACAACAAAATACTTTATCAATTGCAGCTCAACCGAAAAACCAACTGTTTTGGTTTTAAGAAAAATCTGACATTCTTTTTGGAACCGAGATATAAAAATCGTTGATTAATCAAAGTTTAAAAAACTTTCGTCTATCTTTTGATTGCGTAAATATACGGATTACGCCAGGAAATTTGAACAAAAATTTGACCAAACTTCGGAAAAATTAGGGGAGCTGGATTTTTACATGAGCCTTCCTTTCGAAGTCCTAAACAAGTCCCCGTTTGTAGCTTATACAACGCTTAATTGAATATCCGAACATCAGATTGATGCGTGCAATGCTAAGGGCGCTATGAGGGTCCGAACTACACAATAACGGTATTTTTCGTTATTTTCGTGAATTTCTTCATAATGGGAACGCATTCGGGAGGGAAGCCTATAACAATTTGTTGCTTTTGTAACCTCAACTTAAAATGCCAAATCAACTTATCTATGCGGGCACCCTTAAGGAAGCTATGAGGGGTCAAAGTTAAGCAAAGAATCGTTTTTCGTCAATATTTTAATAACGGGAACCTCTTGAGTGAACCCATATGAGAAAAATTTGTAGCTCCCATCTTTGGGGACTTTTGGCGTCTTACTAACAGCTACAGAAGCTACAAATTTTTTCTATAGAAGACCATAGAGCACACTCCCCCGTCTTCGCGCCATTCACGAAAAACCCAAAAACACCTTTTTTAAGATTTGAGCCCCCATAGCGCCCTTAAGGCTGCACCGTATTGATATGAAATTTGGCCACTTTCTTCAGAACTCCATAAGCTACAAATTTTCCTTACAAAAGTTTTTAGTACGAGTTACCGTTTTAGAGATTTTCGTGAAACATTGTTAAGAATACCGTTAGACCTCCTCGCACCGTTAGGACTGCCCGAACGTTTTCGGTCCTTCCATCGTTTATTGTGCTTTACAAGAGCATCACATTTACCATACACCACTTTCTTGTATATCCTACCATTATGGATATACATATATTCAGAAAAACCTGTTTTCGAGGTCTTTGACCCTCTGTACCACCGCTATCGGCACTCGTACAGACGGGGACTTTTAGGGTTTTGTTTAGGACCTCGAAAGGAAGGCTCATGCAAAAAACCAGTTTTCCCCTAATTTTTCCGAAGTGAAATGCCAATTTTCCAGGGGTAGATAGTGACTGAAATTTTGTCTTTTTCTCGTAGACGGCACCATTTGCGCTATCGGCCGCCTCCGGTTTGGCGTTGACTTATACTTCCGGCTTGACGTTGACTTACGCTGGTATACTTATAAGAACAATGAAAGAAAACAAAATATTTATGTGTTTTTTTTTTTCTAATATGTACAACTACATAATAATATTAATACATATTAATATGTATTGCAAAAACTGATAACGATTTACGACTGCTTAACTTCCAAGTTCAGTTTACACAAAAAACAAGTATTACTTGTTGGAGTTGAAGAGAATATCGTATCGTCTGAACAGCCTTCCGACTTGCGACAAGTTGGAAGACAAATTTGATCGTCTAGTCGTGTCATTGGAAAGCGAAGTGTATAAGAAACCATACGTATAGACCAAGCAATGAAAGCCTAAAAAGGGGGTGTAGAGAACATCGAAGGGGGTGACGATTTTTTTCTTCGGTATTTTATCAGGAGTAGTAAGGAGGTAAAGGTACTAATTTTACTCGGAGCTGAGGGGTGCGCTAACGCGGGGAGAGGGGGTTAAAGGTGCAATTTTGTGCAATTTTTGGTGTTTTGGGCTATATCTCAAAAACGGTGAGTCGCACAGAAAAAAGTTGTGAGTAAGCATTAAAGCTTTCTAAATATCCTATTTATTTCCCATACTTACATATGCAAAACTCCTAACGGTTCTTCCGATATTGTTCAATAAAAGTAAAAAAAAAAGTTTTTTTGCATTCTATTGACTCTGGTGTCTCTCCGATTTGTTTTTCAAAAAACTTTTGTAGGGTAAAGTTAGTAAGTGGTAAATTTTCCTTAATTTGATATACTTCTTCTTGACTTGTCTCCTATCATTCGAGAGTTAAGAGAGTCTCAAGGAGGTAATATTCTATACTCATCAGAATGAAGACAACCATTGTGAAAAAACGGCAGTGGGGGGACGGTTTTTTATTTCATGGATCCATAACGGGCGGTTCGGAGTAAGACATAACTACAAGCTCGCGGTCATGAGGTGTGCGCTAACGTGGGGAGGGGGGGGCTAAAGGATTCATTTTTGCAGGTTGTCGACTTAATCTTGGAAATATCTCGGAAGCGGTGAGTCGTCCTGAGAGTATTTGTATGGCAGTACTAAAGCCCATTAAATTTCCAAAAATTTATTTGAACACTCAAATGCCGAATTCCTAACGGTTCCCCCGATACAGGTGATTGAAATCCGAAAATTGTTAAAAAATCGTTATTTTGTTTATTTTTTTGGCTCTGGTGTCTCTCGCGATTGTTTTTCGGAAAACTGTTTCACGACCGATTTGTACGATGTTTAATTGGCTTTCATTTGATGTGCTCCCCGTTGTCCTGTCTTCAATCAGTCAAAAGCTTAGGAGTTAAAACCGAGCTTCCGAATTCAATTTTCTCTATTTTCAAGGATAAAGACAAACATTGTGAAAAAACGGCAGTGGGGGGACGATTTTTTATTTCATGGATCCATAATGGGCGGTTCGGAGTAAGACATACTACAAGCTCGCAGTAATGAGGTGTGCGCTAACGTGGGGAGGAGGGCTAAAAGATTCATTTTCGCAGGTTGTCGACTTAATCTTGGAAATATCTCGGAAGCGGTGAGTCGTCCTGAGAGTATTTGTATGGCAGTACTAAAGCCCATTAAATTTCCAAAAACTTATTTGAACACTCAAATGCCGAATTCCTAACGGTTCCCCCGATACAGGTGATTGAAATCCGAAAATTGTTAAAAAATCGTTATTTTGTTTATTTTTTTGGCTCTGGTGTCTCTCGCGATTGTTTTTCGGAAAACTGTTTCAGGACCGATTTGTACGATGTTTAATTGGCTTTCATTTGATGTGCTCCCCGTTGTCCTGTCTTCAATCAGTCAAAAGCTTAGGAGTTAAAACCGAGCTTCCGAATTCAATTTTCTCTATTTTCAAGGATAAAGACAAACATTGTGAAAAAACGGCAGTGGGGGGACGGTTTTTTATTTCATGGATCCATAATGGGCGGTTCGGAGGAAAACATAATAAAAGCACGCGGTCATGGGGAGTGCGCTAACGTTGGGAGAGCGGGTTCAAATATCTCATTCTTGTGCTTATTAGCTCTATCCCCGCTATATCTCCGAAACCGCGAACTCTACGAAAAAATTTCTGAACAAGAATGAAAGCTTACACAATTTCCTATAAAGTTCATCATACATGCATAGGTCGAATTCCTAACAGTTATCCAGATATAGCTAATTTAAAAATCAGAAATTTCACATAGAAAACATCCACACAACATAATTGGTATACATGTATCTATAGATTGGCTATATGCATGTAGGCTGTGTTGATGTTTTCTATGTGAAATTTCTGATTTTTAAATTAGCTATATCTGGATAACTGTTAGGAATTCGACCTATGCATGTATGATGAACTTTATAGGAAATTGTGTAAGCTTTCATTTTTGTTCAGACATTTTTTTCGTAGAGTTCGCGGTTTCGGAGATATAGCGGGGATAGAGCTAATAAGCACAAGAATGAGATATTTGAACCCGCTCTCCCAACGTTAGCGCACTCCCTATGACCGCGTGCTTTTAGTATGTTTTCCTCCGAACCGCCCATTATGGATCCATGAAATAAAAAACCGTCCCCCCACTGCCGTTTTTTCACAATGTTTGTCTTTATCCTTGAAAATAGAGAAAATTGAATTCGGAAGCTCGGTTTTAACTCCTAAGCTTTTGACTGATTGAAGACAGGACAACGGGGAGCACATCAAATGAAAGCCAATTAAACATCGTACAAATCGGTCGTGAAACAGTTTTCCGAAAAACAATCGCGAGAGACACCAGAGCCAAAAAAATAAACAAAATAACGATTTTTTTAACAATTTTCGGATTTCAGTCACCTGTATCGGGGGAACCGTTAGGAATTCGGCATTTGAGTGTTCAAATAAGTTTTTGGAAATTTAATGGGCTTTAGTACTGCCATACAAATACTCTCAGGACGACTCACCGCTTCCGATATATTTCCAAGATTAAGTCGACAACCTGCGAAAATGAATCCTTTAGCCCCCCTCCCCACGTTAGCGCACACCTCATGACTGCGAGCTTGTAGTATGTCTTACTCCGAACCGCCCATTATGGATCCATGAAATAAAAAATCGTCCCCCCACTGCCGTTTTTTCACAATGTTTGTCTTTATCCTTGAAAATAGAGAAAATTGAATTCGGAAGCTCGGTTTTAACTCCTAAGCTTTTGACTGATTGAAGACAGGACAACGGGGAGCACATCAAATGAAAGCCAATTAAACATCGTACAAATCGGTCGTGAAACAGTTTTCCGAAAAACAATCGCGAGAGACACCAGAGCCAAAAAAATAAACAAAATAACGATTTTTTAACAATTTTCGGATTTCAATCACCTGTATCGGGGGAACCGTTAGGAATTCGGCATTTGAGTGTTCAAATAAATTTTTGGAAATTTAATGGGCTTTAGTACTGCCATACAAATACTCTCAGGACGACTCACCGCTTCCGAGATATTTCCAAGATTAAGTCGACAACCTGCAAAAATGAATCCTTTAGCCCCCCCCTCCCCACGTTAGCGCACACCTCATGACCGCGAGCTTGTAGTTATGTCTTACTCCGAACCGCCCATTATGGATCCATGAAATAAAAAACCGTCCCCCCACTGCCGTTTTTTTCACAATGGTTGTCTTCATTCTGATGAGTATAGAATATTACCTCCTTGAGACTCTCTTAACTCTCGAATGATAGGAGACAAGTCAAGAAGAAGTATTTCAAATTAAGGAAAATTTACCACTTACTAACTTTACCCTACAAAAGTTTTTTTGAAAAACAAATCGGAGAGACACCAGAGTCAATAGAATGCAAAAAAAAATTTTTTTTTACTTTTATTGAACAATATCGGAAGAACCGTTAGGAGTTTTGCATATGTAAGTCTGGGCAAATAAATAGGATATTTAGAAAGCTTTAATGCTTACTCACAACTTTTTTCTGTGCGACTCACCGTTTTCGAGATATAGCCCCAAACACCAAAAATTGCACAAAATTGCACCTTTAACCCCCTCTCCCCGCGTTAGCGCACCCCTCAGCTCCGAATAAAATTAGTACCTTTACCTCCTAACTACTCCTGACAAAATACCGAAGAAAAAAATCGTCACCCCCTTCGATGTTCTCTATAATGTCTTGTTTGATTGGCCTAGTATATGATATGACTACATAACAATTTTCAACGAAGCTATTGAAAAAAAGGTATAAACGTAGATAAGGAAAATACATTTGCCTCTACTCAAAATATCGTAGTTACAATATTAGGGCTATTAAGATTCAAATAGCGATGTAACTTACACCAGGTCGGTGGAACATTGCAGACATTTTATAGCTTCTTGTATGAGTTTCAAGAAAAAGAAAGATTGAAGTAGGCGAAAAGTGGCAAATGCTTAGATGAAGTAATTTGCTAGTCTAGATTCTAGATGAAGTAATTTGCTAATCTAGATTCTAGAGGAACAAGAAAGTGTTTAAATTCGCATTAACTCTCATTAGGAGGAAAGATTTGAAGTGGGGGCTAGGAATGTTATAATATGATATGCGTGCATAACGTTATCCAATAAACTTACATTAACATGGGGGATATGAACTTCTATCTTACAGGAAGGAAAATATAGGTACATACGTATGTTGATGACACATTTTACGTACATCTTAAGGGATTAGGTTTATGAATGCATATTAAAGTGACGTCCATATTACTCATTCCAACCAGAAATTAGGTTTCTTATTTTGTTAGCGAACACTATAGAAACATGCTTTTTCTCAATTATTCAAAATTTCATAAGTAGTTCGTAGGTTTTTATTTTTTATTCAAAACTAACAACATTAATTTCAATGTTTGATTACAATGGGGCTGCCATACTAAGGTTTTCTAAGAAAATATTTTTTTATTTCTGCACCAATCCCAACAAAACCTCAAGTAACAACAATTATGTAGGAACGGACAGAAGAGTATACCAATTTCGATCGCGTCCGAAATTAGGCTCGGTCTGATTTTTCTCTCTCATATAGAATACCTTAGATTTCGTCTCATTTCTTAATTGACAATCGTTAAAAGGAAAATTTAAAGACTTTCTCTTTTAAAAAGGAGCGATTTTTCATAACCTACACTTACACAGAAAGAAAAATCGTTCGTGATATTAATAAACGCTGTTTATCATTTACATTTCGTTGGATTAAAGTACATTTTCGTTGGATTAAAGTATATTTTTATTATATCGAAAATCCAGTTTTATTAAATGATGACCATGTTGTAAATATAAGAAAACCATGTTTATTAATATTTTATGATCATTTTTTATTAATATTGTGAAAATATTAATTGCATTAACGAAATTGTTTATAATATTAATTAAAAATACGAATTATTTTTTTTAATAATCAAAGTTATTGATATTAATAAATCGGGTAATCAGATTTATGAAAAATTTTATTAACTAACACTATTTGTTGGTTAAATCAAGTAAAAATGTTAAAAAAATATTTCTCGAAACATCAATGAATCATTTGTCAAATTAATAATCTACGTTTATGGATATACATAATCAACCGTTTCTTAGTACAATAAAAAGTCTTTATTATATATTTACTTGACTGTACATATTGGCGTAGATATGAGCCAATTCATTGTCTTGCAGACCAGAGCATTGATGTTGATAATTTGTTCATCACTTTGATAAACGTTGTTCATTGGCTCTACCAATACGCTTATCACGAATAGTCTGCTTGGTCTTGTAGGTAGAGCGTTGGTCTTCGAATCATGGGGTCCCGAGTTCGAATCTCATTATAGGTAGGTAATTATTAATGCTCTTCAGAGCGGACTGAAGTAAATAAAATATTGTCAACACAATAAGAACTCTAGGTTCAGTGCCTCTGATTTTTTTTAAATAAAAAAAAAACAATTGATGAACTCAAACATTATATCAATTAATGACATACATTAGATTTATAAAATGTTTTCATGGATTTTATAAAAGATATTTGTTCATTGATAATCAAAATTATTATTAAATGAACAAATTATTAAAAAATAAACACCAATTTATTATTTTGATAAACTCGTTTGTTGGAGCAAAATCAATTAAAAAATCCTCACTTTAACGTACTTTTTCGTTGATATCACGTACCTTTTTCGTTCAGTGTATGTTTATCTTCAAATCAAGAGCATAGCAGTAAAAGGAGAACAAGGACGTTTGGTGTAAAAAAAACACCACAAATCGCCTTATGCTGCTATTCGACTGCACCACCGTTGAGTGGCTTCAGAATACCATTCATTGTACATACTCATATCCTCATACGATGGAGTAAAATCCTTGCCTTGTGTAGCCATTCGTGTTCCATTATTTTTTTCATGTTTCTGAGCTCGACATCCCTGGATCCTATGATACTAATCTCTTTGCATATTCAAAATACATAGCATTGTAACAGTAGAAAAACTCAGGTATTGCGTTTCCATCTGATGTAGGAATAGAAATGAAAGATTCAGTTCTTTTTCAGCAGAATAATTTGGCTATTGCTCTATTTTCTACCAGCGCATACATATAAGTATAACAATGGACCTACAAACGTATACATGGTGGTCCGATAAGTACTTAGCCTACAAAATAAAAACAAAAATTTTGGAAAAGTTGGCGATTTATTTTTCAAGATCTCCTTTTAGCTCGATACACTTGACCCAGCCATGCTCCAACTTCTTTAAACCGTCTGAAAAATACGTTTTTTCGAGGTCAAAGTAGGCCTCCGTGGCGGCGATGACCTCCTTATTCGACGGAAATTTCTGCCCGGCGAGTGACTTTTCCAAGTTTCGAAACAAAAAGAAGTCGCACGGGGCCAAATCTGGAGAATACGGTGGACGGGGCAGCAGTTTATAGCCCAATTCGACCAATTTAGTGTGGGCGATGGCGATGGCGGAGATGTGAGCCGGTGCGGTATCATGGTGGAAGACCACTTTTTTCTTTGCCTAGCGGGGCCGTTTTTTCTTCAATTCGGCGTCAAATCGGCACATTAATTCGGCATAGTACAGCCCTGTGACCCTTTTGCCCTTCTGCAGGTAGTCGATGTGGATCACACATTGTGAATCCCAGAAAACGTTGGCCATCACCTTTCCGGCCGATGGGACAGTCTTCGCCTTCTTCGGAGCACGTTCGCCGGCTGAAGTCCACTGTTTCAAATGTTCCCTGGTCTCTGGTGTGTATCAGTTTCCAAGTTTCGTCGACTGTCACGAAACGACGCAAAAACTCCTTCGGATTGCGCTTAAACAGCGTAAAAACACTGCTTTGAAGTGGTGTCACGGTTGCGCTTGTTGTACGGAGTGAGCAAACACAGCACCCATCGCGCCGACAGCTCTCTCACGCCCAAAATTTCATGCAGGATATGACCCATTTTTTGAAATGCCTACTGCCTCAACTATCTCTCGCACCTTCAATCGGCGGTCTGCCAATACGAGATCGTGGATTTTTGTCACGTTATCCTGCGTGCTAGCCGTTTTCGGGGCACCTGGACGTGGCTCGTCAAAAACCGACGTTGAAACTCGTTAAAACAATTTTTGACGGTCGCCATCGAAGGAGAAGAGTCACCGTACACAGAATCTAAACGCTCTTTGATTTCGCTGCGGGATTTCCCATCCAAAAACAAGAATCGAATCACCGACCGATATTGCTCTTTTTCCATTTTTCTAAAATACGCGGACACTCCTGCTTTCACACGCGGCCAAAACAAGACTACGAGTCGGATCCGACTGAAATTTGGACAGTAGACGTCTACGAGAATGTACTACACGATAGTAATTGCTCTTGCGATCCCGACGCCATCAGGCGGTGAGGCTAAGTACTTATCGGACTACCTCCGTATGTATGCATTGTTGGATTTATGTTGATATGTGAGTATGGAAGCGTATCCGATAAACTTTTCAAATATTCGTCGGAAACAATCAAAATACCGATGCACAATTAAGTGCTTGGTCATTTATAATTCAGAAGAGCGTCGATTATCCGAACATTCGATTAACCGTACGGGGCACTCAGCTTCTTTTTTTGTGAAAGACATCGAATAAAAGAAAAAATCAAGGGGCTGAATAAAGCAACCTCTCATCTGCATCGCCCAATTACTTCGATTTTTTCATTTTTGTTCAGTTATAGCCGTTTCAGTTTGTCACTTAATCGCCCAATTACTTCGATTTTTTCATTTTTGTTCAGTTATAGCCGTTTCAGTTTGTCACTTAATTTCACATTTCGACTATTTTGTAATTTTCTTAGAGAAAGCATGCGTTAGTCCAGAGTGGGCATCAGAAAATAAAAATGGCACCGTTCTCACACTATTGCAGTTCATAGTAAGCGTGAAAATTTTATTCAAACGTCAATTTTTTGTTTACAATGGAGAATATAAAATCCGCGTAATATTCATTACTCTCTTAAAATGCCGACGTGATATTTAACCCTTCTGTTGGCGTATAGATCCAGACAGACCATTGGTACTATATCTTGATTGAAAATATCGTTCAATAATATTTTCCAACGTTTTCCATATAAATTTCAAAGGAACCGACGACCACAAATGCGATCAAACGTTCGGCGAAATGTAGACTATGTCTAAAGAATCGAAAAAACGGCGCATCATCGTAGGACACACTATGTAAACTGTTTCTAGAACCAAAATTAGACCTCTTAAAAAAATAAGATTGATTTCATTGAAGATTCAGCTACACCTTAGGCATAATAGCTCGTACGCGGCGTCAGAAGGGTTAATAATTGCATCGACAATATTTTGACATTTTAATTATTTCGTGGAGTGTAGTGTAATAAATTTGGAGTCAAACACATATGGGTTGTGTGATCACATAGCCACTCTGGACTAACGCATGGCATGGGTTGCTATGTTTTCTCTAAGGTAATTTTTTAACTGAACTTAAGTTTATTCGAACCACCTTTGTCGACATTATTTCGGAAAATCGACGCTCTAGTGTACCTACTGGGGGGTGTGATAACGTCAAACGAATTAATGTCAATTGACGTAATTTCGTCGTAAAAAGGAAATAATGGCAATTAACATTAATTCCTTTTGCCAAAGGGAAATAAAATCAGTTGACATGCATTCGCTTCTGAAAAACAAAATTCCCTTCCAGTGGATCGGCATATATTAAATATTTTTTGTTAGCACTAGGGATGTCAAAAACCGGCCCATAACCCGGTTTTCGGTTTTTTCGCAAAGCCGGTTAGACCGTCCGGTCTTAACCGGGCTCAAAGTACCGGTTTTCGGTTAACCGGTTTTTCATTGAATTGCTTAGAATTTTAGCAAAATAAGCTGATGTTCGTATAGAAATATGACTGTGTAATGGAACCCTAAAAGAGAAATATGTTGAACAAAAAAGATAATCAAATGAAATTGTCAGAAGTATTCATAATGTTTCAAAATTAGTTAACTGAGTTTTATTGCTAGACAATGTATATATATAGTGCAGTCAAAATATCCCATTTCAGGCCTCCAAATAGAAAAAAATAGAGAAAGGCTATTTTTTGTGGTTTTTGAATCAGCGAGCTCCCAGGAATCTAAAACTCATTTTGCTAAAAAAAATGTTGATCGGAAAGGTCCCAAAAAGGACAAAAAAGGATACTCTTTAATCCTTGGCCGGAGGTCAGCATGTGGGGTATCAAATCAAAGTGGACGTGGAGTACATTACATACACGGGAAACACAATAATTCTCCATTTAATCTCGATTTATTCCGTTGAGGGTCCTTGAAACATGGAACAAACACCGGATATGTAATGTAATTGACGTCCCCTTTGATTCGATACCCCTCATGCCGACCTCCGGTAAAGGATTAAAGAGTATTCTTTTTTGTCCTTTTTGGGACTTTTCCGATCAAATTTTTTTTAGCAAAATGAGTTTTAGATTCCTGGGAGCCCACTGATTCAAAAACCACAAGAATTAACCTTATTCTATTTTTTTCTATTTGAAATGCTAATATGACTGCACTATGATGTAGATGTTGAAGTCTTTGTGGACACGACGGATGTTGAAGTGGACGCGGATATCGATGTGGACGCGGACGTCGTAGCAACTGCCGATTCGTCTTCCTATAACAATGAACTCTAAATGCACTGATCTGATACACATATACATTCACGAAGCACAAAAGATACACGTGTGACCAACGCCATCTAGATATATCATAGCCGCAACTCAGCTGTACAATAACGTCATGGATCCGTATTGAATTGTTCGTCGAACACGGGCAAACAACAACACAACAACAATGTCATAAGAGGCAACAACAATGTAATGCAATTTCAACTGCGGAGTTGACGTTTACGAGTCTACATTGCGGCCTTAATCAATGCCGTCTAGATATTAAGGCCGCAATGTAGAATCTTAGACGTCAAAATCAGCTTATAATTTTAGGTTATGTTCGCCAATGTTGCACAAAACACGATGGATTGTATGAATATATAAAAATTTGATTCAACACCGAGAGGTCGCTGGGAGAACTCCGTATGTGAAGACGCCCACCAGCTGCTGGACTTCCGAAACTGGAAAACAAAGTCACGTAACCGCGACAATTGGAGGCCAACGATTCAGGCGGCCAAGGCCCGAAACGTCGGGCTATCGTGCCACATTGATGATGAAATGATTGCCGCAATAAACGCGCCCGAAATTAGCCTCGGTCTCGTTTATAGCAGTTGGTTTGTGAATATACTACACCAACGGTTTTTTACCGGTGGTCCGTGCCCCAGGCAGGTTATTTGTTCACCGAGCAAACAAATTGAATTGAATTTAGTGAAAACATTTTTTGTGTTTATTATGCGTGTTGTTTTTAGGGTTTTTTAGAAATTTTTTTTTTCAAAAAACCCTTATGAAATCGATTTTGTCTGTCCGTCCGTCTGTCCGTCTGTCCGTCCGTCTGTTCACTAAATAACTCGCGAACGGCTCAACCGATTGTCATGAAATTTGGTAGGAATGTGTAGAATCGTTACAGTCTTTGGCACATATACCTTAGAAGTTGGTAGGAAGAAGATAACAGGGTGTCCCGAACGTTTGAAAAAAGTCGACTTTTTTAGTTTTTATGGGAGATTGACGTATGGGTATTTAAATCAAAGATCTAAACGAGTACATCTCAAATCAGTTAAATTTTTTCAGTTTCGAGTAACGGTAAAAAAGTTATTGGCGTTTAAAGTTAAACTTCCTTTTCGAATTCCGTTTTTCTAAACCGTTATAGGGATCGATATGAAACTTTGCACAAAGATTGGTCAGTATGGCCTTATATACGTTAAATATTAAGACTGTTGACTTTTGCTAAGGAAAAGTAAATAACAGTAAATTTGTAAAATTTCAATTTGTTCGTGTGTAGCCCCTCTTAGATTTCCAAATATGAAAATTCTGCTAGGGATTTTTAGAAAATTACATAGGAAATATGTCTACGAATTTTCATTCGAATATCTGTATCCAAACCGGAAATATAGCCAAGTTAGTATTTAGTAAGGGCCTTTCACAATGCAAGGGAAGCCTCTTAACCCATTAATGCCTGATGTTACATATATGTAACAGTAAGACATCCTTCATTTCAAACGGCTGCTAAAGGAATAGGATATCAATTCGGCACTAAAAAGTGTTTTATCCTGTACTAGACAATATTAGCAATACGTAGAAATCAAATTAGCTCAATTTGATTCACTATTGTGGAAGTTATAGAGGTTTCTTTCTGATGGTTTTTTCGATGTTGACGAAAATCGTCACGATGGCAAAAGTAGTAGAGGAATTTTATTTTTATATTTAATTGTATGAAAAAAATTGGGAAAAAATTAATGGTATCTTATTACATGGTCTTTTTGAAACAATACAAAAAATAAATGAAAAAAATATTGTCCGTAGTTTACGTTTTATAAGTACTTTTATAACACTGTTACATATATGTAACATCCGTCCTGATATGGGGAAAATGCACTCCTCGTATAAGAGGTATATGAGTATGTACTTTTTCAGTGTTTTTTTTATTTTATGGATTTTTTCCACTCTTGACGCGGTAGTCCGGATTAATTATAAAAAAAAAGAATTCCGGATTCCCTAAAAAATCCGGATTAACGAAAATTTCCGGATTTTAACAAGACATTTTTATCTAGGAAAATAGCATAAATAGTCTTCATAAATGTTAAAATTTAATAAAAAAAATTCTATTATTTAGGGTTTTCCTTAAAATTAGTCATGTCACATGATTTTCTAGACCATTGTGTCTTCTTGACTGGCAAATTGAGCGGCCATATTTGGCAAAACATACCAAAAATATTGAGAGTGGGAATTAGAATTGTTCCAGAAATCCGGAATATGGATACAATAGTTGTCCTATGTGGATTAAAATGATAGCCGGATTCAAGGGTATCCGAAGCAAGGAGTCAAGGCTTTATTTTCATGAGGCCAAGGATTAGTTATTCTATTTAATTCTGCTAATATAATATTTTAAAGGATATATTTTGAGCTACGAAAGAAGAAATGGTTTCTAGTGTAGACCAAATTATAGACAAGGAGGAATTATAGGCTCTATATTTAGTCCTTTTTAGACAAATTGGGCGGATGGACAAATTGACAAAAAAATTGAAACAATAATTTTATAATTTACTGGCAAATCTTCCATAATCCTCAAAATCTGTATTGTTAACTACTGTACTTCTATAAACTTTTTTCCTATTCACAAACTATAAAATCTTTTAGTTCTGTGGGTGCTCAAGAAACTTCTCAATAAAACAACAACAACTCCACATGCAAAAACAAATATATATTAAAATAAAATAATACAATATTTGACGTAATATTTTTGTAAGGCTGTTCATTTTTCGCACACATTTCGTATTATTTCTACGTTATTGTTGCCTTATCTACATTTCAAACTTCATGTAAAATATCGGCTTTCATAAATTATTCGCTTTATTAAAAAAAATTTACTAAAATGTTTTCTTTTTGAAAAAAAATTTAAAAATATACCTTGAACACACTTTCCCCGTATCATGCCTGATGTTACATATATGTAACACCCTCGAGTACCTCGAGTGCCTGATGTTACATATATGTAACAGTACCGGGAGCCTAAACCCGGCTTCCGGGGGAAAAATTTGTTTCTACAAAATGTGTTTTTAGCCATTTTTAGCCGACGTGGAAAATTTCAGCTCAATCGGTAAGATTTTAGGGTCTCGTCGTTAATGGGTTAAGCATTTCTTTAATGCATATCTTTTAACTTGATGAAACAATGAACATGAAATTTTGTGGATATGCATAGAATGGTAATAGTGTTTTCCACAAATATTTTTGAAGTTTGTAAGACCAAGTTAACAGGGTGTCCCTGAATAGCTGCAAATGTATACTTGTTCAGTACTCATAGGAAAGCTTGCATGGGCTCTTATGTCAGGGGACACAATGGAATCATTTCATATAAGTTGCTTTTCCTTGATTAAAAAAAGAGTAACAGTAGTTTTACAGCCAATAATTCAGTTCATATATAAAGCCAAGCCGGCCTTACGTTTGCCTGAGTTTCTTTTTGCTCAAAGGCCATCAGAAATCTTTAATCGAAAAATGCCTGTAGATTTGCCTTGGAGTACCTACTTTTATACAAATTGGGTAAATAGTAAATAGTAGTAGTTATTCCATTAATGATGTGCACAATTCTTATCTATTGCTTATAAAATATATGTACAAAAAATATTCACTATGCATCAAAATTCTAAAAAACCCTCGTATTGCGGGCGCAGCCCTCTGTACGCCGGTATTTTTTTTTTGTACTCCGGTGTACCTGTTTGGGCTATGATGTTATTTGTAATCCCATGTAGTTACACTAAACTAACCTATACCGGAGTAAAAAAAACACGCTTCTGTTGACTCAATTTTAGAAAAACCTACCCTTGTAAACCATAAACCAGTGTGGAGTGATTTTCATACATCGAATATCATACAAATTTTATCATAATTTCGAACATCGTGTTTCATGGCGTTTCTGAGCGAAAATAATTGCACTAATATTAGTTTGAATGAATTCGACGAGAAGCGTAGCAAACTTTGCGTTCGTACTCGGTTTGGGAAAAACTGACTAAGCTATTTTTTACTGTTTGTGCTTTTGTTAAGTACCCTGCTGCCTGCGGGTGGAAAAGGCATTTTATAGGATAATCACATATATGCAAAATGTGAAATTCTAATCAAGTTTTCCATGAAAAAAACCATTATAGAGAAAAGAATCAATACGCAATAAATTAGTTCACGATCCGTTTGATAACCCAGATAGCAATTTGGAACTGATCCTGCGCCATCAATAAATAATCAATAATTTCCCCTCTATGAAATTGATTCTGCAAAGGTAATTTTTTGATGTCTGCTATCAATAGTCATTAATATCAAAAATATTAATATATAATTAGTATAAATCGCGATCCGCGTAGTCATAAATCGTTTTTACCCCTTTGTTCGAAACATTTCGAATGAAATTTCAATCATGTTTTCCATGAAAAACGACTATGAAGAAAAGATTCAATAAGGAACCAATTCAAGAACGATCCGTTCAACAATTCTTGACAATACGATAAAATCCTGTCAAATTATGAAATTGCTCCGTCCGCAGTTGTTCGCGATACTTTTGGTAATGATTTTCGTTAAGTTTCTTAAACTATGCCCGAAAAAGTTTTCAAAGCTCTAAAGTGAAGGAGATTTTGTGAGTAAGACTCGATTTATTGCTGCCTGTTTTTTTACGATGATTGGTTGGTAAAATCGTAACATTTACTCTCAGTTTATTTAATTGGATGTTTCAATTTTTCTTTTAGAATCCGACGAAAATTGAGAAATGGATTGGACGTATGCCTTTAGGAAACACCTTTAGATTTTCAAGTTAACAACAAAAGAGGGAAGAAACAAGGCGATCCTCATGCAGGATAATGCACGACCACATACTGCCCGGGCGACAATGTCTGTTTTCGAGGAGGCCAATATTGAGGTCCTTAAGAGGCCTGCCAACAGTCCGGACCTAAATCCGATAGAACATCTTTGGGATCAATTAAAACGCCAGATGCGGACGGGATATAAAAAGAAAGTGCCGATCGGCTTTTTGAAAGCGTTCGATCCAGGCTTCGAGACTGCATATCAAAAAGTGGAGGCCATGCTCGATACTAAAAAAAAACAAAGAATCAATTGTTTTTACAGATTAGACATACAAATTAATTGTTATTGTTACGATTACATGACCCCAAAAAGTGAGTAATCCGAAAAAATGCTAAAAAAAAGTGTAACTTTTGGTCAAAATTCAATAAAATTCATTATATTAATTGAAAAAGACATTGTTTTATTAAATTAGACCAACAAAACTATAATTTTCCTTTTGCACAGAAAAATAATCAGAAAATTATTACTGACCCTTATTTTGTTTTGAGCAGTATACAGGGTGTCCCGCAACTGGTTAGCCATAGACAAATGGTAGACTCTACAGGATGTTTTAGGAAACTTTAGCAACTTTGCAGATTTGCCACTACAATGTACCGTTACGAAATTCGGTAAAAGCTAGAGAAATAATTTTGGCGACATTTTTCCTAAAACATCCTGTACCATTGGGTTATGGCTAAGTTGCGGGACACCCTGTATATACATATTTGATATGGTCGGAAATGCTTCCTTCAATGCGTTACAAACTTCATGACAAAGTTAATATACCCTTTTCGCTTAGAAAGCGAAGGGTATAAAAAACTACAAGCAAAGTCATAAGAATATTAATATACACATATGGACAAAAAAATAAGTACACTCCTCGAGTACCTTTTCATGCCCAATTTTCATAGCCTTTTTAAAATTGTAATACTCCAAATAGATATCCATTATAACAATTAGGATGCAACAATGCCAACGGAACCGAAAAACTAAATGGCATCCCCCTATTATCTTAGTCCCTCCCGAAATAATAAGTACACCATCGTTTTTTTTTTTAATTTTTGGACAATAGCTTGATATTTTCCGTGAGGATTTGCTTTTTTTATTCATTTGTGTGAATTACAAGCATGTGAATTACAAGCGTTGAATTAAAAACAAACAAAATACTTCAGGCGCGAAAAACTCATGGTAGGTACCTACGAAGAAAGACGTTAAAGTTCCAAACTTTGAAATGGCGGAAAAAGTATTCGCTCAATAACGAATTAATCCAGCTAAACATTGCATTTATTAAACATTTATTAAAATCAGTTTCAAATGCGTTTAAGTCCATATAAGGACCTAAAGGATAACTCGATCTCATTATCACTATGGCAACAAAAAGTTCCCTTAGCCCAATTGATCATTTCCGCGGCGAATATTGAAAATTTAGAATATCTTTGAAAAGTTAATCGAAGAATACAAGAAGTAAAACAGTTTTTGCAAAAAGTTTAGAACTTTCCATGGCGACGTCAAAAAGTATTGACGGTACAACAAAATTTTGGAGCGATAGTTTTTCTTTTCCAGACCGAACACAAAATATTATGTTTTATTTATGAGATCGTAATAATTTTTATTGGAAGCTACTCGTATCGTAATATTCTTCATTCAAGGAAATAATAATATGATATACGCTACATCAGTTGGCTTTTTACCATGGAGGCGAAAAAAAACATGGACGATGCTTTTTTTCATAATTTGGTCTCATTCAAATACACCTAATAGCCGTTACTATTAGACAATTCCCGTATACGAAATGTTTGTTAAGAGTCCTAGAGCATTACGGTGATGAACGCGGGATTTCAGCAGGATATTAACCCTAACCATACCTCACAGACTGGGCAAGGATCCGCTTCAAACAAATCGAGTGGCTTTTCACGTTATTACTAGACTAAAATTGAATCGGGAATGTTTGGCGAGAGGTGAAAAACGAGTTAAAAAAAAGCTTGTCACAAAAAGGACCAATTAGGGAGTTTCCTGGAAGTAACTGGATATATGGTATGTGTTGGAATATGTCGTAAGAATTATCTCCAGAGGTTCCACAAAAACGTTTTTTTTTTTTTTTTAAATAATGGAGAGTTTAGTTTTGAATAATAAAAGAAATCAAATTCTTGTCTAATCAGAACATAATATTTTAATTAAAACCAGTTTTAATCAAATTAACTTTAATGTACTTATTAGACGATTCGTACTTTGTTTAAGGTAAATGAAAGCTGTTATTTATTTTATTTTAATTGGCTTATTTACATATTATTTAATTCCACACCAATTAAGTATTTAAATATTAACATATGATTTTATTTACTGAAATAACTACCTGGGTGCATCGTGATAAAAACTAATCGTATGGGTGTACTTATTTTGACCATATGTGTATAAGCAAATAACAATGAGAAAACGGAATGTGCTATTTAAGTGAAACGCAGTGTATATTTATACATTGTAACCACCAAAATACAAATCAGATACGTGAAAATATAGTGTTTAATTTTAAGACGATTTTAAGTTTGTGTAGATATTTTACGTTAAAAACAGGATTTTGGATACAACCTGGCTAGAAGCAAAGGACATTTTTTTGAACTTCTTTTTATTAAAAACACTTAAATAAATTTATATATTCCAATTTAAATGCTCACCAAATTGTGCATCCGACTTCTTCGAAAATTGCTTTGTTCACAAGACACTGCACACCTTGATATTACTCGTACATATTTTATATCCTTCTATGGAACCACTTAAGTTTCAGCTGGTTTAGCTTTTTATCTTAAAAAAATCCAATCCAAATGGTGATTTATTCGACCGATAATAAAAATGCATAGCCACCATTAGCTCCATTTTAGACCCAAATCATTTCAAACTATGTTCACAAATCAAACATTGTTATGAACAATACAATGTTGACACGACTATGAATATCGCCCCAAAATTCAAGGACTCCATAGATTACAATGAATTAAATATGGGTGTGTAGAAATATTGTTGCACCCCAAACCTTAAATCAAATCATTGATACCATTACACAAATCACAAAGTTATACTTCACGAACATTTTATTCTTATTCGAAACATGCAAAACAAATCACACACTTCTTCTAATTCCAAAAGCTTATATAATTCAACATCGGCACTTATCGACATTTACGACTGTTGTTCACGCATCACAAACACCAACAATTTGTTCAAATGCCTGGGATTGACGGAAACTGTGAATTTTATCATAGGGACATTATGTGTGTTGGCTATTACGCCAATATCCTTTATATAATAAATTTCAGTGGCATGCCAGCCATTTATTTTATAGAAGACGAGAAAATACCAAGGACACGCACTGATGTTATTGAAATTTGGTTAATCTGTAGTTGCAATTATGTACTAGTATCTACGGAGCAACGTGTATTTCAGACATTAATCACATTTCAAAATTGGAAAACCTTCGAAGGATGCACAATATCTTGAATTTATGATAAATAGAAGAGGCCGAGAGGAAATTTGCGATGTGTAGCGATTTGTGTCCCGATTCGTACTACTAACCTACCATAAAAAGTATGCACCATTAGAATCAGAGTAAAGTCCTTTCTACGAAGCAGGTCGAAGCGAGCGGAGAACTCTCCATTCATTGCATTTCTACGTACCCATTTGTCATAAGGACTCTCGTTTCGAATGTCTGAAAGCTTTCGAAAAGTTTTATGTCAAACTTTGCAAGAAACAATTGGAGATTGTAGAGGCAGATTGAACACAGCTCTCCTTTTCAATACCAAATACAATGTCAGCGTAACATTTCTCTATTAATAATAATACTCTATGCACAACAAGAAATGTGCTGTTCATTTCTCGGAAGCTACATATATTAGAGATGGGAGTTGGTTAAGAATGAGAATGGATTCTGACACTTGACGCCAACGCCCGTATTCTGCGCAAGATTTCCTAAAGTGCTCATACTGTTCTCTCGCTACACGTTCCACAATTGTCGGAACCGTATATGTACATGCTTCACATTTGGAACGAAAAGCATTTCTTGTATTTGCATTTCTTAAAGTAGGAACGCACATGAGCTGTATCCACACTGACTCCAATTAGCAGCTTGTCAAAAAACTGCGAGCTGCCATTTGGCAACTACACTGGCTACCAAATGGAGCCTGAAAGGGATATAATCAAAGCTTCATTCTGGAGGCTTTCTCAAATTAAATTATTATCAAAATCGGACACTGTGGGTTCAAATGATTATACCCTTCGCTCGTAGAGTGAAAGCGATCAAAGGATTGGAAAGAAAAAATAAATAGAAGAAGAAAGAAAATATAAATGAAGCTTTAAAGCAAAGAAAGGAAACAAAAGGAAAAGGATAAAAAAGGTTGTGTTCGTTTTTCGCTTTTGGCAAGGTAAGACCAATAGTGTAGTTACTAGGTGATTTCAAATTTTAAAGTGTGGTAGAGAAACATTTTAGTTAGTGTTACTCTGCGCGCGGCCTTATGTTTTTTGGTGTGCTGAGCTCGAATCCGGAGCTTCCCACCAAAATTTCGTTGCGGAACAGGGTCAAAACCGCGAAAAAAAAAACCAAAATGTTTGGAGTTTCCCCTTTTTTTTGTTTATAACTCCGAAAGTGTAAATTTCTCGGAAAACCTGTCCATAAAAATATTAGAGAAAACATAACTGCGGGTCCAACGCGCCATTAATCATTAAAATGTGAAGCGGTATAGCTACAATTGATAATAATTTTTTAAACGTTTTTTTTTTTAATTTTGACCGTTTTCCAACGAAATTTTGGTGGGAAGTTGCGGATTCAGGTTCTGCAACCGAAAATACATAATGTACAAGAAAAATGCAATTTTTGCGACTAAAAATGAAAAACCGTTCAATCTCAAAATTTTATTCATTACATTCGGCGTCAAAAGTATCGGGGCACTCGCAACTTTCGGACTCTTACCCAAGTTTCTCAAAAAGTATGAAACTTACAACTATGAAAGTTATACATAATCTACAGAAAGTGCGTTTAGTGGCAATTTAAATGACTATCAATTTGATCTAAAGTACCGTTAACTCACATAGCAATCAAACATTAAATACAATGCTAACGATTTGCTATGTTTTGACTAGAGTTCGCCCTTATCTTTTTCTTTCTTCTACAGTGAAGGTATAGGATATTTTTTTATAATTTCTTTAGTTGTTATTCATTGCTTTTTTAGACGCGTGTATTTTTGCTACTTTTGTCGACCGATAATGAATATGACACCGGAGAAAGAAGCTCAAGTTGTAGCACTACTTCAAGCAGACTTTGCAAAACGTGAGGTCGCTCAGAGACTTCGAATCAGGAGATCATCGGTGCAAAGAGTTTACAGACGATACTTAGAGACTGGAGCATTCGATCGGCGTCCAGGTACGGGTAGACCATATACAAATAATACATATATGTCCAAAGCTCACTCAAAATCGGGTACACATTTTTTTGGCAATGTCGTCCGATCTGCACCCAATGTCACAAATACGACCATACAGATACACGTATACAGGCTATTAAAGCTATTTGCTCTTTTGCTACACAGTTCAAGTTGAAGAGAGTTTAGATACTCTGCCAGAGCAGGTTTTCGTGCATTTGTCGACTTCATGAGTGTATCTTCTTCCACTGTCCCATGCCATGGGTCGGGGTGGCTTACGCAAAAGTATCTGCGCCTGCGAAAACTGCGTATTGAAAAAACATGAAAGATGATTTGATGACAATGCATTTCTTGAGGTTGCGGAACAGGTTGCCATGCGTTCATTGACCTCATTAGTGCATTTCGTAAGGTGCATGTTAATGCAATGTAGTGGTAGCATGCGGTAGAGTGAGTGGATTAAGTGCAGGACAAGGCAACACAACTTCCATAGATATTTCAAAAAAGATATATTTCTATACAGAACATCAACTGAAAATTTGTATGCAAGTTGTTCTGTCCTGTTCTGTACTCGATTCAATTGGAGGGATATGAGTACGAGAGTGAGTTGTAGAGTATTGATAAAAAAATACGATATTTGATCAGCAAAAATCCTATATCGCTGTATTTTTGCAGGATAGTTGGTGATGCTGATGGCGTCCTGATTATGGAAAAAAAGTCCCCAACGATTGGAGGGCAACCTTGAAAAAAGGGGATAAGGGAGTATTTTTTTACTTTTTAGCAAACATTTCAAAACCGACCAAATATACAGAAAAATGGTCTGAGAACGAAAAAAAAAATACATAAAATTACCCTTGTAATTGCATATTGTATATAATACATTAGGATTTTAGTGAAAAATTTGGCGCTACACTAAAAAATAAATTAGAATATTTTCATTTTAGACTCTTTTAAAAACCTCCATAGCTCTGAAAACGCAAGTACCCCTCCTCCCTTTTCAAGGCTGCAAACCTCTAATCTATTGGGACTTTTTTCCCATAATCAGAAGGCCATCCCTAAAAATCCTGCAAAAATCCATCGATGTAAGATTTTTGTCGTTCGATGACCATATTTTTTTTCTTCAGCTATAATAAAATCATATTGATTTAATTGTTTGAAACAAATGAGAATGCCCACTTTTGTATGAAAGTTGGTTAACGAAATTTGTATCAGAAGTCTCAACACGCAAAAGTCTCTATTAGAGAGCAACGAATATATCAGTTTCAATTTTGTATCGATTTTGATATAATTTGAATAAATTTTACCAAATTGCAGATCTTTAGGGGCAGTTTTAGTTGAATTGAATTGAAATAGAGCTAAAATTAACCACAGTTTTCTGTACTTAAGGCATTAAAACTGTAAGAAATACGGAAGATAGAATAAAATGATGTAAGAAAGAAATGATCTTTGGACTATTCTCCAATTTTGTGAAGCATCGTACGAACACCTCACCTTGGCAGAAGTTGCAGAAAATTGAGATGGAAAAATATTTTGTTTTTGGGTCAAATCACAAAAATTTGACTTTGAAGTTCTGTAAAAACCAAACCTCTTATCCGATTTTAGTGCGGTTAATTTTATTTTTTGGATAAATTTGTTGGCTTTAATAATAATTTTGTTTTGCTATTCTAGCTAGTATAGCTTTTGAGATAATGACGTTTTAGTCGTCAAAGAAAATTTTTTTTTTTAATTTTCAAATGCCTGTGGCAGCTAAAGGGTTAAGCTTTTTTTTACTAAAAATCAATGAGGAATCACAATCCGGTGCGTTTATGCGGCAGACACCCTGTATATTTTCCTAACTTACGACTAATGAAAAAAAAACTATCGGAAAATTGGTTTTGATACCTAAATTTATACTTTTAGGCCCGTATTTATAAACATAGCTTAACTCCAGGCGACCTTTAGTCAAGTATACCGAAATTCAAAAAAATAGATATAATTTCCAGTAGTTTATATTACAAGTCAATTAAGTCATTTAAGGCGAAACTCAAGGAGACCTTAAGCTGTTAACACAATTGTAATATAATAATAACTCAAGGTAGGTAACTAGCTACATTGACTTCAAGTGAGGTGGACTATTGCAAAATTTCAAAGTTTCCTTGAAATCGCCTTAAGTCAAGGATGCATTGACTCGAGAAATTAAATTATTTCAATGAAAAACTACTGGAAATGGCATTTATATTTGAAGGTAAGGTATGTTTAAAAATACGGGCGTTAGTTTTGGCTAATTTTTGCTATGATTGTTGCCACGGCCGGTCAAGAAACAATACTATGTATACTATAAATTAAAAAATCTACAGCTGTCTAGACGGGAATGCATAAATGCAAATTTAGAGAAAGTATTGAATAAATTGGTCGCAGCATGCAGGAAGAGCTTCTTACAAAAATCATATGTGCAAAATTTGAACTTCCTTTATTCTGTCAGAAGTTATGGAGTGAGTAAAATGCCCGAACTGAATAACAAAGAAGGTATTTTTTCAGAAACTCCATGTCTATGACCCTAAAACTCATACCTACATTTATATTAATTATTATCGTCTCAATTAGAGACTTTTCTTTTTGACACCAAAGCCTTCATAGCCTGCTAAATATCTCCCTTTTCTGATTATATAAAAAACATTGATATGTATGTGCTAATATTTTTGTAATTTCTGATTATTTACTTTTTATTTTAATAGTTTATTGAACAGAGTTAAATGTAATAATAATTAATGCAAATTTCACTAAAATAAGGTAAATTTAAGAATAGACTTCTCCTCACGCAGTGTATAAAAAGAGGAGAAGGCAGACAATTTTTCTGTATCTCTTACCTTTTTTGAAATAGTCGCAAAAAAACGAAAAGAGTCCCCCTTTCCCCCTTTTTTTAAGGTTGCGGATCACTAATCGGTTGGGACTTTTATTGCCATAATCTGGGGACCATCTCCAACCATAATTCAAAAAAATTTCCATCTAGGATTTTTGCCGACCAAATATGCCATTTTTCTTAGACTTGTCGCATCGCTTGGGTTGCTTGGAATTGACTCCCAAATATCATATTTAAATATCGGCTCAGATAATCTGAACCTCAAAATATAGATACACACGCCACAGACGAATTATAAATTTCGTAGGCGCATGCACAACGTGTTCTCGTGTCGTTTCCTTCGCGCCGCGCCGCGGTGCCATACATCGCACACCACACAAGAAGCGGGCGGGACGTGGCAGTGAATGAATTTCATAATCATTTCTGTGTTCATAACATAACATATTGTCCGCAACGGCAACTTGTTCTCTTCCTCGGACCCACTCGCTCCACTTGTCATGCGTCACGGAGTACGGAGATATCCATCTCCATCACACACCACGGAAGTCGCAGGCAATGGCAAGCGATGAGTGATTCTTAAAAGATACTATAAAAAGAGTCTCTTGACTCTCTTGAACTGGAAAACGTTCTCTCAAATTGACACGCACACAGGCTCATGCGATTCGCTTGAAAGCTCTAGGAAATTTCAGATACATTTTCATAGGAACAACATTTTGTACCAATTTGGACATATATGTCTTATTTGTATATGGGTAGACCTAGGGCTACATCAGCAGCAGATGATCGTTATATCCAACTCAATGTTCAGCGAAATCGCCGCCTCAACGCAGTTCAAGTCCAGCAAAAGCTGCGTGACGAACCGCCACGCCCGGTGGTTATAAGTTATTCTACCGTTAGAAGGACTTGCTGAGCGGAACCTGACTCCAAGGAGAGCTGCAGAAGATCCAAAATTAACGGCAGCCCGCCGTTGAGTACGACTTGAATTCACTCAAGAGCATAGGGATTCGACATTAGAAGAGTGGGGTAATGTACTCATCACTGGTGAGACCAGGGTGCGTCTATATCAAAGTAATCGACCTCAAAGAGTATATCGTCGCCCTGCAGAACGTTATTCTCAGTGTGGCATCCTGAAATCTGTTGCTTTTAGAGGAGGATTTGTAATGGTCTGGGCGGCATCTCGCTAACCGGACATACAGCAATAGTTTTCATCGAACAGACGGGCCGTGAACGTGGACTGACTTCACAATGCTACATCAATGAAACCTTTGAAGTCCATGTGATATCTTACGCAGATTATATCGGGCATAATATCCAGTTGGTGCAGGATAATGCACGGCCTCATGTTGCTCAAGGGGTGACCCAGTATCTACAGGACGTCGGCATTCGTCCGATGGACTGGCCAGCTCAAAGCTCGGACTCGAATCCAATAGATCACTTATGGGATAAGCTGAAACATCGAGCCCGCGTTCCTGCTCCAACAACGCTTCCAGAGCTGCGAATCGCAATTGAAGAGGAGTGGAATGCAATTTCCCAAGACTTCATCATCCGCCTCGTGAGGTTCATGAATACAAGAATGCTAGCAGTTGTTCGAGCAAGGGGAGGGAACACTGAATACTGACCAAACAATTTATTTTCAATTTTTACTTTGTTTTTAGCTTAAATTTCACTTGGTGATTACAAGACCGGAAAACGACTGGAAACGACTCATATTTGTAAAATCTTTAATAAACGCTTAATAAATTAATAAATCACAATTACCCCACGAAAATTAGCATTTCACAAATTAGGGGATAGCTGGATTTTTGAATGAGCCTTCCTTTCGAGGTCCTAAACAAGACCCCAAAAGTCCCTGTCTTTACGAGTGCTGCTAGCGATGCTACAGAGGGTCAAAGACCCTCGAAAACGGGTTTTTCTGAATATAACAATGTTTTACGAAAATCTCTATAACGGTAACTCTTACTAAAAGCTTTGTATGGAAAATGTGTAGCCTATAGAGTTTTGAAGAAAGCGACTAAATTTCATATCAATGCGTGCAGCCTTAAGGGTGCTATGGGTGCTATGTGTTCAAACCTTAAAAAAGGTGTTTTTTGGGGTATTTCGTGAATGCCGCTAAGACGGAGGAGTGTGCTCTATGGTCTTCTAGGAGAAATTTGTAGCTTCTATGGCTGTTAGTAAGACGCCAAAAGTCCCCAAAGATGAGAGCCCCCCTAACGAAGCTATGAGGGTCCAAAGATTCAATTAAGCAGTTTTTGGGGAATATCTCTATAACGGTAACGTGTACCGAAAACTGTTTTATGGCGAATTTGTAGCTTATACAACGCTTAATTAAAGATCCGAATTTCAGATCGATGCATGCATGAGGGTCAGAACCGTACAATAACGGTATTTTTCGGTTTTTCGTGAATATCTTCATAACGGGAACGCATTCGGGAGGGAGGCCTATAACAATTTGTTGCTCCTGTAACCTCAACTTAAAATGCCAAAACAACTCATCTATGCGGGCACCCCCAAGGAAGCTATGAGGGGTCAAAGTTAAAAAAAAATTCTTCTCGGAAATTTTTAAATAACGGTAACCTCTTGAGAGAATCAATCTGAGATAAATTTGTAGCTCCTGTGGCTGTTAGTAAGGGGCCAAAAGCCCTCAATGATAGAAGCCCCCTAGGAAAGTTATAAGGGTCCAAACATCCAAAAATGCAGTTTTTTTTTGGGAATATTTCTATAACGGTAATGTGCACCGAAAACTGTTATATGGCGAGTTTGTAGCTTATAAAACGCTTATTTAAATATCCGAATTTCAGATTGATGCCTGCAATAGTAAATTGCAGTCGTAAGAGCGCTATGAGGGTCCGAACAGCACAATAACGGTATTTTTCGTTATTTTCGTGAATTTTTTGATAACGAGAACGCATTCGGGATGGAAGCCTGTAACAGTTCGTTGCTTCTCTAACTCCAAATTAATATGCCAAAACAACTCATCCATGCGAAACCCCACAAAGTTAAACAAAAAGCCGTTTTTCCGAATTTTTTAATAACGGTAACCTCTAGAGGGAACCCATCTGAGGCAAATTTGTAGCTTGTGTCGCTGTTAGTATGACGTCAAAAGTCCCCAACGATGGGAGCCCCCCTAGGAAAGTTATGAGGGGCCAGACATCCAAATAAGCAGTTTTTTTGAAATATTTCTATAACGGTAATGTGCTCCGAAAACTGTTAAATGGCGAATTTGTAGGTTATACAACGCTTAATTAAATATCCGAATTTCAGATTGATGCGCGCAATGCTAAGGGCGCTATGAGGGTCCGAACCATACAATCTCTGTAACGGTAACGTATGCCAGAAGCAGTCTGTAAAAATTTGTTGTTTGTATGGTTCCAAAAATGCTCCACCGATTTGAATGCGCCTGACGCAACCATACGAGCAAACATACACTACATACTACACATACCTTCCTTAAAAATTAGTTAGTTTAAACGTTATAATGCACACGTATGGTTGCCTCAGGTGCATTCAAATCAGTGGAGCTTTTGATTTGGAACCATACCAACAACTTTTACAGACTGCCTCCGTTATACGTTACCGTTACAGAGATTTTCAGGAAATAACCAAAAATACCCAAGTTGTATGGTTCTGACCCTCATAGCGCACTTAGCATTGCGCGCATCAATCTGAAATTAATTAATTAAACGTTGTATAAGCTACAAATTCGCCATATAATAGTTTTCGGTGCACATTACCGTTATAGAGATATTCCCAAAAAAAAACTGCATTTTTGGATGTTTGGACCCTTATAACTTTCCTAGGGGGGCTTCCTTCGTGGGGGACTTTTGGTCCCTTACTAACAGCAACAGGAGCTACAAATTTATCTCAGATTGGTTCTCTCAAGAGGTTATTTAAAAATTTCCGAGAAGCGGTTTTTTCTTCAACTTTGACCCCTCATAGCTTACTTGGGGGTGCCCGCATAGATGAGTTGTTTTGGCATATTAATTTGAAGTTAGAGAAGCAACAAACTGTTACAGGCTTCCATCCAGAATGCATTCCCGTTATCAAGAAATTTACGAAAACCCGAAAAATACCGTTATTGTACGGTTCGAACCCTCAAAGCGCCCTTAGCATTGCACAAATCGATCTGAAATTCGGATATTTAGTTAAGCGTTGTATAAGCTACAAATTCGCCATATAAAAGTTTTCGGTGTACGTTACCGTTATAGAGATATTCCCCAAAAACTGCTTAATTGAATCTTTGGACCCTCATAACTTCGTTAGGGGGCTCCCATCTTTGGGGACTTTTAGCGTCTTACTAACAGCCACAAATTTCCCCTAGAAAACCATAGAGTAAACTCCCCCGTCTTAGCGCCATTCACGAAAAACCCCAAAAAACACTTTTTTTAAGGTTTGAACCCCCATAGCGCCCTTATGGCTGCACGTATTGATATGAAATTTGGCCGCTTTCTTCAAAACTCCATAGGCTACAAATTTTCCATACAAAAGCTTTTAGTAAGATTTACTATTATAGAGATTTTCATGAAACATTGTACCTTTAGACCTCCTGGCACCGTTAGGAGTGCCTGAACGCATTCGGTATTTCCATCCTTTATTGAAAAAGCACAAGAGCTTCAAATTTGCCATACATCACTTTTTTGTATATGCTACCGTTATCAAGATATTCAGAAAAACCTGTTTTCGAGGGTCTTTGACCCTCTTCAGCACCGCTAACGGCACTCGTAGAGACGGGGATTTTTAGGGTCTTGTTTAGGACCTCGAAAGGAAGACTTATGCAAAAATCCAGCTTTCCCCTAATTTTTCCGAAGTTTGGCCAAATTTTTGTTCAAATTTCCTGGCGTATATATCAGGAAGAGCATTTACGTTTAGTTTTAATGAGCTCTTTGAAATTCTCCTAAATGTATGCACTCCCAATCACTTCCAGTTATTTTTCCAATAAACTCTTCACTTTAATAAATTTACTCAAGCATAATATGTTTTTAATGAAAGAAGCAATTGTAAAATATAAACGGACCTTAATATAATTAACGTGAAAACTTATTCTAGTATGCATTATGCAACAGAAAACGAAGTAGGTTAAGGGAAAAATCATCAAACTGTTATGTACTAGTATATTAAGATCAAGGTTTAAAGAGGTACTTTATTTCCAAACCTACTTAATAGTACAATTAATAGTAATAGTACAATGAAATTATTTATTTATATTATATTTTATTACAGAATAGTATTAAGACGAAGAGATATGCTTAAGCGGACCTTCCAAGTATTTCGCAAGTGCTTTAGTTTTTTCTTTTAGCAATCCTGTTGGAATATTTGGCTTTGCATATAGACATAGTAGAATGTTGGAAACCTGTAATAAAACAAAAGAGATGAAACAATTGAAACAACCGTACAATATTATTTGGAAGCAACAGTGTTCATTGGCAAAATAAATGGACGTCTTTGCAAGGAAAATTGCGTTTTCTATATTTATCAATTTACAATTTACTCTAAGGAGCCATCGCCGAGTCCAATGCGTTGTTGTTACTTCGTCATTTGACACATTCACGGAATCACGTGTTTATCAGTCTTTCGGATTTGATTGAAAAAAAAACACATACAATTTAGAAAAATGTATGAAATCTTTATTTAAATCGATAGAACGATCTATATAATTTAATGTTTAAAAATGATTTCATGTAAATGTTGACCGCGGTTGCGCCTCCAATGGTTCATACGCTGGGTCCAATTTTGGCATACTCTCTCCAACATATCGACCGGTATCTCACGAATAAGTTCTTCAATATTGGCTTCCAGTGCATCAACCGTTGCGGGCTTGTCGCTATAGACATGAGTAGAGCCCGGATGTTCGTGCAGTAAAAAATTGGAAAACGTGCAGTAAAAATCCCGAAACGTGCAAAATCGTGCAATATAAATTCCTAAATGTGTATTTTCGTGTAATATCAAAAAACTTTTTTTTATAGGCTTTTAGAAGCTCAGACTTTGGAGCAGTCGAAGAAGGAAACGTATAGCTAGCTCAAAAAAAATAAATAATTTTTACTTAAATACGAGACACTTTCAAAATTTTAACCTAACGCAAGATTCTCCCCATAAAATGCTCTCTAGATTAGATCATTTCAATTAGTTTTATTAGTTTAGGATCCATCGCACAGCCTTTGGCTTTATCTAATTCGTGAACGAATCGTTTTCCAAGAGGCAGAAGTTGCTATTTGCATTTAAGTTTAGTTAACCACCAGTTAATTAAATGCACTCCACAAATCACAGCTGCAAAATTTTATGAAAATCAACTGTCGTTTGACGAAATTCCCATATGGCGACGGATTTTGTTTAGTTTTATTGTTTTTCACTTGTTGTTTCTTTCTCATTACTTTTATTCTCTTCTCTAACCAAAAATTGTGCACATTTCCATATTTCTGGAAAAAAAAATGTCATAAAATAGGCTCAAAAAATGGAAATGTATGTTTACATTCAAAAACCCTAAAAAGTGCAATTTCGTGCAATATACCCTGAAAAATGCAATTTCGTGCATTAACGTGCAACTGCACGAGAATCCGGGCTCTAGACATGAGCCTTAACATAGCCCCACAAACAATAGTCTAAAGGCGTTAAATCGCACGATCTAGGCGACCAATTGACCGGCCGCAAACGTGAAATAAACTTCACCAAACTCGCCTCTCAATTGGGCCATGGTTTCGCGTGCTGCGTGGCATGTGGCACCGTCTTGTTGAAACCACATGTCAGTCCAGCTCTTCCATTTTGAGCAAAAAAAAAAGTTTGTAATTATCGCACGGTAGTAACATTCCGGCCTTCGTCGTCTTTGAAAAAGTCGGTCCAATGATGCCACCGACCCATAATCCACACCAAACAGTGTCTTTTTCGGAAGGCATTGGCAGTTCTTGCAATGCTTCAGGCTGATTTTCACTCCAAAAATGGCATATTTTGCTTGTTGACGTATCCTTTCAACCAAAAATGAGCTTCGTCCCTGAACACTGATACCCTTTCTTAACTGAGCATGAATTTTGATAAGAAAATTCAATAATCTGCAAACTTTGTTCGTTTATAAGTAGATCAAAGCACGCCAAGTCCCTCTGCCTGTCTGTCCGTTCGCGCGAACACTCCCGAAATGATAAAGCTACCGTTTCAAAATTTGCGTCAGATGTTTGTTTTGATAAAAACTTGTACAGATTTAAAATGAGCCAAATCGGACCAAAGGTTCCCCTACCTACATACAAATTACTCCTCCATGATAGTTTAATTCGGCCATAATTTCTGACAAAACCTGAAATTTTGATCAAAAATTAAAAATTGAATAATTTGGGTTTGGCGCGCCTTCGAGGTAAGTACATGGTTATGGTATACACTGTTAGAACTGATTTTTTATAGGGCTAAATTCAATTGGAAAATACCAAAAAATAACATTTATTTACCTGTGTAACTATAACTTGACCCTTATCACAATGAAATATTATCAAATTGAGGCGATCCTCCCGGAAAGCATTACGCCCATGTTTTTCATATGCTGTCCACACATTGCTCGCAATAGCCGCTGTTACTCGTGCATCACGATCTCCATAGCCAGAGTAGGCCAATAAAGCCCCTTCGGGACTAAGTAATCTATGGAAAAAGATAAAACCAAAATAAAAAGTTTTAGGAAATCATAAAAACAGTTGTGGTGTGCGTCGTTAAATTGGTAGCAATAAAGTTGTCTTGTGTTTTAAATTAAGCAAAACACAACTTCTCTGTATCCTAGAGTACGCTATCAAAGCAACATTTTAATTTATATAAATGTACAGGCGTCCCCCGGTTATTCGCCGGGTTAGGGACCGGAGAAATGGCGAAAGGCGGGTTTCGGCGAAAGGCGGGTTTCGGCGAAAGGCTAAGCGGAGATTTTTCAGTGCATATGCCCTAAGAGCTATAATTAAAATTCGTATTTTATATCCAAAAACTTCACAAATCCAAAGTAAACTATAATAAAAACAAAATTGCACAAAAATTGATTTCAATCACTTCATTTATATACTAAATCGACAAGTTCATTCCATGTGGTTAGATGTGGTTGATAATGGCTTGAGTTTTTGGTTTAAAATACGATTCAAAAAATCCTAGGGCACTGAAGAATTATCTAAAAGCAAGTTTACCACTGCACTACCGGTGGAACTCAAAGGCATGGATGGCGGCCGAATTATTCCAAGCATGGTTTAAGGAGTCATTCATACCGAGTGTGGAAACTTTTTGTAGGGAGCAAAAAATCCCGTTCACATTACTATTTATGGATAATGCTCCCTGTCATCCGAAACAATTAAGTGATTTATATGAAGAGATTTTCCTTCCGCCAAACACGTCATCCATTTGCGGCCAATGGACCAGACGTAATTGTCACCATCAAATCTTATTATCTACGGCGCACTTTTTCAAAAGCGATAGCGGCGATAGACCTCGATAGTTCTGATCTAATGTGCCAAAACACAACAAACTGAAATCTTTTTGGAAAAACTTTACAATTTTGGATGTAATCAAAACAATTAGAGATGCATGGAAGGAAATCAATGAACCAATTTTGAAATGTGAACTAATTTATTAATCACTTAACTTATACATTAATAAATTTTATATGTTAAAGAAGCGCCACAGACCCTCCGATCGATTGGCGAGATTTTTTGATTGCGTTCTCAGTTGCTGGCTTTTTGACATAACCCTGTGGTCGTTCTTCATGCTGTGGTTGTGGCGGTCATTCTCCATCAAAAGTAGCAACAGATGTCCATCTTCCATCGCCAAAATCGGTATAATTTTCGCTATTTCGTGTTGTGTCTTGTGGACCGTGAGACTGTCAATTTCAGATTGCCCGATAAGTTGCCTAGTGTGTGTGCTGTACGGGCGGCAGATCGATTGTGCGCAATCGATTGACCAATAAATCGCTAGGTATGTGGCGCCCAAAAGGCGCATGGAAAAAACTACAGTGGATATCAGCCGACATTGAAGCTAGTGGGAATCTTGTGAACTATGCAACATCTGATGTTGTAGTGATGGCGAGACAGTTGGATTTAGATGTTTATCCGGAAGATGCGGAGGAGTTGCTTTCTTGACAAAATACAGAGTTAACTGACGAAGATCTTATGTCAATAGAAGAGCAGCGAAGATTCAATGAGGAAGAAAGCAACAACACCGAGCTACGAATCTTAACAATCAAGCAACTGGAGGAAGATATTTTAAAGGTTGAAGACGCTATGGCATTTTGGGAAATGGTGGACCCAAATTTTGAAAGGAGCTCAAAAGTCAACAGTGGCCCCCAAACCAGATAAGCAGTTATCGTGAGCTTCTGAGGGAGAGAAAAAACAAAGCGACGCAGCAAGTTTCCACACTCGGTTTGAACGACTCCTTAAACCATGCTCGGAATAATTCGGCCGTCATCCATGCCTTTGAGTTCCACCGATAGTGCAGTGGTCAACTTGCTTTTAGATAATTTTTCAGTGCCCTAGGATTTTCTGAATGGTAAATCATCGGTTTTAAATCCATATTGCCAACTGTGTTGGCACCCAGCAAAAGGGTCAATCGGCTTTAAATCCTGGCATCATTTTTTCTTCCTTTCAAATGAAGGTTCTGGATGGCATTTTTTTCCAAAATAATGCCGTCTCGTCCACATTAAAAATTTGTATTGGCAAATATCCCCATTCATCCATAATTTGTTTTAGTTCCGCGGAATATGCCTCGGATGGCACTGTATCGGCACTATCCGCTTCCCCATCAATTTTAATGTTATGTAGATTGGAACGCCCCTTAAATCTATTAAACCACCCCTTACTAGCAACGGATGTTTCTTCCGTCTCTCCTCTTTCATTCCTTGGTGTTAAAAAGACTTAAAGCCTTGGTCTGTATAACTGAGGTATTCAGAGGAATATTGTAATGAGTCTGGTCCTGAATCCAGATGCTTAAAAGCATTTCTATTTCGGCAATTATACTGTCGTTTATTCCTATTATTTTTGAATGGACAGGCGTGGAATTTTTTATCTCGTCCAACACTTTAGTTTCATTTTTTTTTATAATTGTGCCCACTGTTCTTCGAGGAATATTTAATTTACGGCTGACAGACATTCCTCCTTCGGCGAGCTTTTATCAAATCCGATTTCTCCTGCAACGTTAGCATTTTATGAGTTCTTTTGACTCTTTTTTTACCACGATGCACCTAGTAAAGAAAAAAACCGCGAGTTGTCAATTCTAAACAAAAACAAAGCGACTCGCGACGTAAATTTGTCTAAAACAAAATTCCTTCACAACTAAACAAGAACAATTTTGCAACGCGATTCGAAGAAGAACACACAGTTGTAAAAGAAACTTAACAGTGTTGGCTACAGACTCTAGCATTAACCGCTTACTATAACCCAAAAGTGCCACCAAGGCGATTTCTAAACCGATTTGAATTCCCACAATTCTCAGGAATACTCGTAAATACGAAATAAAACCGGCATTCACAATGCAACTCATCATCTGGAGATGGATTCTTTTAAAAACCGATAATATTAACCACCAAAATTTATTTAAACGGAATTTATCTCCAGATGATGAGTTGCATTGGGAACAACGATTTAAAAGTTTTTGGTATTCATTCCTCAAAATTGGCAATTTTTAATTATGGCGAAAGAGTGGAACTTGTGGCGAATAGACGAATTGTGGTGAATTTTGAAAAGCGGCGAAAGACCGAATCGGCGAAAAGCGGAACGGCGAAAAGCGGGGGACGCCTGTATTTGCAAAATAAATTTATAACGAGACCGAGGCTAATTTCGGGCACGAAAAAAATGCGGATACCTTCACATATGAATAAAGAGTCGCCATAGTTGCCATAATCCAGACTATACGAAAACGACCGTACGAGCAAACTTTACAACAAAAATCAGCATGGATAATCGCGCGTAGGTTCGCGTCGTAACAATCGTAAATACGATTAGCCATGCTGTTTGTTGTTGTAAAGTTTGAACGTACGATCGTTTTCGTATAGTCAGGAATGGCCCATAGGGTAAGCTGACCAGACTTCAGAAGATCTAATGCTGTACACATACTTGCGGTATTCGGTTTTCAGGCAAGGCCTCTGCCCCTCCCCTGCACGCTGATTTGGAGAAAGAATAATAACCACAAGAGCAGATCAGCTGGAATTTACTAAGATAACTTAACTTTCTTCTTCTTCTTTGCCTCGTTCTTTATACCGCTCCATGGTTTCGCGTTGCTCGACCTGCGGTGTAGGCACATCGGCCGTTTTGGCGGTAATATCTCAGCATATTTCTACAGCCAGCTCTATCTTGGATCATGTCATCACCGAAACCAATGCGTTGTTGTTGTTTTTTCATTTGACACATCGAGGTGTTTTTCGGTCTGCCTCTGGCCTTGGGTCCATCAAGTGGAACTTCCATTGATATCGCTCGCTTTTCGGGGTTCTCAGGCGGACGCCGTTGAACATGGCAATACCAATCCATTCGTCGGTCTTCAAGCTTTTCGGTGATTGGTTGGTCTATGGACAAGCTGCCTCGGATGTTGCTACTCTTGATGTGGTCCCTTTTTGTTACACCAACTGACATGCGTAACATTTTCATTTCAGTCGCTGTCATTTGTTTCGCGTAACCTTCATACATTCCAGCATTCTGATCCATACATGAGTGCGGGACGTGCAACCGTTTTGTACAACTTGCCCTTTAGCTTCAGTGGCATTTTCTTATCGCAGAAAACTCCAGAGTATTCTCGCCACGTCATCCACCCAACCTTGTTTGATATCATCATCGCATATAGCTCCGTTGTTCACCATCGAGCCAAGGTACTTGAAGCACACTAAGATAACTTAACATTATAGCGAAAATCAGCATTGTGAGATAATCTAGTGATACACTAGAGTTCTAGCGGCATTACGGCACATATTCATGCTTTACTAACTTGCGTAAACAATACTCCATCATGCTACCAGGCATGCAGTTATGTAAGATTTTTACCGATTAAAATCACAACCATCTCGTTCACTTATCTGCCAGACCATCTTTCGGTATTACTTCACAGGGGCGGTCTCAGTGTCTTTACGTCCTGCTTCCTCGTTCTGCAGAACATTATTGTATGCTACAGACAAACCAGTCATTGAGGCCTATTTTGACCGCATCCATCTCCAGTACACGAACGATTCTTAACATTTGCACTCGGTATTGCAGACGAACCTTTAATTTAAAATTCACCCACGGCCTTCCAGAATCGAACTTTCAAGGTTTAGAAAGTATTCTGCATTCTGATAATTTCAGGCGATACTATACTTACACTTCTCAGTTCTTCCAAAGATGCTTTGTCGCCTGACGGGATTAAGCTTCCGCGTATCATTCAGGAGTCTCTAGTCCAACTTCAATAAAGTAGGTATACCAACATTAAGGTGAGGTTTATGCTACGTTGTTCGACGTACAATATTTACTTCTCTGTGCCAAACCAATTCTTTCCGAATCTCAGCTTAACAAGCAAAATTGTACCATTTCAAAACCTTCAAGCCACAGCCCATTTTCGATATAGTCAGTAGACCTCAAACGATCAAAGGAAATTTTTGTTCGGTAAAAAATATTGAAACAATAGGGAGGTGACCAATACATTATATTCCTTATTTAAAACTCCTCAATTTAATGATTTTCTCCTGTGCCGAAAAAAAATATACTGATCACTGATCCCTTCTGAAAAGCTATCTACGCCACCGGTTCTCTCTGGCAATAAATTGAGTTTGAATTTGAAGCACAAACGTTATGTGTTAAGACGAAAAGCTTAACAGGGAAGAGTACTCGAAATAAGATTATACACATATGGTAGCTTTCCAGGCACAGTTTCAATGTAGCTACGGAGTGGAGTCTAAGGAGAACCCCTCAGGGCGGTGGAAGTGTTGCTTATCCTGGTTGCAATATTTCTGGAGGAGAGTAAGCAATTCTTCATTGTTACATTAGTGAAGCTACGCCAGTTTCCTAGGCTCGCCAATTTAACTGATTCGAAGGACATTTTTTGGAAAAAAAAACCTTTAACTAAAAAACCCCTGCCAGAGTAATTTCTTTAGTATGCTTTTACCTATAGAGGTTGATAGGGAATTTAGGAAATTTCCAAGCTATGGAGGATTTTCGAAAATTTAGAAAATTCAAAAGGCGATTTGGGCAGCCGTAACTTCCGAACGCGGAGAGACCGTGTCATTTGTAGCAAATGTGAGCGCCAAGTCGTTCTAGAAGTTTGCCGGATTTTAGAAAAACAGAGAGGGG